>CM068368.1:903858418-903878418 GCA_034769895.1 Magicicada septendecula | reverse complement strand
TATTCATTCAGTCAGCGGGCATACACAACACCGGCCGGCTGCTGATAAACTAATAATCTTCTCTCTCTGTGTCTCGTTTTGCTTGATTAAATCATAAAATTCTAAAACCTATTTCCGGCGGCAAACTCATTAGTGTCTTGACCAATCGGATGAGTAGGGGCTCTACGCCTAGAGTAATCGGACCTTCACTATTTCACCGCCACTTTTTAATATCTACATGGACGACATGTTTCGGCGATGGACAGTTAAAGTTCACTCGAGAATATCACTTGAGAGAAATACTAACATGAATGCATCAGTTGACAAGGTAATGATACAGAAAACAGAAGACCAGTTACAACTGACGGTGTGTGTCCCCGCCTCAGTTTGTACACTGACAAATAGAACGAGTTCAATGACCGTACGCAGTAAAACATTGCCGATGTCTGAACCGGCAACACAAGACGGTGCAAGTGCCCAGCAATTCGAAATCAATGCTGTACTTTTATTCAAATTTCCCTACTAATATTGTTTGGATTTTAAATTATTCGATAAGTAAAGTACTTATTCTGTGATATAATTAATACTATTTTCTCTTATTTCCAGAAACTGTTGCCGCCGGCAGCAGCGGTTACATGGACGCCACGCTACTATGTCTTGATCAGTCTAGAAAATGGCGTTTATACACATCTTTCCGATGTGGTATCGTGTAACAGATTGGATTTAAAATTCAGTACGAAACCGCTTACGTTTGCGTATGCTCTATGAATTTCAGTCTCCTCCTCGGCGTTTATAGATACCGCCTGTAAAGGATCTATAGATCCTGTAATGTATCTGCAAAGGATGATAGAGGATCGATAGCCGAAAGCGGCACTAAACTATAAAGCCATTGGTAGAAGGGATGTGAGCCGTCCGACGTTGAGATGGGTGCCGGAACAGGTTTATACAACCTACAGTAGTGCGCAAATTAATGTGAACACGCTTGATTTTAACTCGTTTTTAATAACGCATACAGAATTAATACAATATTATACATTTAGTATATGTCCACCTCTGGCTTGAGTAACTATTTTTACACGTTTTTGGCATAGATTGGATCAATTTCTGACACATCATTTTCACTACATTGTCTTTGAACCATAAACTGATTAACGACGAAATCATGGATTCTTTACTTGTGCAGTTAATTTTGCACATTCTTCCTTTAAGGATAGCCCATAACTTTTCAATCGGATTGAGGTCCGGCGAATTTCCTGGCCAGCCTAAAAGCTTAACATTATGTTCTTGGATAAATTGTGTGACTTTTCGTGACTTATGGCAGAGAGCATGATCTTGTTGAAAAATGATGCCGTTTTCCTCTGGCCACTTGTCATTGAGAGTACTGATCACTTGTCTTCTAACAAGCTCAATGTACTTGTCGGAATTCATCATTCCATCAACTGGAACAAGTGGCCCTGGCCCATGAATAAAAACACAACCCCAAAACTTTTCTTAGTCGGGTATTTTACACTTTGATCAATGTGTTTAGGAGAAGGTTTCTCACTTTGTGATTTCCTAACGTAGCGTCACCGCGTACAATAAAGTGGATTTCATCTGAGAACAGAACATTTTCCCAATCTTTTTCATTCCATTTCTTATATTTTTTTGGCCCAAGATAATCTTTTTTTCATCAGTGGGATGGTTGAAAGCTGTTTCTTCTGAGAACGAACAGTCTTCCGCCCAGCATCCAGTAGCCTACGCCGAACAGTAGAGTCATGAATATGAACATCTGACTGTGCTAAGTCTTTTTGTAGATCAAAACTTGTCAGCCTAGGGGTTTCCTTTGATTTTCTTAGCAAAATTGAGTTATCCTTGTCAGTTGTTTTGCGTTTTACTTCCACATTTTCCTTTTCGCTGAGGTGAAACACTGCCAGTCTCTTTAAACTGTTTAATAATTTTGTTGGCAGCTCCCGAACTAACCTCACATACTCTAGCAGTGTCCCTTTGTGTCATATTAGTGTGTTCATTCAATGTGACAGTCTTACTTCTTTTCTTTGAAGTGAGATCCATAGCTTACATTTAAGAAAACAGGATTTAACACGGTTCACAGGATTAAAGTTTCACAGAAACAAGCGACAACACATTATTAACCACAGACAACAAAGGCAATGAGGTCAATAAACAGCTGAGAACAAATGAAGGTAAATATCAGCTGTAAAGCAGGGCTGCCAAACTCTTAAAGTCAAATTATGTAAAAAATCCCTCTTGTTCACATTAATTTGCACACTACTGTAATCCTTGAATCATCAGGTTTCAGTCCTTATTCCTAGGCTGTTTTGGGCAGTGGCGGCTGGTAATGTTTTTGACGGGGGGGGGGGGGCAAAATTTAGTTGTACCCATATATTATGTAAAAAAAAAACAGTAGAAACTAAATTATTGCTATTATCATCAAATAATTGTAAAATTGAATCTTTTGCTTCACTACTAAAATTATTGTTAATATCAAAAACCTACCTTGCAAACTACCAATATTTAAACAGTGTTTGAAACTAAAATTATTTATAACCCCGTTTTATAATTTTGTTGTGTAATATGTAAATTCGGTTTTGGTGGCCCTAATTTTTTTAGTTCTATTTTCTTTTCGTAAGTAAGTGAATTTGAAATAATCAATCGTTTAATATTACTTACCGAATTCATAGCCATTTTAATTGTTTCTAACAAATACGCACAGAAGACACAGGCTCAAGCCTACACAGAATAAGTTACACGTTTATGTAGGCCTACGCAAGGTTCGACAAAAACACTATCGTACACAGAATATACTGCCTAATAAAGAATAAATTATTAGAACATTACGTTTACACAAAAAGTACAACAAGAACACAATCGAAACTACATAAAACACAAGAGAAAATATATCCACTTACATATGCTATATGAAAATATATGCTATAACAGCAACAGAGAAGTTTTGAACAACGCTCCTTCTATGAATTTAGCTGCGAAATCAGAAAGCGGGCAAAGCCCTACCTGTAATGGCGGATGCTCATGTAAATGCATAGACATGTGTACACGTCTCTTGCCCCGCTCCCCGAAAGACTGGCCTATGCAGGGAGGACGATAGCGAAACCGTCCTGCCTGCGGGACCATGCCGAAAACATCGGGTGATCGCTATTAGTCGCCCCAAAAATATCTTTTAATAAGGATACTACACATTATCACATTATAGTTATATTATTGACAAGTTTAATTTGCAAATTTAGTGGGAGGGCTGCACCCTTTTGCCCTCCCTGTACGAGCCGCTACTGGTTTTGGGTACTGTAAGTATGAACATGTTACTGACATGTTGTACAAGTCCACAAAGAGCAGAGTCTCTTCTTCTGTTTCTAAAGCTTTCAGCGCCGCCGTCGTAAACAGTGTTGGGAATAAAGTCCGGGCTATTGGTCCACTAACATTATTATAATTATCTTGTTGATTCATCCTCTTCGTTCGCTTTATTAAATTTATTAATATATATAAACTTTCACGTATGAACTTACTATTCGTTGTCACTTCCCCAAACGTTTCGAGGTGATGTTCCTCTTCCTCAGTGGGAGTAATAGTGAATGTCGATTACAGAATGTAGTCCATAACGGTTATATATATATATATATATATTAATAAATAACATTATTAATTTCAGATGTCTCGCCACATGTTACATCGGCCGACACATAGCTACGTTCAATAGCATCATACAAGACTATGGGCTACAGATCTCTGCTACAAAATCTAAAACGATGGCATTTCAGGGCAAGTATCCTATAAGATCTAAGACAGTCGTGAATAATCAGATTTTGGACCAGGTTTTGTCATTTTAATTACCTGTGTTGTACTGTCTCATATGGAACTTATATTGATTGGGATAGTAAGCTAAAAAAATTTAGACGCATTTGTGGAAAGATTCATAGGTACGTGAAAAATAAAACACGGAACGATACCCGAATGAAATTTTATAAAACTGTGGCTATTCCCACATTCCTGTATGCTAGTGAGACATGGACTCTTGGTAAAAGGAACGTGCAGAGGATGCGGGCAGCCGAAATGGAATTTCTAATAGGAAGGTAAGGTTGTTCTCTCTGGGATCGGAGTAAGAACTAAGATATTAGACGCGATTTAAACATTGTATCATTGCACCAGAAGATTGAAGGCCACAGAAGGAGATGGTATGAATATTTTAATCACATGCGTGCGTGATATCCGTCTACCTGTGGCTGCCTTGGGTTATCACCCTACTGGAATAGAGATGTCGGTAGACCTAGGAGGAGATGGGTTCCGGAACAGGGCCAAGGCCTAGTCCTTGGAGTGGGGATGATGATGATGATGGTGATGAGCCCATTAGTCGTAACACAAAAATACAAATATATGAGACAGTTATCAGACCGGTTGTTACTTATGCCGGCGAGACATGGATAATGACACTAAGAAGGTTTGAAAGAAAGATCGGAAGACGTGTTTGTGGCCCGTTTAAAGGAGATGACAAATGCAGAATCAGAAATAACCAAATGATGAGCTATTGAATCGTGAGGACATTGTAAGGTTCATAAAGGCTCAACGAATACAATGGGTAGGTCACCTAGAGCGGATGGATGGTCAGCGTACGCCAAAGAAAATCCTGACAACGCACGTCTATAAAAGCAGAAAGTGGGGCCAACCTAGGATAAGATGGTTGGATGATGTGCTAGAAGATCTTAGAAGAATGTATCTTAGGGGTTACACTGAGATGGCAATAGATAAAGAGACTTTGGAGAATATTGCAGTGAGACTTTCGAGACGTATTATAATCACTGCAATAATAAGTACAATAATAGGTGCACTATTCAGTGCAATAATCTACATTCATTAGTGCAATAAGCGGTGCAATACTCAGCGCAATAATCAGTGCAATAATTAGATCAATAATCTGTAAAATAATCAATGCAATAATTTGTACAATAATTAGTGCAACAATCTGTATAATACTCAGTGCAAATGATGAATACAATATTCAGTGCAATAATCTGTAGAATAATAATGGAAATACTAGTGCAGTAGTCAGTACAATAATCAGTGCAATGGAGTGCAATAATCAGTGTAACGTAGTGCACTATAGTGTAATAATCAGTATAATGATTAGTGCAAGACTAGTGCAACAATCTTTACAGTAATCAGTGCAATAATTAGTGCAAGACTAATGCAATACTCTGAACAATTATCGGCAAATACAGTGCAATTCTGTACATAACCAGTAGAATAATCGATATTATAGTTAGGTCACTATAACAATCAGTAAATTACGAACATTAATGATTAAAATGGTCGGTAAAATGTTGAGTAAAGTGTAGAATGAATTACAAAAATAATTAGTTCAATAATGAGTAATTAAAGCATACAGTACAATAATAACCTGTTGATTAATGCGGTTCCTTCGGCACATTTGTAAAACTTATACACTAACCGAGCTGAATGTTGAATGTATCACATTTATTCTGAACACTGATGATTTACACGCACATCGAATACATGCTCCCGAGAAATTGCATCCCTAACTTGATATACATCTTGTAATTTACATATTTATTTATCAATTAACAAAAGGTGGTCGCGGAATGAGAACTGTGAGGTGGATAATGAAAAATCCTGTCCAAGGCGAAATAAATTATTGTATGAATACAGTTTTTTGTTGTCTCCCTTCTCTTCTTCTTCTTCGTCTTGTATGCGTGCGAACGCGAACGAAACACCGCGAGTAATTAAGCGCAGTAGACGCGATGTTAATTGAGCGAGTAATTTTTTGAAAATATGCAGAAAGAAAACTTAAAGAGCGCTACTCACTACACACTACCTACCCATTACGTATACGCACGGGCGCACTCGCGCTCACGACTACAGTCTGACGCGTGTTATTTGTTATCTGATACGTAGTATCGGAGAAGCAGAGCAGAGCACGCACACAGCTAGTGATATCGTCATAAGGTTTCATATATAGTACTAGCTACTAGCGTACTGTATCCACGTGGCCGGTTCGTGACCACTACGTTAGCTGCTGCCGTGTTTACTGTATATCATACGTACAAACGGACAGTACACTTGCGTTCGTTCAGAATTAACGACTCGCAAGTCGGTCATTGTTTCCTCAACTTTAACTTTCTGACTTCTCTACACTTGGGTTTGATTCCACGTGATTAACTTTTCAAGCCCATAATTTTCTACTTCTTCTTCTTCATCCCCTCCTCCTCTTCTTCTTCTTCTTCTTCTTCTTCTTCTTCTTCTTCTTCTTCTTCTTCTTCTTCTTCTTCTTCTTCTTCTTCTTCTTCTTCTTCTTCTTCTCCTTTTCATTCATTCATTCAGTAAACAAATATAATACTCTCACACTCTCTGCCGACCTTACACGTGGTCCGGCTGGATGTGGGAACAGGAACATTTGTCTGGCTGCTTGCAAGAAGTAATAAAAATATATTTCGAAAAAACTTAAAAATAAAATTCAGCTTCAAAGTATCAAACTTAGTGAAATACCGTAACCATTTTCGTCGCCAGTAGAGGTATAACAGGTATCTATAACAGGTATTTTGGAACGATTATTTTTGTGGCACGGACATAACATTGAATGAACAGTCGAAATACCTGTTCCGATTCAACGATAACTGAAAACCGAAAAGTTGAAATACCCGTTCCGATTACTCGCGGCCTCGCGGTTCCCCCCCCCCCTACACAACTAACGAATAAACAAGTAAACGAGAACTACGAGTATTATACGAGTATACGAGTACAAAGCCACTTTTTGGTGCTGAATACTTCATTCTGGGCATGTGCCGATTACCATACAAGTACGAAACGAAGCAAAACAGCGAGGATCAGAATATCTTTATGCCAAAGAGACGGAGGTGTTTTTAATAAATGAAAAACATTCATACTGATGTTACATTTATTTTCGTGTGTGATGCAGATATCTATATAATACAGATTATAATAACAAATTATACGTATATTATACTAATCACCAACTTGGTAGATTTAAAAAGAAAGTGAATTATTTTGTGTTATAACCTACAGTAGGACATATAGTACTATTATTTTCTGTATTAAAACGCATTAAATATGTAATGAGTTAAACTATAGGAGTAGAGAGACTAAGATTATCTTAGATAGCAAGGTTGAATATTGAAAGCGAGAGAGATACTTGAATCGGTCGATTTCGAAAAGTTATACAAGACTTCATTAAGGCGAAATCAAGAAAAAAAAAAAAATGGATCGATTGGTATTTTTTCTAAGCGTAAGTACGACTTTGCTCATTGTAATCACTATTTAGCTAAATGTTTGTGTTGTAATCTGAGATTTTAATAATTGTTAACTACTGAAATTGTGTATCAGCATAAATAGGCCTAATGGATAAAAGTTTGAATTTTGAATCGTGGTGGGGAGGTAGGCACCAATCTAATGGCAACACAGGGCAGTAGAGGTCGGCCGATATACCTACAAGAGGTATTTTGGAACGATATTTTTGTGGAACGGATATAACAATGACTGAAAAGTTGAAATACCTGTTCATATTCCACGTCCCTATAGTACTTTTTGTTAATGTGATTTCGGAGATGATTTTAACTTCACTGCTCACATCATGTAAATTTTTTTGACATTCTTTGTTGTGCTATTACGTGCACTCTAAATTTCATTGTCTGAGTTTCGCAACTGATTTGTCTAACCAAAATGGAATCAATAATTTAATATTAAATCTACGTCAGTTTGTTTCCTCCTAGTGAAAATTCTCTCTGTTGTAATTGTCAATTGTACTTACTGTACTTGTAGCATAATTGTTACTTAGAAGTGAGAAAATAAGAAATTCTTAGTTGTGTGGGAAACAGGGACAGATGTCAGGTGTGTATACGAGACTGTAGCATATGTTTTGAACATAAAATTAGTTTTAGGAAATTTTCCCAGGGTTGTGAATAGTATCTCACCCTTTCTCAATAAGCGTGACTGTCCAGGAAGTGATAATCGTAGGAAACCTGGCGAGACACATCAAATAAGAATTAATGGTGACAAGGTGCAGACAGGAAATATAAAATGTCACACAAATTTGATATCCTTTTGGGGGAGTCAAGTAATTGGTCACAAGTGTGAGGCCAGGTGTACTCCGTGTGAACATTGGTGAAGACAGGTGTTGTATTTGCGTGAGAACTTTTAATCTAAAGTAGTAAACACCCCCAAATCGTGACGTAGGGTCACATGATACAGTCTTTGACGAATAATAGAAAGTCTTATAAAAATTGTATGAAACTACCCTCACTTCAATTAGTTTTAGCCTATCATAGTTAAGATTTTAGAATTAAGAGGAGGGAACAGTCCCACCACTAAAATTTAGTGTTACACCCACGATGATGTACTATAAAAACTGTAGCATTCGCTGGAGAAGACAGATCTGATTGTGTGAGAGATCCGAGAGAACTTACTCATCTTTTCTCATTTTATTTTGACTTTGATCTGTGTTGGAAGGTGTTCTTAGAGAGCCGGAAAACCAGATGTTGTCAATAGTTTGTTTTTGTAATTTTTGAAGTAACTAAAAGTAGTTACATTAATTTGTGAACTAAATACTAGTAACTGAAGGTACTTAGAGTTTAAAAAAGTAATTGAATTAAGTGACTTATAGTTTGTCAAGAGGAGTTTGTATAAAGTAACTTGTAAAAGTTCATTTGTATTTTGCTAATCACAATAAATTGTCTTCAAGAAGAACGGTTCATTCTGATGATTCAACTTCACCTCCGGAAACACGTCAAACGAACAGTTGTAACTTAGCAGCTACTCGATAGGTTACAACATCTTCTCCTAGGCCTATAAATTCTCTTGTTTCTTACTTTCTTTTAAACAGTAACAGCTTAATAAAGTCACAGTGTAAAGTAACACTGTTAATACTTTTAGTTTCAATTTATTTCTGATAACAAATTATATATAATACATGTATATGTATAAGAAGTATATAATAACAGCTATTTGTACGTGTTATTTTTTGGAACGGTTTCGTTTGTAACTGTTATTATCAAATACTAGTTCAGCATACGTCTACTACGTACCGCGGAGATTTCCAGTATATTTTACATTGGATAACCTGATATAATTAAAAAAAAAGAAATATCACTATTGTATTAACGACTCGGAACACTAAGTTTTTTATAAGTAAAATCATAAAGATTTACCTTAAAGCCTAAACCGGCTTTCACCTTTAGAAGGCTTCATCAGAGGCTGCCGTAGGTAGCGCTGTCCGTCTTGTTGTTGGCGACGGGATAGATTTTCGAAAGATCGATGCTGTGTGTGTTGGGTGAGATGTGTTCGAATAATGCGTCCGATTTGAATTGTGTCTGTTCGTTTAGGATGTCGTTTTTATTTGTTTTTGTGTGATGTGATATGATATGACAGAACAATAGTCAGTAAACTCCTACACATAACACAAAACAAACAACAGACAAAGACAGAAAACAACAAATTCATAACACTAACAGACATCAACAAACAAACTGAAAAAATAGCCCACAAATTCAAAAAAGCAGGATACAGAATCGCTTACAAAACTACTAACAAAACAGAACACACACTATCAAAACACACGCACAAAGCACAAAACAAATTCGATCTACCCGGTGTTTACAAGCTAAATTGCTCAAATTGCAATAAATTCTACATAGGCTAGACAGGACGTAGCTTCAAACAGAGATACATTGAACACACAAAGGCACTCCACTCCACTACAGAATCTACCTGTGCAAACCACCTCATTGAAGCAAACCACACATATAATAACATCGACAATAACATGAACATTCTACACGTACACACAAAAGGCCGAAAACTAGACACTCTAGAACAATTGGAAATATACAAACACACAAAAACAAATAAAAACGACATCCTAAACGAACAGACACAATTCAAATCGCACGCATTATTCGAACACATCTCACCCAACACACACAGCATCGATCTTTCGAAAATCTATCCCGTCGCCAACAACAAGACGGACAGCGCTACCTACGGCAGCCTCTGAAGAAGCCTTTTAAAGGAGAAAACCGGTTTAGGCTTTAAGGTAAATCTTTATGATTTTACTTATAAAAAACTTTGTGTTCCGAGTCGTTAATACAATAGTGATATTTAGTTAAGTAACGGACACGTCATGGACAACGAAATCCAAGAATTTAAAAAAAGGAAATTAGCAGGCGTGGCGAAGGTATTATAAAAAAAATATTAAATAATTTGAAGTGTTTTTATTTATTTAGGAGGTCTTCTTCCCTTAGATAGCAACCCGCAGATTGGTTCTCCACACCGATCTTCTCCGTTTCATCTCCTCACAGGAATTACAACTTACATCACCAATGATCTGTTTCATATATCGGAGTCTCGATCTTCCTCTTCCACTTTTCTCTTCAATGTAACCTTCTATTGCGTTTTTTTAACCAAATTCTCGTGGCGCATAATGTGGCCAATAAGTTCAACCTTTCGCTTTACAATATTTTGTCAAAAACGTTTTGTTTCTCAAACTCTAGTCAGAACCTCATCATTGCTAACCTGTTTTGTAACGCTTACGTTCGTACCTGTTACTTTCAAATACTAGTTTAGCACACCTCTAGTCGCCAGCTCTTGGTCTATAATACATTATAACATTACGTAATATGTGTATGTGTTCCCCCCCCCCCCCCGACTGGGCAACGCAGTCCATTCACCACCGCGTTATTAGATCGTGTTTGTCCGTTTGGGCGTGTGAAAGAAGTACAAACCCACTTCCTAAAAGCGTTTATTATGTGCGGCCGGCATAAACCGCTACAAACATGGAAGGAAGGGACTCGCGGCACGATCAGAGATACTATACTACAGTTGGGTACGTAATCACTAGATGGCGTGTGAATCGCACCCATAGTGATTGCATACAATATAATGTACTTTGCTATTTGCAATTCAGATGTTCATTTTCAATAGCTCATTGTGCCGGGCTAACGTATGCCGACACCGCGGCCGGTCGAGGGAAACGCGCGCGCTCTCTTTCTCACTCTCTCTCTCTCTCTCTCTGTCTCTAGTTACGCTAATTACCGCACACCAACCACCGCGGTAATATGGCTGTTATTTTGTTATGTGCACTCCGCTAATTTGAGCAAAGATATTTACAAGGTAATTATTAAGGGGCCGCAGGTAGCGGCAGCAATACCCCTTCATGATTCCGAAAGAAACATCCTTGTTTCTCAGATACATTCTTGTAGATTCTTTTTTCTTCTTATCCTTCTCCTCCTCCTCCTTCTTCTTCTTTTCCTTCTTCTACTTGCTCTTCTTCTTCTTCGTCTTCTTTTCTTTCTCTACTCCAGTCACTTGTCCCAGTCGCAACCCATGTTTTGCAAGTGTTTAATTCATATTTTAGGCAAAACATTCACTTATAAAAGCAAATGTTTTGCAGTAATTGGGGGCGCAGGTAGCACAGCAATACCCCTTCATGATTCCGAAAGAAACATCCTCGTTTCTATAAGATGCATGGTTATAGATTCTTTCTTCTTCTTCTTCTTCTTCTTCTTCTTCTTCTTCTTCTTCTTCTTCTTCTTCTTCTTCTTCTTCTTCTTCTTCTTCTTCTTTCTCTACTCCAGTCACCTGTTCCAGTCGCAACCCATATTTTGCAAGAGTGTTTAATTTTTATATTTTGATGTGGCTTTAATTCATATTTTAGGCAAAACATTCGGTACCTAACGCCAGCTAGGTTTCACTCATTACATACAGCAAATATTTTCTTTTCAATCTACTTCCAGCAGATATGGGTGGGTACTGTATACACTCACTCACTTATACAGTCATTAAAGTTTCGACCCCTCCCCAAGTTTCAAAAATGTTTAATTTTTTAAAGATGAAAGCAGAATTCATATTATGGATGAAATTTCCTTTTAATTTAATTTCCTTCAATTTAAATGTATTTTTTTTGCAATTTATTCACAATTTTGATCCTCTAAAATCTTTGCCTCTCTCATCTTGTTTTTGGAGGAGGGGTGGGTGGAGCTATCTTTAAAAAAATAGGGTTTTGTAGGGTAAAAGTATGGGCAGGCAAGCGGAGTACAAATTGGTAGATGCGTCCAGACGTTATCGTGCGACACACACACACACACACACACACACACACACACACACACACACACACACACACACACACACACACACACACACACACACACACACACACACACACACACACACACACACACACACACACACACACACACACACACACACACACACACACACACACACACACACACACACACACACACACACACACACACACACACACACACACACACACACACACACACACACACACACACACACACACACACACACACACACCAAACGGTCGAGTTAAAACTGAGTACTCGTTTCGCTCGTAATACAGCTACAATTATTCTCATAGTGTATACAGCGTTATCTGTGAATAAACCGTGCGAAGTGTGTGTGGAGCGATGAAGATCGCGGCTCGAACAAACACAGGATCGCAGAACTCGTAAATCATGCAGATCGTGCCCGCGCGCACACGCCGCGCACACCGAGGTGTAAACTACGTTTATACGCTGTTTAATTGTTATTTACTGTTGCAAACGCGGTGACGACCGTGAATAATTGTGCTGAAGATGGCGGTGTAATAGCAACAACGACGATGACGACATGAAAACGATAGGGCGCGCGCAAAAACTGACTAACTTTACCCACAATTTACGTAAAGTAGTTACAGTGGAGACAGTTTAACCAACCTGACCCACTCTCTTACCTCATAGATTATGCCATTCAGTCAACCATTACGCTTTAAAATTACTATAAACGTAATGTGCAAATATTAAAAAAAAATTAAATGTTTTGACTAGAAACCTAGTAAAAGATATCACAGTGAATACGGGAAAACATGGGATTATGTCTTGGAGGAGTGTGCACACTTCTTCTTCTTATCCGCGTCAAGGTGTAGGCTTACAGCCCGTTCCGACTTCACTGAAGCCATCTCTTCCGCGGTCTACCTATATCTAGTCTTCTTTGAGGTCATCATCATCATCATCATCATCATCATCATCACCACTCCAAGGACTAGGCCTTAGACCTGTTCCGGAACCCATCTCCTCCTCGGCCTAGCGACATCTTTCTTACCAGTAGTCTGATAACCCAAGGCAGCCACAGGTAGACGGATATCAGGCATGCGATTTAAGTGTTCACACCATCTCCGTCTGTGGTCTTCAATCATCCGGTGCAACGATACAATGTTTAAATCGTGTCTAATATCCTCTCGTTCCTTCTCCGGTCCAAGAGAGAACAACCTTGCGTCCCTCTTAGAAATTTCATTTCGGCTGCCTGAATCCTCTGCACGTCCCTTTTACCAAGAGTCCACGTCTCACTATCATACAGGAATGTGGGGACAGCCACAGTTTCGTAAAATTTCATTCGGGCATCCTTCCGTGTTTTATTTTTGAGGTACCTATTTATAAATATAAATAAATATATTTATTTACATATGAATCGTTCCACAGCTGGTCTTCCTTTAGGTCTGTTTGTTATTATTTGTTTAGTTAGTCTCATATCTTCCATTATCTCGATATGCTGCCTCCATTTTTATTTGTCCTTCCCTTATTCTGCTGGCCAAAGAATATACTTTTAACTCGGTTCTTATATCTTCATTTCGTATTTGATCTGTAAGCGTGGAACCTTTAGTTTTCCTCAAGAACTTCATTTCACTTCATTTCACAAAAAAGTTGCCATTACTTTATAGAATGTTATCTTGGGTATATAGTACCACATATCATTTGAAATCTATTTACTTTTATATAATTAGTAAAATAGTTTTACCTTTTTCTTGTCCGTCTGGTGGCCTTTACTCTATATTTAATTCTACGCGTTTCGGGACATATACCCCATCATCAGGAATATCCCTTGGTGAAGTTCGTCGATCAATAAAATATTAAAAACATTTTATATACAATTTTACACATAACAATAAATATAATATAAACATAAAAAATACACATAAAATACCCAAACTTGAGACACACGCGATATCGCTGGTGCGCACCACGACATGCTGTAGTCGACTGCAGTGTTCATGTTGTTATATGTCGTGCAGTATGGACCTTGTTCTGTATTCTTATCGCTGTGTCGTATAATAGATTTGACTGGAAATTCAACTGATCGTTAAGGATGACTTCTTCTGTTTTTTTATTTTTGTAAGCCTTATATATTTCGTATTCTTCGATAGCATTCATATAATTTCCTTTTCTGCATATATGGAGGGGTTGACAGTTCGTTGTGAAATCAGTATAACTATGGTTTTTGTCCATCAGATGGCGTGCGTAATTTGACACTGTTTTACTACATTCTTTTTTAGGTAAATGTTCTCTGAACCGTTTTTTAAAAGGTCTACCAGTTTGGCCAATTTAAAAGCTATCACAGTCATTGCATATTATCTTATAAACGCCCGTCTTGTCCTCAACTGATTTTGAATGTTTAGGTAAGAGTATCTTATTAATGTTATTATTAGTTCGGTAAGCCATTTTTATATTTATCCCACTATTTATCCCATTTATTTTTATATCGATGTCGCTGTCATATTCATAAGTTACATCGCAACCTAGAAAAAAATATTCCGGTCTTCGAGGTAACATCTTGAAGCCAGTAATTCTGATGAGTCGCGTAATAATCGTCATAGGCTACTAACCAAAATCAAACAACTTAGAGATTACGTCATACATTTTGTCGCTAAGATTAAAATTGTTTACTAACGTATTGTTTTATTAAGAAAGAAGAATTTCGACGACACCGAAACATCGAAACACGATAATGTTTTTAGGCTTTTAAAACGTATAATGTGCATAAACTGCAGACTCTCCTGTTCAGCGATGTTCGTACGGATTTATATGTTTTCTATATAACTATATAACAAATGTTTACTATATAACAAATATATTTACAATATAAGAAACATTATCATGTTAAAAACAACAGAGACCGAAGATTTCTAGACTGTGGGGAATCGAAAGTGTGGAAAAAATATAGTGTTAACATCACCTGGAGCGTTACATTTTTCGATGACGTTACACATTTTGCATCACGCATTTTGTGGAATGACCCCCCCCCCCAGCCTAAAAACATTATCATGTTAAAAATTGAAATGAATACCTGTTTTATAGCGTGATTGTTTATATTTTTCTTGGAACGTATCGGATGCTTTCCTTTAAAGGCCATAACTTTTGTTTTCTGAGTTGATATTCTAAGGTTATATTCTTTGCACATTTGTCTAAAGTGGAAAATTGCTAACTGGAGTTGTTTTTCTTCTTTTCCTTAGCCCAGACGTTGGTGGGCTTGCAATGTCTTCTCTTCCCGAAGAAAGTCTCATAACGCCCACGACACATACATTCAGTGACAGTGACACTCACTGTCAAAGTGACAATCACTTTATCTTCCATTTATTTCATCCATAAAGGGAAAACAATATGAGTTTTCCCCTCGTACTACGTACGTTCATCAATCATTCCTCCTCAGTCTGTTGTAGGTTGGTGAACCAGTTCGAACGGCGTACCAGGTGATCATCTATAGACTGTTTCTCCTTTCCTCAATGGTAGGAGCTCGCTCAATGTGGAAAGCTTTTACTAGAAATTAAATGGTAATCGACAGCATCATGGCAATCGAATGGATCCACGGATACTTCCAACAAGATGTTTAGAATTAGGGGGCAAAATATTTGGGGAGAGTTAAGGAGAGATGGCGAATAAAATTATTGCTGTAGAGTTGCCAAGTAGCAATACTATATATGACTATCAGATCAAGCCCCAATGCATGGAGAGGAAGAAGAAGAAGAAGAAGAAGAAGAAGAAGAAGAAGAAGAAGAAGAAGAAGAAGAAGAAGAAGAAGAAGAGGTGGTGGAATGGAGAAGGGAAGGAGGAGGAAGAGGAAGAGGAAGATGAAGGAGAACTAGAAGGACAAGGATTAAAAGAAGAAGAAGGAGAAAAAGAAGAAGGTGGAGGGCGAGGGGGAGGGGGAGGGGAGCAGGAGGAGGAGGAGGAGGAGGAGGAGGAGGAGGAGGAGGAGGAAATGAAGGAGAAGAAGAAGAAAAAGAAGAAGAAGAAAAAGGAGAAGAAAAAGAAGAAGAAAAAGGAGAAGAAAAAGAAGAAGAAGATGTGGAGGAGTGGAGAAAGAGGAAGAAGAAATATTAATGTAAGTATTCATTTGATTTCTGCAGGGTGACCCACATATCTGCTGTAGAAGGAGGTAACCAATTGTATTAAGCTGCACGGGAATCGAACGAGAGACTTCTAGTTTAGTAGGCAAGCGCGTGCGCCATACGCCATACCCAAACTGGAAAGTGAAGATTTCTAATTTGTTACAACGTGCGCGCTCACCTAAAATATAAATAATAACACCCACATAGCGTGTAAACGACACTGCGCGAGTATCGATAAATCTTAATTTTATCTCGTTTTAGTTACGCCCACTCGTATCGTTTTCACTTTGCAGTATGGAAGACCACGTGGGCAGAGACCGCCATATCGAACGGCGCTGTAATCGATCAAGCGCTGTTTAATAACCCTGTCAGTGTCGGGGCCGCGACCTACCCCTTGTTTTGTCGTCCTCAATTGAACACAATCATTTCAAATAGGTTCGTTTATTGCCTTAGTTGGTATTCACCACGGAGACTACTTCTTTGCCAGCAGCTAGCAAACGGGGGGGGGGGGAATCCCTGAAAAATCGTGCGTTATGAAATCATACGTTATGAATTTGTCTCGCTAGCAACTTTGTGATGATAAATCCAGTGGGATGATACTGTTATAGACCCAAAATATAATTGTGCAAGTCTGTTGTGAAAGGTGACTAAACGAGTGCTCGATTTTGAGACAGAGCGGCGCGTGGTGCACGGGTCCGCTACTCTTAAGAGGTCCACACGTAGATGAAGTTACATTTTTATTAAAAGTTTTACATCATCATCATCATCATCATCACTCCAAGGACTAGACCTTAGACTTGTTCCGGAACCCATCTTCTCCTAGGTCTGCCGACAACTCTCTTCCCAGTAGGTCTCTTGGGTAGGGTACCCAAGGCAGCCACAGGTAGACGGATATCGGGCATGCGATTCAAGTGTCCACACCATCTCCTTCTGTGGTCTTCAGTCTTCTGGAGCAATGATTCACTGTTTAAATCTCGTGTAATATCGTCGTTCCTTCTCCGAACCAACAGAGAACAAACTTACGTCCCTCTTAGAAATTTCATTTCGGCTGCCTGATCCTCTGCACATCCATTTTACCGCGAGTCCATTTCTCACTAGCATACAGGAATGTGGGAACAGCCACAGTTTTATAAAATCTAATTCGGGTAGGCCTATCCTTCCGTGTTTTATTTTTCACAGTCGTTCCACAGATGCGTCTAAGTTTTGTTAGTTTAAAATCCCAATCAATATCAGTTCCATATGAGATATTACAACCCAGGTAATTAAAATGACGAATGGACAGAGAGATACAGACAGACAAACGGTCAAGTTAAAACTGAGACTGGCTTTGCTTGTTCAATTAAATATTCTGCTATAACTTTTTGGAAGACTAAGACCCCTCGAAACGTGTAGTTTAAAGAATCAGCACAAGAAATAATAATTATTATTTGTGCTGTACAACAATTATTTACCAGTTAACCAATTTTCCAGTTACCTCCTCTACACATATCGCTTTGTAAAAATATCGGTGTGGAGGACCATACATGACTTCCATGATCTAAGATTTATATTTTAAATAATTTTCGAAATGAAATATTTCCGCAGAAACGACTTCATTCTACTTCTTTCTTCAGTCTTAACCACAGTACTAACGTATACCACCTCACGTTATTGCACTCGATTTTCACTGATGATGGCAGTCGATGGCACTACCGAAACGTCTGGATTTGGAAAAAACATTGGACCACGGCCAAACAGCTTGGGAAGGAATTTCAACAACAAACTACTTTTTTTTTGCCGATAACGTAGTGTACATATAAAAAGTTATCCTCTCCCCCTTCAACTATCGTTTTCATTTATAGAAAATTACCCCCTCCCCCTTCAACTACCATTTTTATTTATAGATATTTCGTCTACCTTTCTACAGTGGATTATTATGACCTTTTTTTCAGGATACTTCATGAAAATTAAGTACTTTACTCTTGTTAAAACATAAAATGTTGCAGGTAAACTACCCCTTCCCCTCAAACGATCTTCACCATAATCAATAGGCCTTGAATCTTCTACATATGAGGCACATATGCAAAAAATTATTTGATTCTGTTTGAATTTGCGGCAGTTATCGTTCGCCATAAAAAAATCTACACACAGACACTTTTTGGAAAACGACTTTTCTTCATGTTTTGAGTGAGTACAATCAGAATCAGCCCTAATCTCGAACACGCTTTTTTCGCCATCACCATACTTCCATTTCCTTATGGAACATGGAAGTAAAAATGACTTTGTATATTTATATTAATCACACAATACGCCTATTATAGTATCAATCGAAAACATTTTTTTTTTCTTTATTTCCAATATTTAAAATTTACTTTAAATCCCATCGCATATATCATTCGTGTAATGAAGCTGGCAGTTATCCGGAAGTAAAAAAATCTAATTTTATTTGAATGATAATTGGCTTCTTCGTCGTTGGACTGTAATACGTTTTGAAACAAGTTACGCGCGACGAGCAGAAATATATTTCGTCTGTTAAAATAATTTTAAGCAGCAGCAAGAGGAGCACTTGATGTAAGTGCAATAAATAACGCTTGACGTGTGTATTAAATTATCTTTACCTACACTAAGTTTTAATGGGTTCGGTTGTAACATAAACTGTAACGAGGGGTCATCAAAACCGCGGCCAGCCAACCAGCCAGCCAGCCGGTTCACGGTGGTCCTACACAAGTGTGTTAAACAAAAATGAAAATAAAAGAAAAATATTGACATTTGTCAGAAATTTTTCACGAATTAGCTTGTCTGTTGTAATGTTTCCAAGCATTCGTACCAATTAACTGGCTAAAAAACTATAATTACTTGAACGGCTAATTTCCGTGTACAGCAGTGTAAATCGCACGTAATTACCGAATGACGAATGCGCGCGCATCGGCATGGAAGTAAAATTCATAATTTCAGCGAATTAATAACGACACTAATCATTGATGCGAATTTGATGATGAGAGGAATCAACGTAATCAACGGGCCCGCGACCCCTCTCCCAAACATCAGCTGACGACGATAATATGCCGAAGTAATTAAATGCGCGCGCGCTCGACAATCAGCAATGTCATTGGCCGTGACTAGTTACACGAGTCAGCGCGGCGGCCACGGAATCGATTACCCGTGTCATTTCATTAACATTCTTAACTGGGTATATACAGTCATTGGGCTTCGTTAATTTTAATCTAATTTAAAAATATTTTGAACGATTTCATTATAATTATAGTCAACGACCCTAAAAAGGATCAATCCCCTTGAGTGGGACGCATGAAATGCATAAGGATTTTTAGTAGTTTATTCATTTGATACTGTACCTTTATCCATTCCTGCAGTCATTTTAGATATTTCGATTATGCGATTTTTTGGCTTGGATCTTTAATGAATGTCTCACATAATTTTATGTAGGTGAAAATAGTTGCAAAATATTGTTTCGTATATTGTAAAATAGTTGGCTGGCGATTGCAGTTGGTATTCTAAGCCCTTTTTTTAATGAATATCGGTATGGAGAACCATACATGACTTCCATATTCTAAGATTTATATTTAAAATCATTTTCGAAATGAAATATTACCATAGAAACTACTTCTTTCTACTTACTGCTTCAGCCTTAACCACAGTACTGTGGTCACTAATGTATACCACCTCACGTTATTGCACTCGATTTTCACTGATGATGGAAGTCGATGGCATTGCCGAAATGTCTGGTTTTGTAGAAAACATTGGACTACGGCCAAATATCCCGGGAAGGAATTTTAACAAAAACTACTTCTTTGTTGCCGATAACGTTGTACACATATAT
>CM068368.1:903840918-903853418 GCA_034769895.1 Magicicada septendecula | reverse complement strand
GCAATTGATCGAAATTAATGATTTTATTTATTTTAATTCAAACTGTCAACGACTACAGACGTATTTTTGTGTCTCTGCAAATAAATCCATCCCGTGGTCTATTTACCCATTGTGAAATACTCTAGGTAATGGGTTTTTTTGCTGCTTTGATTGCTGCGGGCATCACACTCACACACACCCGCTTGGCGGACACAATGCTGGCGCGCAGTTTGCGCACTCTGGCACGCGCACACATGTAGCGCTCGCGGTGTGCTCACATGCGTTGTCGTTTTGATCGTGGTACTCAGAGCAGTAAAACTTTCTAACCTGGGTATTTTCACATTGGGCAAATACAACCAGGGTTGAATTTATTGCAGAGACAACATCAAAACACATTATTATGTACACATCTTCGAACAAATGTATGTATGGGTATATTTAATTGTGAAGTACTGAATGACTGTCTGAGTTGCAATAATGTAAAAATCATTGTAGACATAAAAAGTACAATAATTTGTGTAAAAACCTTTTGGGTCTTTTTACATTTAACCCACGAAATTTGTTCACCGTTCATTAAACTGTGTTACAATAAGTACACTCATTATTTTCAAATAGCTTTCAGTATAAATTAATATTTTAATATTTTACCTTATTATCCGTCTTGTGACTTCCCTTTTTCTAAGGCGCGTTAGGTACTGAGTATGTACTTATGTTTAGTGTTTTATGTGTTTATGATATTTCTTAATGTTTCGACGACCTCGCAAGAGTAATTACACCTGATGATGGAACATACGTTCTGAAACGCGTAGTGTTGTTTAGAAAAAGGTAAGTCACAAGACGGATAATAAGGTAAAATATTAATTTATTCAAAGCGTGGCTTGGATACGAGTATCATGGATTTTAGCTTTCAGTAGCTTGCAGTAAACCTCCTGTGCTTTTTACTACTTAGCTTTAAACGTCTACCTCCCCTCACCCCCCATCGTCTTCCTCTATGTATCTCTTTTCCTACGCTTGGGTGAAAGAATATGGAACCACAAAGTTTTTTCGCTGCCAAGTTCGATATGTCTTCCTGTACTATCACAGACTGGAGAAGTTGTACGTATGAAGGAAGTCACCGCTAGCTCCGTGCTCCGTAATCCTGTAGAAATACAGGGGACCGTGAAAAACTGACGAATTCTTGGATTTTGTTATCCATGACGTGTCCCCGTTGATTAACTAATAAGTGTAACACTACTGACTCGGAACATTAAGTTTTTTATTGGTAAAAATTTTACATTTTGTAGCCTGAACCAGCTTTGTCAGAGGCTGCCACTATGAGCGCTGTCCATCTTGTTCTTCGTGACGGCGCCGTCGTCCGAAAGTTGGATGTTGTGTGTTTGTGTTGTGATGTGTGTTCAAATAGTATGTGTGATTTGAATTGTGTCTGTTCGTTTAGGATGTCGTCGTTATGTGTTTTTTGTGTGTTTGTATATTTCCAGTTGTTCAAGCGTGTCTAGTTTTTGGCCTTTTGTGTGTACGTGTAGAATGTTCATGTTATTGTCGATGTTTTTATGTGTGTGGTTTGCTTCAACGAGGTGGTTTGCAAAGGTGGATTCGGTAGTGGAGTGTAGTGCCTTTGTGTGTTCAACGTATCTTTGATTGACGCAACGTCCTGTCTGGCCTATGTAGGATTTGTTACATCCTGAGCGGTTTAGTTGTAAACACCAGGAAGATCAAATTTGTTTAGTTCTTTGTGTATGTTCTGTTTTGGGAGAAGAAGAAGAAGAAGGAAGAAGAAGAAGAAGAAGAAGAAGAAGAAGAAGAAGAAGAAGAAGAAGAAGAAGAAGAAGAAGAAGAAGAAGAAGAAGAAGAAGAAGTGGAAGTAGAAACTGGCGAAGTAGAAGAGTCGTACTTTTGCCGAAGAAAATTCAACGTCGTCCGTGTATACACACAACAATGGGCATTTGGCTTATCTGACGCAAAGATAAAGACTGTTTTCTTTACGCTGTGCCAGACAGAACAGCTGAAACTCTGCTTAAGATAATTATAGACTGCATAAGTCTACATCATCATCATCAGCATCTACAAGAATTAAACCAAAGATGATTTGTTTCGGTCTCAAACAGGCCAAGTCTAGAGTTGGTCACTGCAGCGCTTCCTCGGACGTCCCACACCTCTCCGCCCCCATCGGCTTATAGTTCCATAGTTGTTTGGGGATGCGGCAGCCATCCATTCGGCAAAGATGTTCCCACCAGTTCAGCCGATACTGGGCGATCCTGTCGAATATACTCATAACATTCAGTTACTGCCGTATATCTGTGTTTCTTCTATGATCATGGAGAGTATACCCTGCCACGTGCCTGAGAAATCTCGTTTCAGCCGCTTGGATGCGACTGCCCTGGCCTTTCGTTAAAGTCCAATTTTCAGACCCGTAAAGAAGTGTGGGAAGGCCCATCACCTTGTAGAATTTTAGGCGTGTTCCTTTACTTGCTGACTTAAGGGTTTGCCTAATGGACCGGCACATAATGTTGAACTTTTGCAACTTGTTCATAACGTCGTTGCTGGCATTATGTGACACACTGTAGCTCAGGTATTCAAAATTGCTAACTTGTTCCAGGACAGTACCATGTATAACAATTTTTTGCCCGTACGGTATCAGTTCCACGAAAAGCCTTCACTTTGCTCTTAAGTGTCGATATTTGCAATCCAGAGTCTTTGCAGATTCGATTTAACAGATGTGTACCAATCTGCAATATCCCGAAACTTCTCATGAAATATAATACGATATGATACGATACAAGACAGACAGAAATATGTTAATCGATCGAGTTTCCCTTTACTCTTTCAATGAAATTATCTCTATTCTTCTTCTTCTTCTTCTTCTTCTTCTTCTTCTTCTTCTTCTTCTTCTTCTTCTTCTTCTTCTTCTTCTTCTTCTTCTTCTTCTTCTTCTTCTTCTTCTTCTTATTTCTACGGGCAGTAGAATATGAGGAACAACTAGGAGCCCGATAAGGGCGCAATAGGCTCCATCCATCCAGTAATACGTTGAGTGGTTCCAGCATGGATATGAATGAATGCCTGAATTATGAATGCGCGTACATGTACTATACATACATAAACATGTTGATATTTACTTATATTAATTGGGCGAGCTATTGGTGACTGGGTGTGCCGGCTGAAAAGGGGGCGGGCAGCGGCTGAGATATTCATTTAAAACAGTTGTAGGTACTCGCAATTAGAAAAATATTTGAATACATTACATTTATACTGCAGCAGTGGATACAGTAAATTAACAAGGTAGCTGCGCGCAGCCAGTCTTAATACGATTTGTAATGATTTCTCTCTCTCTCTCTCGGCGTGTCCGATTTATTTGCGTCCAGCAGCAGCAGCAGCAGCAGCAGCAGCAGCTTCGTTCGGTGTTAATAATAATCAGCGCCGCCACCACATTGTAAACTCCACAACCTCTGGCAATCAGTATACTTCTACTTCTTCGTACGGATTTCGTTAAAGTGCAATTCTCAGACCCATAGAGGAGATTAGGGTGGGTCCATCACCTTGTAGAGCTTCAGGCGTGTTCCTTTACTCGTTGATTTAGAGTTCTCCTGATGGTCCTACACATACGGTGGAACTTGTGCAATTGCATCACCACATCGTCGTTTGTAATATACGATAGTTACAGACCAGATATTCAAAATTACTGACCTGAGTAGTACCACTTACAACAATTACTGAGTTGAGTAGTACAGTACCACTTACAACAATTACTGAGCTGAGTAGTATCACTTACAACAATTACTGAGCTGAGTAGTACCACTTACAACAATTACTGAGCTGAGTAGTACCACCTACAACAATTACTGAGCTGAGTAGTACCACTTACAACAATTACTGAGCTGAGTAGTACCACTTACAACAATTACTGAGCTGAGTAGTACCACTTACAACAATTACTGAGCTGAGTAGTACCACCTACAACAATTACTGAGCTGAGTAGTACCACTTACAACAATTACTGAGCTGAGTAGTACCACCTACAACAATTACTGAGCTGAGTAGTACCACTTACAACAATTACTGAGCTGAGTAGTACCACTTACAACAATTACTGAGCTGAGTAGTACCACTTACAACAATTACTGAGCTGAGTAGTACCATCTACAACAATTTTTGCTCGCATGGGATCAGCTCCATGAAAAGCCACCACCTTGGTCTTCAACGTGGAGATCTGTAATCCGAAATTCTTGCAGATTTCACTGAGTGAGTGTAGTCTACAGCCATCTGCAAGCTGCTTTCCTAGTTCGACAGGACAGCCCGGGCATCAGCAAATGTCAACGTGTCAACTGCAGAGTTACCAATCTTGAAAATGCTCCGGAAGGTTCGTCTGCCAATTGTGTATGAGATCGCCTATATACAAATTAAAAAGAGAAGATGGCAATTGGCATCATTGCCGTGACCCGCAATTAATCAGGCTCACACTTGGAGTTGTGCTCCATCTTACTGTGTCAATTAAGATTTTGTTTTCCATTATTGTTGCGTTGCCATTATTACTCAGAGCCTGCCCCTATACACTCTATCAAACTCCTTTCCAAAGTCGATGAAAGCTATGTATGTGAGCAAATGTTATTCTCTGTGCTATTCGATGACCTGCATTACTGTGAAGATGCATTCTAAATATGATATGCCCTTCTTGAAACCATGCTGGGCCTTCACGTGAATCTTCTTCTTCTTCTTCTATGGCGTCACAATTCGACTCGAAACTTAGCGTCCGCAATTATCTGCTTCCCTTTCTCTCTGTCTTTGGCGAGATCGATGTCCATCGTTTTATTTTAAGTAAAGAATCAGCACCCCTATAGAGTGATAGAAAGCAGCCGTATATATGGTATAGATATCGATGTTAATAGAACGAAGCTAATGATTGTATCTAAGAACAAGTTCACAAACTGCACCCTTAATATAAACCAAAGGCCAGTTGAAAGTGTAAGCCAGTTTACATATCTTGGTACTATAGTCGATGAACAATGGGAGCACTCTCAAGAAATAAAGAGCAAAATTGAAAAGGCAAGAGGAGTGTACACTAGAATGAGCAGTTTATTCAAAAGTCACGATTTAACAATAAACACAAAGATGAGACTTCTACGCTGCTACGTATTCTCGGTCCTCTTCTACGGTGTAGAATCTTGGACTTTGACTGAAGCCACAACTAAAAAATTGAAATCTTTCGAAATGTGGCTTTACTGTAGAATACTGAGCATTTCATGGACAGCACACATAACTAATGTTGAAGTTCTTAGAAAGATGAAGAAAGGTAGGGAAGTTATTAACACAGTGAAGTTAAGAAAGCTTCAGTATCTGGGACATCTCATCAGAAATGAACACAGATTTTACTTATTGCAATCCATACTACAGGGAAAAGTACTTGGAAAGAGAGGAGTTGGGCGACCGAAAGTATCATGGCTGAGAAATTTAAGGAGTGAGAAGTAGCCTATATGAGTCCTAAAATTCAAAACGGACTCACTCAGTTTTTGTCTGTAATAATGGATACTACAAACAAGACTGAAAAGATAAACAAGGGTGAAATAATCAGATATCCGTCTTAATTTCTGAAGATGAAGCAGGAAGGCCCACCAACTTAAAGTTAATAAAAGCTTCTTAGGATTTACAGAAGTGACGTATCAAATTGGCTTATGATAGCAGAAGAGATTTAAAACAGTTTTGAGGTGAATGTAATCTGTTTATGTTATATAATGTCAGCAGTTGCGACAACTATAAGCTGGTGTTAGTATTTAAGAGGTGACAATAGCATGAATAAGGGAGACCCGCAAAGTATTCATCCGGGGGGGGGGGCAGAAAAAAAGAATTACACCACTGTAGGATCTCATCCCCTTCGTCAATGCTTGGCAATAAATGGTACACGTTATTAATATAGGTTTTATACATGTAACTGCATATTCGAATATAAAAATACACAGATTTATATTCTGTTTTGAATTAAGTAATGCACAATGGCTTGTAGTAAGTAAGGATGGGGGGGGCGCAAAGAATCCGCTTCCTGCGGGGGGGGGGGGGGGTACAGAACGTGTAACGCCAAAGGTAGCTGGACAGCACATGTTACGGGAAGAAAGGGAAGACTGCGCGGAAACGGGAAAGAAGAAGGAAGGAAGGGATTAACGCCGGAGTCTATGCTAATGCAGGAAACTAAACAACAGGGCTGAGACAGAAAAGATTAGGAACGACGGTGGTAAAGTGGACGACGATGACATAGGGGTTGTCAACAGCGGGGGGTCGTGACGCGGGCTGCGTTATTAAAATTTTGGGGTGTTGACAAAAAAACTCTGGGAAAGTATGAAAAATGATAACTACGTTGCAATAAAAATTGAATGTTTATAAAACAAAGGGATTTTAAAGCCTTACAGGTGCTATTAAAATTTTTCGAGCTATAAGGGGCTGAAAGTTCTTTATACACAACTTTGCTGTCCTTGGTCGTAACCAGTTGTTCGGCTGAAAGAGAGAAATATGAGCCGAGTTAAAATAATAAAAAACAGGCAATGATAGACGCGTGGCTTTCGAACCTTATGGTTCTAGCTTTAGAAAAAGACATATCAGAGTCGTTTCCTAATGAAGAAATAATTGATGCCTTTTCTTTACCGTAGAGGAAGAAGTTGCTGTGCCGAATATAAGCCAAAGCAACTAGGACTTCATCAAACTATTATTTTTTCATTTTTACTTTCATGTTCCTTAAGGAAATGGAAGTATGGTGATGGCGAAAAAAATCGTGTTCGAGATAAGGGCTGATTCTGATTACTCTACCCTCAAAAGATGAAGGAAAGTAATTTTTCGAGAAGTGTCTGTCTGTGCGTAGAATTTTCATATGCCAAACGATTTTGGTGAAGATCGGTTAAGAGAAAGGGGTAGTTTACATGCAATGTTTTATGTTTTAACAAGAGTAATTTTTTCTATGACGAACGATAACTGCTGTAAATTCAAACAGAGTCAAATAATTGTTTGCATATGTGCCCGAGTTGTAGAGGACTCAAGGCTTATTGATTTTGGTGAAGGTCGTTTATGGTGGAAGGATAGTTTACTTGCAACTTTTTATGTTGTAACAAGAGTAAATTACTTAATTTTGATAAATAAAGTATCCTGAAAAGAAGATCATAATAATCCACTGTAGAAATGTAGATAAAATATCTATAAATGAAGAAGCTAGTTGAAGGGGGTGGGTGTAATTTTTCTATAAATGAAAATGAGAGTTGAAGGGGGAGGGGATAATTTTTATTTATGTCATGTGTATTACGTTATCGGCAACAAAGAAATAGTTTGTTGTTAAAATTCCTTCCCGCCCTGTTTGGCGTGTTCCAATGGTTTCTACAAAACCAGACGTTTCGGCAGTGCTATCGACTGCCATCATCAGTGAAAATCGAGTGCGTTAACGTGAGGTGGTATACGTTAGTGACCACAGTACTGCGGTTAAGGCTGAAGAAAGAAGTAGTTTCTATAGACATATTTCATTTCGAAAATGATTTTAAATATAAACCTTAGGCCATGGATGTGTCATGAATGGTTCTCCATACCGATATTTCTTGTTTACAATACGCTTTGTTGATATTTTGTTCCTTTGCTGGGAAATATTGTCTTATATGTATTCATTTCATTAGATTATTTATTTATTTATTTGTTTAATTTCAAATGAGATTTTATATACAAACTGTACTATTTTTAGCTTTAGCTTATTTGTAACAAGTGTCCGTTAAATCAAAACGTTAGGTTCTTTATTTTAAGTGTTTCTGTGTTATAAGCATTGTATACAAACATTAAACGTTATGTTTTCCTCAGCCATGGCTTTTATTTATTTCAGCAGTAAACTAAAAATCAAAAACCGTTATAACCCAACCTCACAAATGAAAACAGCAAGTATGTTCGCTTTGCATTAAGAAATAGGACAATTTAAAATTAGTACACTTCTTATTTTCCACTTCTTAATATATCGATGCAATCGCGTATTAAAAACATCGAAAATGTACTGCAGGAACGGATAAAGGTACAATTCCGATGGCGCAAAATAGCATTCGTTTATTTAATAGTTAAATAAGACCAGGTAATTAATTCTGGTCTCCATGCTTTTGTTGACATCTTTATACGCGTCAATAAAAGGGCATACTTAAAAGGACATAAATCGTCCAAACGGGGGGAGAATATCAAATTCCAAGTTAGACGATGTTTTGTGCCTTGTACCAAAGGTTACCTGTGCAACATTTGGTGGCAATCGGTGTAACGGTGTGGATTTGTATTCAATACAAAGAAACAAATCCTCAGACTTTGAGTTATATATATATATATATATATTTATATAATATAATTATTTATATATATATATAACGCTTAGTACAATGACATTTTCTTTTAATTTTAAATCCCTTTCTTTTGGGTCGCGGGCGGGGGCGGGGGCGGGGGTTATTCATCAAGTTTATGGGCTTGATTCATCACGTTTGGGAGGAGGTCTGATATAAAGTAAACGCCTCTTTCTTACACAACAGGTTTGTAACTCTCAAAGGTGGTACAAATGATTTTCTCGTTTGAATACAAGAAACAGAGATATCAAACACTCTATACAGATAACTCCGCGTGCAAATGCGCAGCTGGATGCTGCAGGAATGAATCATATACAGTAGTATTAGCGGAATGTCTGTAATGATCCGCCCGAGAGATGTGCTGCTTGACATAATTTTGATGGATGATGTAATGTAACACTACTAGCATTCCGCGCTTTCAATACCCCATCGCTGTGAACTCTGTTATCTATCTCTATACACGCTCTTTGCTATAATATATCTGACGCGTTGCAAAGTATTTAGTGTCACTGTAAAACTGATAAGCGCCTCTGCAAAGGAATGTTCAGCGCCTCGTTTCTTTGAAAGAAGTTATTACTAACCAGTGAACCGTTTATTGTAAAAGCAATCTAATGTTTTTCAATTACTGTTTTTGTAATTTATTCAGATTTTAGCATAAACCCTTTAGAGGAAGAACCGCATGGTTTTAGGATAGGACGCTCTAGTATAGACTGTATATTTACCATACAACAAGTTATAGAAAAACGACACACACACACACACACACACACACACACACACACACACACACACACACACACACACACACACACACACACACACACACACACACACACACACACACACACACACACACACACACATTGCCTTTATCGATTTCAACAAAGCTTTTAATACAGTGATCAGTACGAAGTTATGGCACATACTTGAAAATAAAGGTAAACCACAACACCTAGTTCAGGTCATAAAGATTTTATATAGGCACACCGCGGTAATCATAGACGACGGAGAAGTATCTATACCGATTGAAACAAACCAAGGCGTAAGACAAAGTTGTTGTCTGTCACCACTACTTTTTAACCTTTATCTAGATGATCTCAAAAAATGGAAAGAACAATTCCCTAACGGTATTAAAATTCAATGAAATAAAAGCTTGAAAACCATTCTCTTTGCGGATGACTAAGCTATATTCGCCACTTTATAAGACGATCTCCAGCAAGCAATATACATCTTACATAAGATGGGAAAATAATATAACAGTAACATATCTGAATCAAAGACAAAAAGTAATGGACTTTGTAGGAGATAAACCGGCCGGGCCAACATATGAATAGACAACACATGCGTAGAACAAGTAAGACATTTCAACTATCTTGGACATGTCATTACTTAGATCAAGAAAGAGATATAGAAAATAAAGTGACGAATTTCATAAGAATGTGTGGAACGATTTGGAGAACGTTGGGAAATAAATGTAGGAAAAAAAACAAAATAAAATTTTATAAAACATTGGCAATACCTCACTACTGTATGGTTCTGAAACTTTGGTTATAAAGAAAAAAGATGAACAGAAGATACGAACAGCAGAAATTAAATTTCTGAGGTCAGTTAAAAGGTGAATTAGACGAGATCATATAAGAAATGAAGCGATAATAAGTGATTTAGATATTTTTGCAGTTAATTAAAGGATTAAAGAATACAGAAGAAAATGGATTCAACACATCAATAGAATAGAAGAAAGTAGAATATCGAAGATGGCGAAAGATTACAACCCTAGAGGCAGAAGAAAAGTTGGTAGACCTAAGAAAATGTGGATTGTGGAATAGGAACAGGCCGCTAAAGCCTAAAACTGTTAAGAAGAAGTTGACGATGATGATGATTTTCTTCTTCTTCTTCTTTTATTTCTCCCTTTCTTCTTCCTCTTTCATATTGCACACGTAAAGATTGGAATCTAACACTTTGTCTACTTCATTGCTACTAGTATGCTACTTGAGCTGCCTACAACAAAACGGGTGTCTACCGTTCTTCTATTCTCTTCAACACTATCCTTCCATCTGTTTCAAGGGCAACCTTTCACTCTGCTGCCAACAAACAGCGTCCCCTCAAAACTTGGTAAACACTGAGCGCAGCAGCTGAAATGGTCTGTTTGTTGTGCGACGAGAATGGAAAGAAACAGAGGACATAATTGTAAGTGTCGTGTGTAACGGAGAGTGGATAAATATTCCTAAACAAGTAACGAATTATAGACCAACACTGGGAACAGAGATCCTGAGAGATCTTGTAACGATGGTCAGAGTTTGTGAAGTCGGAACGGGCTGAAGCCCAAACCATAAAGTGAAGAAGAAGAAGAAGAAGAAGAAGAAGAAGAAGAAGAAGAAGAAGAAGAAAAAGAAAAAGAAAAAGAAAAAGAAAAAGAAAAAGAAAAAGAAAAAGAAAAAGAACAAGAACAAGAACAAGAACAAGAACAAGAACAAGAAGAAGAAGAAGAAGAAGAAGAAGAAGAAGAAGAAGAAGAAGAAGAAGAAGAAGAAGTGGAAGGAATAAAATAAGAAGGCATAGAGTTCCTAAGGCTTTCGCGGCTGGCATCAACTTAGTTGGAAACATTATTCATCTTGTTATTTGAATCAGCAGTCTCAGTAGTTCCAACTTTGGCTTGGTTACTTCCTACGCTCTACATGCCATGCTCCGGACGAGACTTTTCAGTGTATTCACCATTATCAAGTCTTAAACCACGACAAACAAATATACCACTGGATCCCGTGTATAGGCCTATATATACTCGTGAATTCCCCTTCAGACTGACCAGCCGTGAGTATATATATATATGGGTTCCATGGGTATATTTGTTTGTCGTGGTTTAGGACTTGACAATGGTGGAGACACTGAAAGGCCTCGTCCGGAGCATGGAAGGTAGTGTAGCAAGTAAAAGCAAGACAAAGTTGGCAAACATTATTGGCCGGGCTGTTTTTCCGTGGTCTAGACTAGACAGCCCGGCCAATAATGTTTCGAACTATAAGAAGCTATGTCTGAGGCTTTCACGGCCGCGGCTTCAATGTTATGAGAACTTTTTGGCTTTCCGGGCTGTAAGGGCGTGGCCCAAGGTTGTCTGGTGCAACGTTTCGGTCGTGCCTACGACGGCCATCTTCAGTGCAGGAGACTGCAAAACACTGTCAAAGGTTTCGTAGTCAGTGACCACTGACCTGTGGTTAAGGCTAGCAGCTGCGAGTAGGACACCCAAATTTTAAACGTTTGGTGTCAGCACGAAGTTGTTGTCTGACGCCACCAGCCAATCAGAAAAAAGGCAAATTCTTATTGGTTCCCCCACAAGTCGCGTCCAAAGAGCATTCAATGAGAAGGACTCACCGCGGCGATTCATTTTAAAACCCCCTCGAGGCAGGAGCTCCAGAAGGTAGCTCGGAACTCAGTTTCCTTAGCGGTTCGTCTCTGCGACGCACAACCGTGCAGCCTAAAGTCAGTCAGTCAGTGTAAACCCCCTCATAGCCGCCGATCCTGGCAAGTACCGACCACGTCCAGGTGATTCTTGGAAACGGCCTCGGAAAGTACTATACTAGAACGACCTATGACGACCATGCCGTTGTAACGACCCTTAAATTGAATAAAAATTATTCCGACTGGATCGGACCACTAGGCAGGAGCTCCTGCCGGAAGCTCGGAACTAGTAAACCATAGGGACGTCTTGCGACGCGCATCCCTACAGCTCTGGCAGGCGATTAATTGCAATCGATGCATGTTTCTGAATCTGGACAGACTCCATATGCAGACGAGGGAAATATGCGCTCACTGACGACAGAAGCTTCGTCTCTTCAAAGAGTATGCGATGGTCGGCATTGGCGAGTGCGTGCTCCGCCATATGAAACGTTCGCACCAAACCAACGGCGTTACAGCACGGCAAGCCCGAAGTTCTCATAACATTGAAGCCGCGGCCGTGAAAGCCTCAGACATAGCTTCTTATAGTTCGAAACATTATTGGCCGGGCTGTAACAAAATCCAAGAAGTCAACATTTTCTTACCTCATGACCCAAAAAAGCAGATGTGAGATTTTATAACAATTGTGAAAATCCAGCAGGTTGTCAGTCTAAATGGATTTGTAACCCAAACCCGAATGTTTCGACTTTTTGTGTGTTTATTGTGTGATTTCGTGTTCTAAAATGTTTATATTACTAATAAAAACAG
>CM068368.1:903440918-903835918 GCA_034769895.1 Magicicada septendecula | reverse complement strand
CAAACAGAATCAAATAATGTTTCGCATACAGCCCTGAATTGTAGATTTCTCAAGACCTATTGTTTTTGGTGAAGATCGGTTGAGGGAAAGGGGTAGTTTACCAGCAACGTTTTTTTAACAAGGGTATTTTCTATGGCAAACGATAACAGCCGCAAATTCAAACAGAATCAAATAATGTTTTGCATACAGCCCTGATTTGTAGAGTACTCAAGACCTATTGTTTTTGGTGAATATCGGTTAAGGGGAAGGGGTAGTTTACCTGCAACGTTTTTTTATCAAGCGTATTTTCTATGGCAAACGATAACAGCCGCAAATTCAAACAGAATGAAATAATTTTTTGCATACGTCCCTGAATTGTAGAGGTCTCAATGACTTTCGATTTTGGTGAAGATCGGTTAAGGGGAAGGGGTAGTTTACCTGCAACCTTTTACGTTTTAACAAGAGTAAAGTACTTGGAAATTTATTTAAACTTTTTGAAACAATGGTAATTGTTAAAAATAAAATAATTTTGTTGCCAGGCAATAAAATTATAATTTTTTCATTTTAATGTAATATAATATTTTTCATTTAATACAGCAATAAAAAGGCAGGTAAGACACAGCCTGGTTGTTTGGCTGAAAATGATTTTAAATATAAATCTTAGAATATGGAAGTCATGTATGGTTCTCCATACCGATATTTACTTCCATATTCCTTAAGGAATGGAAGTATGGTGATGGCAAAAAAAATCGTGTTCGAGATTATTGCAGATTCTGATTCTACTACACTCAAAACATGAAAAAAAGTCGTTTTCCGAAAAGTGTCTGTGTGTCTGTCTGTCTGTCTGTCTGTCTGTCTGTCTGTCTGTCTGTCTGTCTGTCTGTCTGTCTGTCTGTCTGTAGATTTTTTTTCTATGGCAAACGATAACTGCCGCAAATTCAAACAGAATCAAATAATTTTTTGCATGCAGCCCTGATTTGCAGAGTACTCGCGACCTATTGTTTTTGGTGAAGATCGGTTGAGGGAAAGGGGTAGTTTACCTGCAACGGTTTTTTTTTAGCAAGGGTAATTTTGTTTGTTTGGCAAACGATAACAGCCGTAAATTCAAACAGAATCAAATAATGTTTCGCATACAGCCCTGAATTGTAGAGTTCTCAAGATCTGTTGATTTTGGTGAAGATCGGTTAAGGGAAAGGGGTAGTTTACCTGTAACGTTTTATGTTTTAACAAGGGTATTTCCTATGGCAAACGATAACAGCCGCAAATTCAAACAGAATCAAAAGATTATTTGCATACAGCCCTAAATTGTAGAGTTCTCAAGACCTATTGTTTTTGGTGAAGTTCGGTTGAGGGAAAGGGGTAGTTTACCTGCAACGTTTTTTTAACAAGGGTATTTTCTATGGCAAACGATAACAGCCGCAAATTCAAACAGAATCAAATAATTTTTTGCATACAGCCCTGATTTGTAGAGTACTCGCGACCTATTGTTTTTGGTGAAGATCGGTTGAGGGAAAGGGGTAGTTTACCAGCAACGGTTTTTTTTTATCAAGGGAATTTTTTTTTTGGCAAACGATAACTGCCGCAAATTCAAACAGAATCAAATAATGTTTCGCATACAGCCCTGAATTGTAGAGTTATCAAGACCTATTGTTTTTGGTGAAGATGGGTTAAGGGAAAGGGGTAGTTTACCCGTAACGTTTTATGTTTTAGCAAGGGTATTTCCTATGGCAAACGATAACAGCCCCAAATTCAAACAGAATCAAAAGATTATCTGCATACAGCCCTAAATTGTAGAGTTCTCAAGACCTGTTGTTTTTGGTGAAGATCGGTTAAGGGAAAGGGGTAGTTTACATACAACGTTTTTTTAACAAGGGTATTTTTATGGCAAACGATAACAGCCGAAAATTCAAGCAGAATGAAAAGATTATTTGCATACAGCCCTAAATTGTAGAGTTCTCAAGACCTTTTGTTTTTGGTGAAGATCGGTTATGGGAAAGGGGTAGTTTACCTACAACGTTTTTTTAACAAGGGTATTTTCTATGGCAAACGATAACAGCCGCAAATTCAAACAGAATCAAATAATTTTCTGCATACAGCCCTGATTTGTAGAGTACTCAAGACCTATTGTTTTTGGTGAAGATCGGTTGAGGGGAAGGGGTAGTTTACCAGCAACGTTTTTTATCATGCGTATTTTCTATGGCAAACGACAACTGCCGCAAATTCAAACAGAATCAAATAATTTTTTGCATACAGCCCTGATTTGTAGAGTACTCGCGACCTATTGTTTTTGGTGAAGATCGGTTGAGGGGAAGGGGTAGTTTACCTGCAACGGTTTTTTTTATCAAGGGAAATTTTTTTTTTTTGGCAAACGATAACAGCCGCAAATTCAAACAGAATCAAATAATGTTTCGCATACAGCCCTGAATTGTAGATTTCTCAAGACCTATTGTTTTTGGTGAAGATCGGTTGAGGGAAAGGGGTAGTTTACCTGCAACGTTTTTTTAACAAGGGTATTTTCTATGGCAAACGATAACAGCCGCAAATTCAAACAGAATCAAATAATGTTTTGCATACAGCCCTGATTTGTAGAGTACTCAAGACGTGTTGTTTTTGGTGAATATCGGTTAAGAGAAAGGGGTAGTTTACCTGTAACGTTTTATGTTTTAACAAGCGTATTTCCTATAGCAAACGATAACAGCCGCAAATTCAAACAGAATCAAAAGATTATTTGCATACAGCCCTAAATTGTAGAGTTCTCAAGATCTGTTGTTTTTGGTGAAGATCGGTTGAGGGAAAGGGGTAGTTTACCTCTTGGCAACATAAAATAATTTTGTTGCCAGGCAATAAAATTATAATTTTTTCATTTTAATGTAATATAATATTTTTCATTTAATACAGCAATAAAAAGGCAGGTAAGACACAGCCTGGTTGTTTGGCTGAAAATGATTTTAAATATAAATCTTAGAATATGGAAGTCATGTATGGTTCTCCATACCGATATTTTCTATGGCAAACGATAACTGCCGCAAATTCAAACAGAATCAAATAATTTTTTTGCAAACAGCCCTGATTTGTAGAGTACTCACGACCTATTGTTTTTGGTAAAGATCGGTTAAGGGAAAGGGGTAGTTTACCTGCAACGGTTTTTTTTATCAAGGGAAAATTTTTTTTTTTTGGCAAACGATAACAGCCGCAAATTCAAACAGAATTAAATAATGTTTCGTATACAGCCCTGAATTGTAGAGTTCTCAAGACCTATTGTTTTTGGTGAAGATCGGTTAAGAGAAAGGGGTAGTTTACCTGTAACGTTTTATGTTTTAACAAGCGTATTTCCTATAGCAAACGATAACAGCCGCAAATTCAAACAGAATCAAAAGATTATTTGCATACAGCCCTAAATTGTAGAGTTCTCAAGATCTGTTGTTTTTGGTGAAGATCGGTTGAGGAAAGGGGTAGTTTACCTGCAACATTTTTTTAACAAGGGTATTTTCTATGGCAAACGATAACAGCCGCAAATTCAAACAGAATCAAATAATATTTTGCATACTGCCCTGATTTGTAGAGTACTCAAGACCTATTGTTTTTGGTGAAGATCGGTTAATGGGAAGGGGTAGTTTACCAGCAACGTTTTTTTATCAAGCGTATTTTCTATGGTAAACGATAACAGCCGCAAATTCAAACAGAATCAAATTATTTTTTGCATACATCCTTGAATTGTAGAGGTCTCAAGGACTCTCGATTTTGGTGAAGATCGGTTAAGGGGAAGGGGTAGTTTACCTGCAACCTTTTACGTTTTAACAAGAGTAAAGTACTTGCAAATTTATTTAAACTTTTTGAAACAATGGTAATTATTAAAAAAAAATAATTTTGTTGCCAGGCAATAAAATTATAATTTTTTCATTTTAATGTAATATAATATTTTTCATTTAATACAGCAATAAAAAGGCAGGTAGACACACACACACACACACACACACACACACACACACACACACACACACACACACACACACACACACACACACACACACACACACACACACACACACACACACACACACACACACACACACACACACACACACACACACACACACACACACACACACACACACACTTCACGTTATTTCTGGCCTCACTCATGTTTATTTTCTTACGTTTGCACGTTTTTTAAATGGAAAGTGCTGAAACCCACACCAACATAACGCGTGCAAGCCGAAAAAATGGACATCAATTTGCTTACTGGCGAAGCTAGTAGTTAATGAATGGGTAGGCAAAAATCTTATCTTAATTTTTTTTTAAGGAATCACTAAAAGGACGGTGGTTCAAATCGGACGCTGAGGTAGAGTTTGCTGTAACCGAATGGTTCCACAAACAGCCGTAAGAATTTTACTAGCAGGGAATCTACAGGTTAGCGCAACAGTGGAACTCATGTCTTAATGTTATTGGAGACTTCTTTTAAAATCGTTGAATAAAAAATGCTTTACAGCTCTATACGTGTTTCTATTGAACAATCCTTGTATTAGTCATACACAATAATACAACTGATTGAACTTCAAATTTTTAAACTTGATTAGTTTCTATATATATGTTTAATGTTACAAATAATTCAAATAACAATCTTGATCATCTGTTAGTTCAGCGGAATAACAGTGACACTTTTAATAACCGCATAAAATAAACACTTAGAAACAACACAGGCGCTTTAACTTAACTGTTTGGACCACAGAAGTGAGGCATGCCTCAACGCTCTATGTGTACAGCGCGGGACAATCCCCCCTCCCTACACTTCCCTATCACACCACTACATTGCTTACATACGATGTATACAAAATATCGGTATGGAGAACCATACATGACTTCCATATTCTAAGATTTATATTTAAAATCATTTTCACCCAAACAGCCAGGCTGTGTCTTACCTGCCTTTTTATTGCTGTATTAAATGAAAAATATTATATTACATTAAAATGAAAAAATTATAATTTTATTGCCTGGCAACAAAATTATTTTATTTTTAACAATTACCATTGTTTCAAAAAGTTTAAATAAATTTTCAAGTACTTTACTCTTGTTAAAACGTAAAAGGTTGCTGGTAAACTACCCCTTCCCCTTAACCGATCTTCACCAAAATCGAAAGTCATTGAGACCTCTACAATTCAGGGACGAATGCAAAAAATTATTTGATTCTGTTTGAATTTGCGGCTGTTATCGTTTGCCATAGAAAATACGCTTGATAAAAAAACGTTGCTGGTAAACTACCCCTTCCTCTTAACCGATCTTCACCAAAAACAATAGGTCTTGAGAACTCTACAAATCAGGGCTGTATGCAAAACATTATTTGATTCTGTTTGAATTTGCGGCTGTTATCGTTTGCCATAGAAAATACCCTTGTTAAAAAAACGTTGCAGGTAAACTACCCCTTTCCCTCAACCGATCTTCACCAAAAACAATAGGTCTTGCGAACTCTACAATTTAGGGCTGTATGCAAATAATCTTTTGATTCTGTTTGAATTTGCGGCTGTTATCGTTTGCCATAGGAAATACGCTTGATAAAAAAACGTTGCAGGTATACTACCCCTTCCCCTTAACCGATCTTCACCAAAAACAATAGGTCTTGAGTACTCTACAAATCAGGGCTGTTTGCAAAACATTATTTGATTCTGTTTGAATTTGCGGCTGTTATCGTTTGCCATAGAAAATACCCTTGTTAAGAAAACGTTGCAGGTAAACTACCCCTTTCCCTCAACCGAACTTCACCAAAAACAATAGGTCTTGAGAACTCTACAATTTAGGGCTGCATGCAAATAATCTTTTGATTCTGTTTGAATTTGCGGCTGTTATCGTTTGCCATAGGAAATACCCTTGTTAAAACATAAAACGTTACAGGTAAACTACCTATTTCCCTTAACCGATCTTCACCAAAATCAACAGATCTTGAGACCTCTACAATTCAGGGCTGTATGCGAAACATTATTTGATTCTGTTTGAATTTGCGGCTGTTATCGTTTGCCAAACAAACAAAATTACCCTTGCTAAAAAAAAACTGTTGCTGGTAAACTACCCCTTTCCCTCAACCGATCTTCACCAAAAACAATAGGTCGCGAGTACTCTGCAAATCAGGGCTGCATGCAAAAAATTGTTTGATTCTGTTTGAATTTGCGGCAGTTATCGTTTGCCATAAAAAAAAAATCTAAGACAGACAGACACACAGACAGACAGACACACAGACACTTTTCGGAAAACGACTTTTTTTCATGTTTTGAGTGTAGTAGAATCAGAATCTGCAATAATCTCGAACACGATTTTTTTTGCCATCACCATACTTCCATTCCTTAAGGAATATGGAAGTAAAAACGCTGAGGCAAGTTCAGGTTGCCTCATTCGCTTTAAACGAACTATGCCGAATCTCACCTGTCACCATCTAGCGGTCGCTCAATAAAGCACGTTTCGGTTTAATAAATTTGACAGTCGCAGTAACAATGTATAATCTTTACGTTATGTAGTTCATACGTATTTATAATTTTTATTCTACAGAATTTTTTAGGGTAGGCATTGCCTCAATTGCCTCCATGTAACTTCGCCACTGATATATATGTGTACAACGTTATCGGCAACAAAGAAGTAGTTTTTGTTAAAATTCCTTCCCGGGATATTTGGCCGTAGTCCAATGTTTTCTACAAAACCAGACATTTCGGCAATGCCATCGACTGCCATCATCAGTGAAAATCGAGTGCGATAACGTGAGGTGGTATACGTTAGTGACCACAGTACTGTGGTTAAGGCTGAAGCAGTAAGTAGAAAGAAGTAGTTTCTATGGTAATATTTCATTTCGAAAATGATTTTAAATATAAATCTTAGAATATGGAAGTCATGTATGGTTCTCCATACCGATATTTTTTACTGGTAAAAATGCAAAATTTTTACCTCATAGCCTGAACCAGTTTTCGCTTATTATAAGCTTCGTCAGAGGCTGCCACCAGGAGCGCTGTCCGTCTTGTTCTTGGTGACGGCGCCGTCGTTCGAAAGATCGATGTTGTGTGTGTGCGGTGTGATATGTTCGAATAGTGCGTGTGATCTGAATTGTGTCTGTTCGTTTAAGATGTCGTTTTTATGTGTTGTTATGTGTTTTTCTAGTATTTCGCTGTCAGAAGAAGATGGTCCCGGTTGAACGGGATCTGACTCCATTATACTTACACAGAATAAATGAGGACACAAATAATCGAATTAATAATAATAAAGAAAAACAGAGAAACACATAACTAATCGAACAAAACACAAATAGGTAGGTAGTAACTGCTGCACGTTGGCTCCGAAACGAACATAGCTGCCAACTGAGTGTTTTGTCGGTTTATACAGCGGCAACACATTAGATGTCCCCTCCCGTTTGTACAGTGACAACTACTACGAGTTCTCAATGACCGTACGCAGTATAACATTGCCGATGTCTGAGACGGCAACACAAGACGGTGCAAGTGCCCAGTAGTTTGAAAGCAATGCTACGCTTTCCTTCAAGTTTCCCTACTAATATTGCTCGGATTTCAAATTATTTAAGAACTAAACTGTGTATTCTGTGATGTAATTAATATTATTTTCTTTCATTTACAGGACTGTTGCCGCCGACAACAGCGGTTACATGGACGCTACGCTACTGAAAGGACGTAATCGTTGCGTTGGCTAGTCACACAATTGTGCGTCTTGGGCACAGCATTTCAAATATTATCCTATTCCTTATCCTTTGTAGTATCCATCTTCGTATTTTATTGTTGTATTGGAGTGTTAGTGGTCTCAAATATTTCTACTAGTAATTTTATACAAACCACTATGTTGTCTTTGGTATTGACGAGCCCTTTAGGTTGGTAAATGACCTGAAGATGACTTGACTGCCGAAAGCGCTCGTCAGTACCAAAGACAACATAGTGGTTTGTATAAAATTACTAGTAGAAACATCTTCGTATTGTCTACTTTTTCCTTCTCCAGTTTCTCCCTTCTTCATTTTTCTTTTGCTATTTCTACGTTATTTGTCTTCACCCCACCGGGTCGGAAACAAATAATATTGGAAGACGCTAAGCACTAAGACCGTAAACAAAGTTTTATAATGTATTAGTAAATACACATTTTTTTATCTTCAAAAAGATTTTGTGGTTTACGGTTGGAGTCGCCCCCCCCCCCCTGTGACAGCTGAGGCTCTGGTGCTTGGTGCTGCAGCATACGCTAGCGTTACGGACAATCCGCCACTGGATACAAGAAGAGGTGGAGACTATGAACATGAGGCACAGACAACGTCAGGAACGATGAACATAGACTTACTGGACAACATAATTGTTTCTTAATACCGATTTTGAAGCTAGACGTTGAAGGAGGTCCAGTAAAGCAACATAGTAGTACAGGAAAATATGCGCACGAAAATCCAATCGAACCTTAATTGGTTCAGTGTAATTAAGTTTTTCTAAATACAGTGGACGCCGCCCTCTTAACCGAGGAGCTTGGGACCGGGTGGGGAGGGACGGCCGGTTAACAAAATGACCGGTTAAACAGAATTTACTTTCAAACTGAGTTTTAACTCTGATTAAAATGTTTTAATACTGTTTACTTATGTAAAAAAAAAGAATAATATTAAATTATTGGAATCTGTGTATTGTTCAGCAAAATACTGTAATAAGTTATGAGTAGCTCTTACTTACGAGTATCGTTTTCGTTCACAGTCGTACGGTATGAGTAACAACAAAACCAAACACTAGTACAGTAATGTATGTACATTAATACTTTTTTATTTTACAAAAACAACACAAATCTAATAAAACACTTGGCGAAATAATACTTACTTGAAAAACATGTTTGAATAGGTATCCAAGTCACTTATTGAAAAAATGTATATATAATATTTACTCCACTTATGATGTCGAATGATACTGTATATTTCAGTTACACTTTAACAAATTCGTGATTGTTTTTTGCTTCTTAGTTTTCAATTAATTTTTAAAAGCGTGGTCACGCCACATTCTCATAAACGTGACATCGATAGCAGACGCCTCACCTCGTTGTTTGAGGTGACACACTGCCAGCTGTAATGCTTCCAATGCGTCTTTGTGACTGACTTTTCCCTCACTGTCCTCTTCTTCTTTATCTTCATCTGCCGTACTGTCCGAAATAAGTTAACAGCTGTGTGCCCTTCTCTCACTATTTTCTTCTCCTCGTGATACTCCTCCTCAAGCACCACAATCTCTTCTTTCATCTTCGTCTTCTTTCTCATCTTTGCCAATATCAGCTTCTTGGCAGACAACACTTATAATTTACTAATCAAACAAAGTTTCATTTTCAAGATCTTCATCACGAGTTATACATATTCTTCGACGTCTCTTTCTTCAAAATTTTCGCATACTGGCACTACTTTTCGCATACTGCCACTACTTTTCCCATACTGGCACTACTTTTCGCATACTGGCACTATTTTTCGCATACTGGCACTACTTTTCGCATACTGGCACTACTTTTCGCATACTGGCACTATTTTTCGCATACTAGCACTACTTTTCGCATACTGGCACTACTTTTCACATACTGCCACTACTTTTCGCATACTGCCACTACTTTTCGCATACTGCCACTACTTTTCGCATACTGGCACTGCTTTTCGCAGATCACAGAGTAAAATTGTGCACCGGAACTTAAGTGCTTTTTGCGATTCAACCTGAACGCAGTAATCCTGCAGTGACTTTCTATTTCTCCGCCAATCGTTGATAGTACTTTTTTCCACGCCTAATTCCTTACATATTTTTTGTACCGGTTCAACTTTGTCTAAACGTTCTAAGGCGTCGAGTTTTTGCACGATACTGTCAACTGCACGTTTCCGTTTTGTGTCACTCACCACAATCAGTAACAGCAAACTTACGAAATCACTTACAGTAGTAATAATCGACACACGTCGTCAGTTTGATAAATTAGCCATTAAACTGACTAAATAATAAACAAGTGCAAATCATGCAAGTTTGGCCATGTTGGTGAGCCGCTCGGTACCGTATGCGTCATTGTTTACCTCACAGTCAGGCGACCGGTTAAACCGGGGCCGGGTTAAATCGGCGCCCAATGTATATTGATGATTAAGGTAGACGTTGAAGGAGGTCCAATAAAGTAATATAGTGCTACATGAAAAAAAAAAAAGAAGAAGATGAAAAGAAGAAGAAGTCGACGACGACGACGACGATGACGATTGTGACAAGTCTCGTTAAAAAAAAAACGAGTATTTTGCGAAATAAAACAACGTGCTTTAATATCAATTCGCGTGAGCTGACCTCGTGCAACCGGGGGAGACCTTTCTGTTGTACCAACAATAAGCAGCGGTACCCGGAAAGTGGTCCGATTAAATCGGCTCCAACGTTGTTTTAAACTGTTGTTATTTAGCTCAATAATGATATCATTACATCATCGTTGAACCGATAGAATTTTAAGAATAACGTGTGTACGCGTGCGCGCGTGTCCACTTATTAAGTACTAAACTGTATATACATATATATGACTGTATTAGCGAAAAATGTCGGCGACGACCGTAATGAGTTGGCGATTAATTGCCGGCAACTTAAATGAAACGACTTCGTGTTGTTGTTGTTGTTGTTGATGATTTCGCGCGAAGAATCTGTAACGAAACGCGCGAATTTACAAAGTAATAATTGTCGTCCACAGTGCTTTAAAACACCGCGTTTATAAGTCAGTAAAATCGTGCTCTGCTCTTCATATTTTAGAGTTTTATAACCTCATCTTCTCTCTCTCTCTTTCTCGGCGGTCATCAAATTTAATCGTTACACATTTTTTACTCACTCTCGCATCTTCTGCCGTTATTAAATAAACGCTTAGCCGCGATCTTCTTCTTCGATGTTCTTCTAACGATCGCGCTAATTAAGTCGAGATTTACATAATGACGGAAGAAGAAGAAGCAATAAGATCTGAAAGTTCTACGGCGACGTGAGGGATTGAACGCGCGACCTGAATCCTAAACGTTGATCCTCGGACTAACTGTTTTTCAGTACGTTTTGAAATGTACGGTACGGTCTCGGGATTCACTGTACTAGAGTAGTCACTTGAAAACAAAACTTAGTTTTTACTAGATTTTTTTTATTAGCGGGGGTCCTACAGTCTACACCGCATCCCGCATTCCGACCGCCATTTCTCCCCATCCTTCCAGTCATCATCTTCAATAGCTCGATCTCTAATGCTTTTCCTAATTCCTGTTCTCCATTTTGTTGTCAGTCTTCTTTTTCTTCTCCTGTTTTGTGGTGTGTAAGTCAGTGCTTTCTTTGGCCATCGCTTCTCCTCCATTCTCATTACCTAACCATACCACAGGAACTGTCTGGATTCTATTCTTTCTGCTGTTGTAAATACGCGCCGTGTTTTCATTTTTATATTTTCGTTTCTGACATGTTGCATTTTAGAAATATTACACGCTCTTCTTAAGAAGTCCATTTCCACAATGTCTATCATCATTTTCTCTTTATCTGAAAGTTGCCAGCATTTGCAGCCATAAGTTAAAATGGGCTCCACAATAGTTGTGTAGATTGTCAGTTTAGTTTGAAGTTTCATTTTGTTCGACCAACGTAACGAGTTTAACAAACGAATAGCCTTTTTTCCCTTTTGCATCCTTTGTTTGATGCCATTTTTTGTTGTGTCATCTTCTGAAATAATGCTTCCCAAATATTTGAATTTCCCTACACTTTCCAATTCTATGGATTTGCAGATCTGCAAATTATTTATCTGCAGATTCTAGTATTATTTTACTAGATTTTTAATAAAAAAAATTGGAAGAGTCGGGTCTCAGACTCTGATATAAATATATTGGGGTGGGGGGCTATTTATACTAGGGAATATTATTACATGTTCTCTCTCTCTCTCTCTCTCTCTCTCTCTCTCTCTCTCTCTCTCTCTCTCTCTCTCTCTCTCTCTCTCTCTCTCTCTCTCTCTCTCTCTCTCTCTTCTCGGTTAGCAGCCCATAGGTTGGGTTGGCAGCAGCTCGCCATTCTTCACGCTGCTCTGCTTTTCTCTTCAACTCACAATATGATGTGCAGTTCATATCGACCATAAGCTCTTTCGTGTAGTCTAAACGGGGTCGTCCTCTGTGATTCTTCCCTTCAATTGTTCCTTCTATTATTCTCTTAACCAACACATTGTGTCGTAGTATATGCGCTACAAACGTAGCTCTACAGCCTTTTAAATTTCGCAGAAAGATCTTCTCCTCCTGAGCTCTTCTAAAGGTTTCCTCATTCGTTATCTTCTCCCTCCAGCTTATCTTGAATATTCTTCTGTAGCACCAGGTCTCAAATGCTTGGAGTCTTTTCTTATCACTTTCTCCAATTGTCCAAGTTTCACTCCCGTATAGGGCAACACTCCACACGTATGTCTTTATTAGATCCTTCCTTATTTTTAGGCTGATAGTGTTTGAAGTGAAGACGTTTTTCTGTTTGTTGAAAGCAATTTTAGCCTGGTCAATTCTGCTTATAGTTTCCTTACTGCTACGTCCATCGCTTGTGATTTAAATGTTCATGAATAATAGCATCTATTCCAAAAATGAAAAGCAAGCCCAATAAATTTGGCCAGTACCGCACAATTAGTCTACTTAAGTCCAATTACTTAGTAACTCCAATTACTTAATTACTTAGTAACTCCAAAATTCTAACCACAATCATCCGTAAAAGAATAGAAAGGAAGATAGAAGAAGTGCTCACGGAGGACCAGTTTGGTTTAGACGAGGGAGAGGGACGAGAGAAGTGATACTGGTTATGATAATGGAGAAATGGAAGCAAACGTAACTTGGTTCTGCGGATACAGAGAAGGTGTTTGTTTATGTTAATTGGGTGAAGAATGTTTAAAGTACTGCAAAAAACACTGAGGTAGATTTTCGGTATTGGCGGCTGTATAAAAATGTGACTTTTTTAATTTGAATTTTTTCTAGTACCAAGTGTTCTTTTTAGAGCATTTTCTATCATTCGGTGGGAGAAGAAGAGGGTCCCTGTTCAACGGGCTCTGATTCTCACCATACTTACACAGAATAAATCAGAACACAAATAATCGAATTAAAAATAATAAAGACAAAGAGAGCAACACATGACTAAACGAACAAAACAGAAATAGGTACGAAGTATCTGCTGCACGTCAGTTTCGAAAACGAACATAGCTGCTAACTGAGCGTTTTGCCGGTTTATACAGCGGCAACATATTGGACGTACGAATCTATCCGCTTCTCCGCAGTTTGTACAGTGACAACTACTACGAGGTCAATGACCGTACGCAGTAAAACATTGCCGATGTCTGACCCGGCAACACAAGACAGTGCAAGTGCCCAGCAGTTCGAAAGCAATGCTACGCTTTTCTTCAAGTTTCGCTACTAATATTATTCGGATTTCAAATTATTCAATAACTAAAGTATTTATTATGTGATATTATTAATATTATTTTCTCTTATTTCCAGTACTGTTGCCGCTAGCACCAGCGGTTACATGGCCGCCACGCTACTTAACAAAGTAAATGAGCAAACGGATTGTGGGGTAAAAGTGCAAGGAGGGATAATTAACGTGTTTAGATTTACAGATGGTATTACAGTTATGGGTGGAAGTGAACATGAGCTAAACGAGCAGTTACATATAATGGATGATGTTTAGAGCAAAGAGTACAATTCAAGAAAAAATGTTAATAAAACTAAAGCGATGGTCTCTAGCATACACGGACAGTCCAGTATGAATATGCAGTGGGCGCTCTCTCTCTCTCCGATTTGGATGGGACCGGGTAACGGTCGGATAATGGAAAAGTCGGTTAACAGAAAGGTAACTCATTTATGACCGTCGAGAACAAAGAATTGAATAGCTCATATTTGAAGTACATGTAGAGGTACAACCACTTTGTACTGTATCTATAAATGAAATACGTATAATACGTAAAATTGGATAAATGATTTAATTACAATTGCTTTATTTGTGAGTACAGTAAATAGAACAGTAAATAAAAAAAAAAAAATATATATATATATATACGGTAGTGTACATGAATGACTTACCTTAATTATGAAAAAAAGAAAGAAATTACGGTCCGGTCTGCTTTTTTTGGCTCATGTTGGTTCTAATTTATAAAGAAACGAAGATTTTGGGTGTTAAGTAAACTATGAAGGCAGAAAATTAATGTTGTAACACGAAAATGTGTTAACCTATTTTATGAGAAATATCGGTATGGAGAACCATACATGACTTCCATATTCTAAGATTTATATTTAAAATCATTTTCAGCCAAACAGCCAGGCTGTGTCTTACCTGCCTTTTTATTGCTGTATTAAATGAAAAATATAATTTTATTGCCTGGCAACAAAATTATTTTATTTTTAACAATTACCATTGTTTCAAAAAGTTTAAATAAATTTTCAAGTACTTTACTCTTGTTAAAACGTAAAAGGTTGCAGGTAAACTACCCTTCCCCTTAACCGATCTTCACCAAAATCGAAAGTCATTGAGACCTCTACAATTCAGGGACGCATGCAAAAAATTATTTGATTCTGTTTGAATTTGCGGCTGTTATCGTTTGCCATAGAAAATACGCTTGATAAAAAACGTTGCAGGTAAACTACCCCTTCCCCTTAACCGATCTTCACCAAAAACAATAGGTCTTGAGTACTCTACAAATCAGAGCTGTATGCAAAACATTATTTGATTCTGTTTGAATTTGCGGCTGTTATCGTTTGCCATAGAAAATACCCTTGTTAAAAAAACGTTGCAGGTAAACTACCCCTTTCCCTCAACCGATCTTCACCAAAAACAATAGGTCTTGAGAACTCTATAATGTAGGGCTGTATGCAAATAATCTTTTGATTCTGTTTGAATTTGCGGCTGTTATCGTTTGCCATAGGAAATACCCTTGTTAAAACATAAAACGTTACAGGTAAACTACCCCTTTCCCTTAACCGATCTTCACCAAAATCAACAGATCTTGAGAACTCTACAATTCAGGGCTGTATGCGAAACATTATTTGATTCTGTTTGAATTTGCGGCTGTTATCGTTTGCCAAACAAACAAAATTACCCTTGCTAAAAAAAAACCGTTGCAGGTAAACTACCCCTTTCCCTCAACCGATCTTCACCAAAAACAATAGGTCGCGAGTACTCAGCAAATCAGGGCTGTATGCAAAAAATTGTTTGATTCTGTTTGAATTTGCGGCAGTTATCGTTTGCCATAGAAAAAAAATCTACAGACAGACAGACACACAGACACACAGACACACAGACAGACAGACACACAGACACTTTTCGGAAAACGACTTTTTTTCATGTTTTGAGTGTAGTAGAATCAGAATCTGCAATAATCTCGAACACGATTTTTTTTGCCATCACCATACTTCCATTCCTTAAGGAATATGGAAGTAAAAAATTGTCGGTCATTTTCTTTTGTTTTATATTACTCTGACGTCTGCCAGCTGCATAATCGCTCCACTTTTTCAAATTCAGTACATCGACTGGCTTTGAAGTAGGCTGTTGTTCAACATATCGAAGGGCTATTTTTAGAGCGTCTTTCCCAGCCGCGTGAGAAATTTTTCTTTCTTGATCCTCGTCGGATTCATTCTCACTTTCATGATCCTCATTATTATTCAGTATTGCTTCAATAATTTCATTACCGTCCATTTCTTTCTCCACATTTTCATCTTCATTTAACCATTCGACTATCTCTTGTTCTTCAGCAGCTTCGAATCCTGGTAATTGTCGCACTAATGTAAAGAATATAATGTACGTACTGTACATAATCATTGTTAAAAATGATTAATAACGTATTATTAGTGTACGTATGTATAGTTAATTTTTTTCCGCCCTCTCTAGTGAAACAGTCGGTTAATAGTATGATCGGTTAAGAGATCGTCGGTTAAGGGAGAGGCCACTGTACTGCTGAATGGGGAAAAGATAGAGGAAGTTAGAGAGCTCACCTACTTCTGGAAGTAAAATCACAGAAGACGGAAAAAGTAAGAGAGAAATTGTGAGTGGGATCGGACAGGCTAAAATTGCGTGTAACAGTAAATGGAATTTAGTGATGTCTAAAGAAATAGCCCTGGAAGCAAGAAAGAGGTTCCAGAAGAGCTAAATTTGAAGCGTAGCTCTATGTGGATGTGAGTCGTGGACAATTGAAACAAAGGAAAAGAGAAAACTTGAAGCACTGGAAACATGGTGTTATAGGAAGTTAATGAAAGTAAGATGGACCGACAAAGTTAGTAATGATGAGGTTCTGACTAGAGCTTAAGAAATAAGACGTTTTTGACAAAATGTTGTGACGCAAAGGATTTAACTTATTGGCCATATTTTCCGCCACGAGAATTTGATAATAAAACAATAGAAGGTTACATTAAAGAGAAAAGAGAAAGAGGAAGACCGAGACTCCAATATATGAACAGATCATTGGTGATGTAAGTTGTAATACCTATGAGGGGATGAAGCGGAAAGCAGAGAGAAGATCGGTGTGGAGAACCAATCTGCGGATTGCTAACTAAGGGAAGACCTTCTAAATAAACTATCGGTAAGCAGAACCGTACATGACCTCCATGATCTAAGATTTATATTTAAAATCATTTTCGAAGTGAAATATTTCCACAGAAATTACTCCTTTCTACTTCTTTTTTCAGCCTTAACCACAGTACTGTGGTCACTAACGCATACCACCTCCCGTTAACGCACTCGATTTTCACTGATGATAGCAGTCGATGCCACTGCCGAAACGTCTGGTTTTGCAAAAAAAACATTGGACCACGGCCAAACAGCCCGTGAACGAATTTTAACAACAAACTACTTCTTTGTTGCCGATAACGTACTACACATATAAAAAATTATCCCCTCCCCCTTCAGTTACCCTTTTCATTTATAAATATTTCATCTACCTTTCTACAGTAGCTTATTATGAAATTCTTTTCAGGATACTTTATTTATCAAAATTAAATACTTTACTCTTGTTATGGCATAAAACGTTGCAGGTAAACTACCCCTTTCCCTCCGGTCTTCACCGAAATCAATAGGCCTTGAGTCCTCTACAACTCTAAAACATTTATTAATATATATAAACTTTCACGTATGAACTTACTATTCGTTGTCACTTCCCCAAACGTTTCAAGGTGATGTGCCTCTTCCTCAGTAGGAGTAAATACTGGATGTCGTTTTACAGATAACCGTTATGGACTATAGGTGTGTGTGGTGGGGATTGGGACAATCCCCACCACACACACCTATAGTCCATAACGGTTATCTGTAAAACGACATCCAGTATTTACTCCCACTGAGGAAGAGGCACATCACCTTGAAACGTTTGGGGAAGTGACAACGAATAGTAAGTTTATACGTGAAAGTTTATATATATTAATAAATTTAATAAAGTGAACGAAGAGGATGAATCAACAAGATAATTCTAAAACATTATTTGATTCTGTTTGAATTTGCGGCAGTTATCGTTCGCCATAGAAAACTTTCTACACACAGACACTTTTCGGAAAATGACTTTTCTTCACGTTTCGTGAGTAGTACAATCAGAATCAGCCCTTATCTCGAACACGATTTTTTCGCCATCACCATACGTCCATTTCCTTACGGAACATGGAAGTAATAAAAACACTTCAAATTATTTAGTAATTTTGTGTAATACCTCCATCATACTTGCTAATTTTTCCTTTTCTAAATTATATCATATTATGCAATGTAAAGTATACTGGAAATCTCCTCCGCGATATGTGGAACCCACTAACCGTATAATTTGGGCAATTTAATAAAGTATGTAAAATATTTTGGCCAATTCCGCCATGCTCCATGGCACCCGGGGCAGGAGACTCCCCGTAACATGGGGAGGCAGGCAACATGCGTTTGCTTTGGTTTGGATAAAACAGGAAGTTTCCAGTCCATACAAAGCTGTGTGTGAGCGTACAAATCGCGGAATCGTTACACACTGAATTTAATGAATAAATAACGCATTAAATAAATTATATAATTCACAGCAATTATGCAAACACATCGATGGGGAGTGTCTCCATGGGTGGGCAGTTAATTAGTTAATTCCCTGCGTAATTGTCTGCTTTAATGTTTATTAAACACTTAATCTTATTTAATCGTGTGTTTTATTTATGAATTACTTGTTGTTGCATTAGTATGCATGTGTGTGCGTCGCCAACTATTTATCATGTACTTTCCACATTATTAAGTTAATTTAATTCCACAGTTCAAGAGCGTACTTTAATTTTGCACAACGATTTTGAGGACGCATATACGAGAGGGTCAGTTGAAAAGTTCGCGTAGCGACATCTATAGCTCAGTGGTAGAACTAAAATCTTTCGTGTGCCGCAAGACGTATATTTCTCGTGAACAACAGTTTAGTTTCCACATAAAATATATCTGGCAATTTATTCATTTTTTACCAGCTGTTTGAAATTTTCCTGTCACGCGTGTTTTTAAAATGGATAAAATCAAACTTCGTGTTGTGATGAATTCTCTGTTAAAAACGTTTCAGGCCAATGGAAAATCAAAACGAAATTGTAAATGTGTTAGGAGATGCTGCGCCTTCAGAAACAACGGTACGTGGGGCAGACTCGAGTTTAAACGTGGTCGTACAAGCACTGAAGACTATCCCAGCAGTGGACGTCCAAAAGGTGCAACAAAAAATGACATTATTGAAAACTTTTCATAGGTTGTCGGAAGACCGCAGGTTGAGGAGTGGATGACGTTGCTGGAATCATAGGCATCTCATATGAGCGTGTGCGTCATACTTTAACTCAAGAACTTGGTGTGAAAAATGTTGTGGTAGATGGCGGTCGCATCTGGAGTTGCATTTTTTGGCGTCCAGTGAGGGGGGGGGGGATCATCTTCAATGCTCGTACGACCACGTTTAAACTCAAGAAACTATTTACAAACCGTTGGTTTTGAGGTCGCAGCATCTCCTGACACATTTACAATTTTGTTCTGAGTTTCCGTTGGCGCTAAACAATTTTTAACAAAGAATCACACCATGATGTTAAACAATGAATTAAATTGATAGATAGATTTGGAAATGAACAGGAGTTCACATAAAATACACGCTTGCAGCACAAAAAAAAAAAATTTAATTTTACCGCTAAGCTACAGATGTCGCTCCACGAAATTTTCAACTGCCCCTCGTAAGTAACAGTCGGGCTCGCTGGGCCCGCAATGCGGGGGGGGGTCTATGGGCTAAGTGGGCCCGCGCAAACATTTTCCTTAATTGTTATTATGATTGGGTTTAAACCATTGAACTTAAGTAAAACAAAATTTTCCCGTATTTATTTTACATTGAAAACAAATTTTGGATAGGCAGACGTCGATCCTCCCTTATTCTTATTAAAGTTCAACAGATTAAAGAAGACACAAAAGGAACATTGGCAAGTCATAAAATTGAAAAAAGAAGGTGTCCATGAATTGTACTTGGATGGGACTAATAGTATTACGGAGGAGATGACAATGGAAGACGGAGTAAATTCGGAAAATAAATCGAATGCAATTAAAAAGAATATTTGAAAAACAGCCGAACCAGTGTTAGGAAAACAGAAACCAGAAAAGCGTAAGAGATGAATCAGTGCTGAGGATGGTGAAATGATAAATGAAACATGGAAATACAAGAACTGAGAAAAAGAAGATGAGGAAACAAAATACAAGAGCTTCAGTAATGAAATAAATGGAAGTACAAGGAAATAATAAAGTGAACCCTTGGGAGGGTGGTGGACCTTTTGCTTTAGGCCCGAGGAAGCAGCAAAAAAGTTCTAAGGCCGGCGCGGGTAGTTTAAAGCTCTAAAGCATTTCCTTTTAAATACCTCGGAGTGATGTATTTTAATTATGGCAGATATAAGTGTACTTAAATTAACTTCAATCTTCTATTGTGGTGTATTTATTCGTTGTTCATAACAATGTTATGAACAATGAATACACCACAATAGAAGATTGAGATTATACGTACCATTAGTAAACAATAAGTGTGTGTATATTATAAATACATCATATTATAATTAGTTAAATTAACTTGGCTTCCTGTCTCAAACAAGATAATGTCAAAAAAATAGTTACATGTTAGTAAAATATTAATTAGGAGCAATTACCCATTACGCACAATGATTATTGAAACCGTTGTGAAACTTATAATGAGATTATGAGTAGATGATAGCCAAGGGACGAGCCAAAAACCCAACTCTATCTTGTGACTTAGAGAAGCTTAACAGTCACAACCGTATTTCAGAAATTCACACCTTGACATTTCGCGCTCGCGCAGAGAATTACATATATCCGAAGGCGCGTGCTGTGCTTTACCGACAATTGAGACCGCGGTAATGGCCACGGCTTCGCGACCCAGACAAAGGTTAAGAAACCGCCGCACAGATTCACACTTTTGCGGTCTGGTATTGTTGACCCCCAAGTCGTTTCCGTATGTGGGAAATACCATCGGAACGTAAACGATGTGTAATGACGGACGGTTCGATACATCGAATCGAATGTACGTGATCATCACGGTCGATATAAGTGCTGGTTATTGCTGTTTCACATGAAAGAGTATAGTATCGATGCGTTGAAATAAATAGGAGACGGGAATTTGTTATTGCTGCCGCCATGGGACTGACGACAAACTGTTGTTCCCTCAAAAAACTGTTGTTAACACAGGATGATTGCGTCATTAAATTTTGTTTGGGGGAGGAGGTTTGGGTCATAAATGGATTTTTGAAGCCTTATAGGTGCTCGATTAATTTTTTTGGGCTTTAAGAGACTGAAAGTTGTTTATACAATTTCGCTATCTTTGGCCGTAAACAGTTGTTCGGCTGAAAGAGCTATGAGACGAGTTGAAATAATAAAAAGCGGGCTCAGATCTGCAACAAAACGCACGGCTTTCGCAACTTATGGTTCCAGCTTCAGAGAAAGACATTATAGTAGATTCCTAATTGAAGAAATAATTGATGCCTTTTCTTAATGGTCATCACAGAGGAAGAAGGTACTGTGCTAAATAGAAGCCAAGGGAACTAGACTTCATAAAATCATTATTTTTTAATTTTTTTTTTCTTTACAATATACGTTGTTGATATTTTGTTCCTTTAAACATGATTGATTATGGTCCAAGTCACATTATTGATAATAAATTACCTTACTTCAAATCCGTCCTGTGACTTCGTTGCGTTGTTTTTGTTGTTACGCGTTTCGGGAACTATGTCCCATCATCAGACGTATCACTCGGGAAGAGATCGTCAGATACTAAAATTCATAAAAGTACATTATTTAAACACACGTATCTGACTCGGTGCGCACCGTGTAACGTTCGGTTGGATACTGAATATTTGGACTTCGAGTTATTGCCAGGTTGTTTATCTCGAGCAAATGCAACGCGGTGTCGTACAGTGGGTTGGATTTAAAATTCAATTTATCATTCAGTATGCCATCATGGTTGTTCGTGCTGTTATAACTTTTGTATATTTCAAACTCATCCAATGCGTCCATGTAGTGACCCTTGTTACAGTAATGTAAAGGTATAAGATTAGACCTTAAATCCGTGTAAGTATGGTTGTTTGAAATCAAATGGCGTGCGTAATTTGACTTAATGTTTTCAAGTGAATATATGTTATTTAAATGTTTGCGTGGTGTGTGTTCTTGAAATCTTTTGATGAAAGGTCTCCCTGTCTGGCCAATATAGAAACTATCACAGTCGTTACATATTAGTTTATATATATGCCCGTTTTTATCTCCAAGTGGGTTTGAATATTTGGGCGAACTAATTTCCATAGACTATTATTAGTTTTGAAAGTAGTAGTAATATTGATTTTATTTAATATGGATGTTAAATTTAAAACATTAAGTCAAATTATGCACGCCATTTGATTTCAAACAACCATACTTACACGGATTTAAGGTCTAATCTTATACCTTTACATTACTGTAACAAGGGTCACTACATGGACGCATTGGATTAGTTTGAAATATACAAAAGTTATAACAGCACGAACAACCATGATGGCATACTGAATGATAAATTGAATTTTAAATCCAACCCACTGTACGACACCGCGTTGCATTTGCTCGAGATAAACAACCTGGCGATAACTCGAAGTCCAAATATTCAGTATCCAACCGAACGTTACACGGTGCGCACCGAGTCGGACACGTGTGTTTAAATAACGCACTTTTATGAATTTTAATATTTGACGATCTCTTCCCGAGTGATACGTCTGATGATGGGACATAGTTCCCGAAACGCGTAACAACAAAAAACAACGCAACGAAGTCACAGGACGGATTTGAAATGTGGTAATTTATTTTGTTCCTTTGCTTTAAGATATTTTCTTACACGTGTTAATTTCAGTAGAATTTATTTATTTATTTGTTTAATTTCAAATGTGAGTTTACTTGCAAATTGTACCATTTTATTGAGGCTTACACGGCCGGTGTCAATTCAATGTTGTTAAAGTTATTTTCTGATTCCGGGCTCAGTGCAGTACATACAGCTCCCGCCACTAGCCTGTGCGCGAGGAGCGTAGGCGCCTGCAACGGACGGGAGGTGGAGAGGGGCGCCTTTTCTACAAACATTGGATGACTCATGCGGCCACAGGTGCGAGAAATGGTCGCGAACGCTGGAGTGACTCGCCACGATTTATGTTTTCAGAATGAGTAGTACTATTGTGGCCGCGCGCACAGGTCAGTGGCGGCAGCTGTACCAGCAGACGTTTCGACACTGAGCTCACTTAGTACTGTGGCCACTAACGCTGTGTCCTAGGTAAATCCGGGCACGTGCGTTGCGTTGCATATACTGACTAATCCATGCGTACAGATGTGCATTTTTGGATTTAGACAAGTATAATATATATGCATGAAAATATTTCTACACATATATGTGTGTGTATATACATGTATACAACTAAAAACGCTTACGTTCAAAAATGCACGTTTTTGTAGTTGTAGTGTGTGTGTGTATATGTATGCATAAATATATACATGCAAAAATTTACATCCAAATACTTGGTATTACATGTACAAACACTTACATACCCATATTTAGCGCTTTTTACTATACAAAAATCGGCCTAAACTCAAAAAAATATCAAGTTTTTTTTTCGTAAAAATGCCTTATACGAAAAATTGCAAAAAAAGGTCTCAACGTTGAGCGCTCATATCTCTGTCCCAGTGCGTCTGACGAAAAATTTACTAAGGACCATTTTGATGGGAAATTTGATCAGCTACAACTTTTATATTTAACTTGTTTTGATATCTTGCTTAGTTTTTTAGATATTTACAACAAACCGTTTTGCCCCACCTTTTAACCCCCCCCCAGGGGGCCCAGCGGTGAGCTGGAGTGTCCGATTTTTTCCCCCATTGAAGTGACCCCAAAACCTAACCTTCTACCAAATTTCGTGTCTAAAGGATTTTTGTCCAGTAAAAATCTTTATTCAATGGTCTATGTAAGCGTAAATGTACATTAGCAGTGCCGGTTCTATAAAGTTTTATCACAGTATCAGAAAAGTTAAGAACACCTACAAATACCGAATTTACATATACAGTTTAAGATAGTGCACATTATTATTTCTACAACTTTAGCTAATAAAAGTTTAACCTACAATAGCATGCACTGCTATTCTGAACATAACCTAAAACCTCAGCTTAACGTTAAAAGTGTAGGAAAATGTTCATTTCATGTAGAACATAAAAGTGTAATAATTACATTGGGTAATACATTCTCTTTTACTTTACAAACCGCGAACAATCAATAATGCCATCTGCGTTAGTGTTGAAGCTCATTTTGCAATGACGATGGCCGTCAATGGCACTGCCGAAACGTCTGCTGATAAGCACTGCACTGGACCACGACCAAACAGCTCGGAGTCGGAAAGTAACAACATTGTTCTATTTTTAGCTTTAGCCTACTTGTGAAATAAAACGATTATTACAATGACTTTTTTTTTACTTTTAAATACCTTGGAAATTACTTTAAATTCCAAGATATTTTATATTGGTATAATATCGTCTATTTTATATTTGTTTTCATATAACCTTGCAGGTTTTGGGGGGAAAAAAACGGCTCTTTTAGTTGAATTTCTTTGTCATTTGTTGGGAGAGAAGAATACGTTTTTGTTATGTTATGAAATTTTGTTTTGGAATGGGCGATATCAGTCTGTCAAATACTCCTTGCCAGTCATAGGAGGTATGAATCCTGGTCCACTTTCGTGCGCCACCGGATTTGTCTTTTCCTATGTATAAACAGTTCACAAGGGCCAAGTTTTACTGTAATATTCATTTCCTTTCTAAGTCATTTCAGTGAGCCCCAGTGTGACCCCTTCATTTGATCCCTTCATTGCGCGTACATTCCAGCATTCGACATATACTTAACTCCCTCGTGTCCATCGCTTTTTCTTTGCCCGATATTCGAGAGGCTCTCAGTGGACGTTTCTTTTATATTGGTATGACAAGAGATGGCAGGTAGCCTGTGTGATGACTGGCAAACATGTGGCCACGGCAAGAGGCAGATTACTGTGACTTGGTCAGTTCTTTCGCCACAGTACTGTGGTTAACTGAAGAAGACCGTGTCACTTGGTGAATCGTTTTGCACAATGAAGGTGTCCTATAGAGAGGACAGGCCGAAACGTCTGACTAGAAACAACAGGATTGGACCCGCGGCCCAACAGCCGGGAGTTTAGTCAGTTTGTTGGCAACACTGTTGGCGCCGCGACCGTGATAGCTTTAGGTACAGAATGAGTGGAATTAATTCCGACATGACCACTAAATTCTATATTTCAGTGTTCATGCTATTGTTTTCGTAGTAGGCTTACACAGACGGAGTCAATTTTGTCAAAATTCATTCCCAGGCTGTTTGGCCGTGCTCCATTGTTCACTACAAAAACCGACGTTTCGGCAGTGCCATCGACTGCCATCACCAGTGTAAAATCCGAAGTTCCGCTAACGCAAGGTGGTAGACGTCTACCACCTTACATTAGCGAACGGTTGACTGACCGCACAAATAATGCAAGCAGCACCTACAGAGCAGGGTCCACTTACCAACTCACCCATTGTCACTTCTACACCATATAACTGAGTTCATTTGCCAACTTCGAATTTTACACTGATGATGGCTGTAGGGTCACAGCCGAAACGTCTGTTTTTGGCGAAAACAATGGTCCGAGAATGAATTTTAACAATATGTTATTTATTAATTTGCTATATTAGCTGTCTCTCCACCGTATTGAGTGTTTCTCTCGCTGGTCGGCCGCCGCCAATGTATTGTGTCTTCTGTATGTTCATGTGTGGGCGCGCTCGCGCACTCACGGGTTATATATCACCCGTGATATACTCACGAGCTTTTAAGAAGAAAAGTCAATGAACAAGAAGAAGAAGGGGACACGTTTGGCTGTTAAAGGAGCAGCTAATTAAAAATCATCATCATCATCATCATATTCAACGATTAAACCACGGATGGTTTTTTCCGGTCTCAAATAGGCAAAGATTAGAGCTGGTCACTCCAGCGCTTCCTCGGTCATCTCACACCTCTCCGACCCATCACCTTAGAGTTCCATAGTTGTTTGGAGATCCGGCAGTCATCCATTCGGCAAAGACGTTTCCACCAATTCAGCCGATACTGGGCGATCCTGTCGAGTATACTCATAATATTCAGTTCCTGCCCTATATCTGTGTTTTCTTCTATGATCATGGAGAGTATACCCTGCCACGTGCCTGAGAAATCTCATTTGAGCCGCTTGGATGCGACTGGAATGGCCTTTTGTTAATGTCCAATTCTCAGACCCATAAAGAAGTGTGGGAAGATCCATCGCTTTGTAGAAGTGTAGGCGTTTTCCTTTACTTGCTGTCTTAAGGGTTTGCCTAATGGTCCCGCACATAAGGTTGAACTTATGTAACTTATTCACAACATCGTTGCTTGCATTATAAGACATCCTGTAGCCCAGGTATTCAAATTTGCTAACTTGTTCCAGGACAGTACCATCTATAACAATTTTTGCCGTACGGGATCAGTTCCACGAAAAGCCATCAACTTGGTCTTAAGTGTGGATATTTGCAATCCAGAGTCTTTTCACATTCGATTTAACAAATGTATACCCATCGCTAATTAAAAATGTATATTTTATTCCCTTCATGTGCAATGCAAAGCTCAAAGGAACGTAATTTACCAGAGGTCTCTAGAAACACGTATATATGTATATATACACACAAGGCTGTATGTTTTGCCGTTATGAATAGCATAGCGTAACATAGGTCAAGACAGGACGTGAGAGCATTCAGTAACGCTAAGCCTACTTAAGCTGCGTATCATATTCCTGAACCCGTGTCAACGTTTCGTATTCAGGTTATATTTAAATGAGGATCGACTCGGAATAAGAATATGTGCGTTCGTTCGTGAATTACGCATAATTTTGTGATAAATATTTACGTCTGAACTATAAGAAGTGGGTATCCGTCTCGAAACCGCGGCGCGACTACGTTCAATCCAGTAAGAAGATTTATTTTTACACGATATTAATTATTCAAACCGAGTCATATGCACAATATTTCATGCGTTTAAAACACTATAATCACATTTATATCCTCTGAATGTAGAAGTGGTAGTGGGCAATAAAATTATTCTGTTTTACCAGAGAGTCTAATTTAAATATTGATTTTAAAACGCCTTCACGTAATCTCTTTGATCATAATTGTGCAAAGAGATTGTGTGGCATTGGCATGTCGTGGGTCTGTGACAAGCAAGCGCACACGAGTAATGACGTATCCAGTGGATTCTCGCTGTTTGTTGTTTACTGGTGGCAATCCATCAAGGGAATCCACCGAGACTCTACCGTCTTCTCTCTGTGTGTGTGCGTGTGTGTGTGTGACGCGTTTAACATTCCCTCGAGGTTCGCTCAGTGTCCAATCCATCATTCTCTATACGCCTTCTGAATGCTCTCACTCACTTACTTGTTTATACTATGATCATGTTAATATTGTTTTTATCTGCTCGACGACCCATAGTAATTTCTGACTAGCTTAACCGTTAGTTTTATTTACATTATTTACAGTACGTGCATGGACCAAGCGGTGGAGAATCAAACTTAGTGAATCCAAATCAGTTCATGTCGACTTCACCAACAGAAAATTAGGTCCAGTAAGGGTTTATATTACAATACATAAAACTACAGCGTCTAAGGTGGGCTGGTCATGTAGTCAGGATGGGAGAAGACAGAATACCACGAAAACTATTGAATACCAGAATCCACGGATAAAGACCAGTGGGAAGACCGAGGAGAAGATGGGAGGATACGGTGGATGAGGATGCGCAAGAAATACTGAAAGTGCGTTCCTGGAGGAGGATGGCTACCGACAGAAGAGAATGGGGGGGAAAATTGAAGGAGGTCAGGGCCCAACAAGCGCTGTAGTGCCATAGGAGAGAGAGAGAGAGAGAGAGAGAGAGAGAGAGAGAGAGAGAGAGAGAATGGTTTATATTAATGGGCTGGAAGTGCCATATGCTAACACAGCAAAGTATCTAAGTATGACGCTGGATACAAAGATTAAATGGAAAGAGCATGTAAAAAAGTGAAGAAGGAGCTCAACATAAAATACAGCAAAATGTACTGGCTGTTAGGAAGAAACTCGCAACTAACAGTTGAAAACTAACTGCTGTTGTACAAACAAGTTCTGAAGCCTGTGTGGCCTTGCGGAATTCAGCTGTGGGGCTGTACAAAGAAAACAAACTTAGAAAAGATACAAACCTTTCTGATAACAAAGTATTCAGAAGCACAGTGAATGCCCATTGGTATATAAGGAACGACAACCTACATAGAGACCTCAATGTAGAATATGTCAGCGAAATAGTAACAAAATATCCAGACAAACATGATCAGAGGATTCAGATTCACGATAACCCAATAACGCGACACGTGGTGGAAGAAGCTCCACACGTCCTGACACGACTCAAATGACAGAAGTCACGTGATCTGGTATCGCAATAGAAAGCAATTAATATGTATAGATCCATAAAACTCTACGTGAAAGAAAGACAGAATAATCTTGGTATTAGCCACTGGGCTTCACCCCATCACCCGTGAAGGAAACATGAAGGAGAAGCTGCTGGATGAGCTTTCTCAGTTGTAGCATGAAGGGAGGTGTTTTTAGTGGGTTAGAGTCCCACACGACTAGGAACTACGGAGTTCATAGTGTCTATAGAGATCTTCACCTACCCTAGAAAAAAAAGCATTATTTACAGCTTGAAGTTGTTACTTCAAGGCTTTTGATCGACCAACTTGAGTGCGATGCCTGGCTAGTAATCTAAAGGTCATGGCTTTGATTCACCCAAACAGCACCATAATAATCCAGATGCATTTTTCAGTACCGGCTTAAGATCAACTAGTATGAACCCCATTATCATAAAAGCTATACGAAATTTCTATAACAATTCAATATTGAGAATAATAGTAGGATAGAATTTGTCACCAGGGTTTCAAGTGACCAAAGATTTACGCCAGGGATGTTGTCTATCATCCCACGCTTTTCAAAATTTATACGGTGAAAGCAATAGAGACTTGGAAAAAAGTGCAGGAACATGGGACTTCGACTTGATGGTGACACAGTTTATTCATTACAGTTTGCTGATGACCAATTACTTTTGGCTCAAGACTTTGAAGACGTAGAGTACATGACTAGAAAATTGATACAGGAATATCTGAAATGGGGTTCAAAGGTAAATATGAATAAAACAAAATACATGGCAATAGGTGACCTTCATCAAGACTTGATATTCGAGGAAGATATGGGGAAGATTACATGTACAGAGGAACACAAGTATTTAGGGGTGAAAATTACGGGCAGTGGGAATCAAGACAAAGAAATACAATACAGAATTAATTTGGGAAAGATGGCTATATCTACATTAAATGGAATCCTGTGGGATAAGGAAATTACACCAGAAACTAAAACATTTGGAACCATTATTATGAGTATCATGACTTACGGGTCTGAAGTTTTGACTACTAATAAACACACAAGAACAAAATTAATTACAGCAGAGATGGCCTTTTGGAGACGTTTGGCAAGAGTATCCAGATGTGAGAAAATTAGAAGTGAAGTCATTAAGGACAGAATGAATGTGAAAAATTCAATTGTTGAGTTTATCCAAACAAAAAAATTACAAAGGTATGGACACAAGAAAAGAACGGCACAAGAAAGATTACCAAGAAGAGTTATGGAATGGACCCCATCAGGAAGAAGGAAAAGAGTAAGACCACCTATCACCTGGACAGAAGAAATTCAGACTATATTGAGGGAACAGTAAATTGAAGATCCTTGGATGGACAAGCAGCAGTGGAAGATGAGAGTTCAATCACTTCTCTAACCTTTGGTTCCGGAAAATGTGTAAACATTGTACAGCCGGAATAATAATAATAATTTACCGCTTGAAGTTGTTACTTCAGGGCTTTTGATCGACCAACGTGAGTGTGATGCCTGGCTAGTAATCTAAAGGTCGTGGCTTTGATTCACCAACAGCACCATAACAATCCAGATGCATTTTGCAGTACCCAGATCGATCAGCCTGAAAAATCAGGGACAACCTGAGACAACACATAGAACATAATAATGTGCTTCTGAGAGCTTAACAGATCAATGCTCTATACACTAACGCTTCGTGACTAATTTAGAAGTCTCGAGTTCGATTCGCACGCAACATCATAAAATCGATATCGTATTTATGTATCTGACTCTTAGTCGACACCTCTTGGCCACTCATCTGAAGATTCCGGCTTCGATTCCCGGGCGCACTATCAAAATCAAGGTGCGCATTTCTGCCACCAGGCCGGACTCATCCTTTGGAAATGAGAACGGTGGGATAACATTGTAGAGTAACAACGTGGGGCCGAGGCGTAGTGCCGGCCTCACTAACTTCCCTGTTTGCCAAACGACGGCTCATATAAGGCAGACTCTGGCTTGCATAACTGTTGGACACTGCAACACTGTTGTTGCATAACTGTTTAAGCGGTAAAAAAAGGAGACACAAGTTAGTCATTTTAATTACCTGGGCTGTAATATCTCATATGGAGCAGATATTGTTTGGGATAGTAAGCTAACAAAATTTGGACGCATGCGTGGAACGATTCATAGATATCTGAAAAATAAAACATGGAAGGATACCGGAATGAAATTTTATAAAACTGTGGCTGTCCCCACATTCCTGTATGCTAGTGAGACATGGACTCTTGGTAAAAGGGACGTGCATAGGATTCAGGCAGCCAAAATGAAATTTCTAAGAGGAACGCAAGGTCATATTCTCTTGGATCGGAAAAGGAACGAGGATATTAGATGCGAATTGAACATTGTATAGTACCAAAAGATTGAAGACCACAGAAGGAGATGATGTGAACACTTGAACCGCATGCCTGATACTTTACTTGGTCTACCTGTGGCTACCTTGGGTTATCACCCTACTGGGAAGAGAGATGTCGGTAGACCGACGAGGAGATGGGTTCCGCAACAGGTCTAAGGAGTCCTAGTTCTTGGATTGGTGTTGATGATGATGATGAAAAAGGAGCGTCATAACTAATTCTTACAGAACTTTCGGAACTGAAATACGGCAAATCAGAAATGTCTATACGGCAAGTCATTCCCATCTCATTATCTACGCACAAGCTTCGGCTTATTTAGGCATCACCCTCTCAAAAAAAAAAGAAAACAATAACAATCATTCACATGCAATTGCATGCAATTGTATTCCAACAATCTTCGACGTACAGGAATGTGACACCCACTAAATAATAGGGAATTTTGTGAGCTACAACTTTTATTTGAAAAATGTTTTGATAAACTTCGTTTTTAAGTTATATGCGAAAAATCGTTTTTTCACCCCTTTCAACCCCTGTAAATCATCCGGACAAATTCAAGTGGTAGACTCATTGGTTTCGTATAACTGTATGATTCAACGACCACGTGTAGAAAAAAAATAGATTTTATCTAATTTTTTCCATTATAGTCAAATTTTTTTACTAATTTTCCTGGGCTAAAAGAGAATCATTGGTGTGCGTGTGACAAATTATTCATTCCAAATCTGTTCTCCAGTAACAAAATGAATGAATATATACATAATTTGTTACGCCATTATGTACGACTTCTCCGTCTTCTTCTTCTTCTTGTTCTTCGAAAACGCAACCAGTTCCCGTTGTGGTAATTGCGTAATTACTATGAAATAAATGAGCCGAAATGATGGATAATGTATTTGATGAGCGAGTGAGCGGCTGAGACTGTGTCGGCTTGTTTACACCCAGAGACTCACCTCTCTGCTACCACTACGTATCTGATCGTAATTAACCGGTAATTAAGAGATTTCCTACGATAGAATCCATCGCAGCGACGATTTCTGCCGCTTGGCTGGCTGGTTACGAGCAACGCGCCACCACCCTGTCACCGACGCGCTACAACGCCGCCATCTAGATAACAATTCTTCTCCTAATTATAATACGAGTCTAATTTATTAATTATTAAACAGAGGATATTTGTAGTATCCGGCGAGAAAGAGAGAGAGAGAGAGAGAGAGAGGGAGAATCTAACACGACGTCAGTGCGTTTCGTTGACTTTCTGTGTCAACGGTTTTGTGTGTGTGCGTGTGTGTGTGTGTGTGTGTGTGTGTGTGTGTATGCGTGTGTGTTACTTTAAATTATCACGCGGTTCGCTAGTAGGTTGCTAATTAATTAAAGAATTCATAAATTTTTTGTTACAAGTTGGGACTATTAATAACACTTAATTAAGTGAACAATAACTGATTCTACGTTATATGTGTGTGTGTGTGTGTGTGTGATTATATTATTTTATGTTCTAGACATGAATATGAGATAAAATAAATCTTGAAACGTTGCATAAAAACTGCATTTTTATTAGACCATCTGCATCCTACCATCCAACACCGAAGAATACTCGTCGGGGTGACACAAAATGATAAATTTTAAGAAAACGACCGACCGAAACTAAGATTGATATCCAATAAGTGAAACCAGTTAGAGTTACAATAACTATTGAGAGCCAAATATTGGAGGAAGTAAATCACTTTAATTTCCTTGGACAAACAGTGAATTCTGAAATTTCCATATTCTTATAAATATAAAAAATATACTCATATTATTCTCGTATACAGTATGTGTTTTGTATTGTTATTATTATTAATAAATAAAACTTTTTTTACTGGGATATAGTTTTTGTATTTTTTGAATATTACACTGTTTTGATAGTATAAACTTTCAACTTCAGAAAATAATGTGTGTGTGTGTGTGTGTGTGTGTGTGTGTGTGTGTGTGTGTGTGTGTGTGTGTGTGTGTGTGTGTGTGCTACACATCATTATACCTAACCATTCTGACCACTCACCACAACATAAAATGGGATCTTTCTATTCACTATTTAACAGAATGTACAAAATACCCCTGAACAAACAGGAAACAAACAAAGAAAAATATATAATTTACCAAATTGCTGAAAAAACATTATTTTGAACATCTAAATGTTTACTAAAAACAGAAATGTATAAATCTAATTTGAACACACATGCAATAAACACAGGACATGAATTCCCAGACGTAACCAACATGACACTAATAAAACACATACCACACAAAGGTACCATAGTGAACATATGGGAAAATTTACAAATATACAGACACAAAAGAAATTAATATCTCAACAAATACAAATCAGTAAAAAACATGACACAATTTTCAAAGCATTCAACATCGAAAATACTCAAAATACTAATATATACACTACAAACACATACAATAATACCAATTTAAAGTACCCAAAACCAACAGGAAACCAAAAGAACAACCAACCACAACACAAGTACTCAACAAGATTCAAAGTTAAGAAGGCTGAGGACGGAAACAATAGGATTCCCGAAACATGTTCCAAACAAGGGAAAAACATCTTGAGGTAAAGAAATTATAAATATTCAATAAATTATATATTTATCAAGAAACAGACTGTAGCAAAAAGTGTTTATATATATATATATATATATGAATATTATTTATCGACCGTGTTAATTATGGTTTCTGGTTGATATAGAGTTCCGGTCGTAATAAAAATGCAGTTTTTATGCATTTATATTACCTGCATAACAATACGTTTTTTGTAGATAATATATTATCTGCATTTATATTATACGTTTTGAAATTTATTTTTATCTCATATTCATGCCTACAACATAAATAATATAATTACAGACACACACACACACACACACACACACACACACACAATCTAGAATCAGTTATTGTTCATTTAATTAAGTGTTATTAATAGTCCCCACTTGTAACAAATAATTTATGAATCCTTTAATTAATTAGCAACCTACTAGCGAATAATTAACACACACACACACACACACACACACACACACACACACACACACACACACACACACACACACACACACACACACACACACACACACACACACACACACACACACACACACACACACACACAAAACCGTTGGGACAGAAAGTCAACGAAACGCACTGACGTTGGGTTAGATTCTCTCTCTCTCTCTCTCTCTCTCTCTCTCTCTCTCTCTCTCTCTCTCTCTCTCTCTCTCTCTCTCTCTCTCTCTCTCTCTCTCTCTCTCTCGCGCGCGCGCCCTACTAGGGGCCCTACTAAACACCTAAATTGTCTCTGGTTTAAAATTTGTTTTTATATAACTAACTAAAATGTTTACAGTAATCTTTGTTGAAAATGAAAGATTTTGGGCTAAATAAAATTCCCAAGGCTCAACTGGTTCCAGAGATGTGGCTATTTTTAAGATTTACGCTTACCGTACCCACTAAAATTGAGAACTTTTTAAGAAACAAAATTCATAGGTACCTAAAAAATAAAACACAGAAGGATATCCGAATGAAATTTTACAAAACTGTGGCTGTGGCCACATTCCTGTATGCTAGTGAGACATGGACTCTTGGTAAAAGGGACGTACAGAGGATTGAGGCAGCTGAAATAAAATTTCTAAAAGGGACGCAAGGTTGTTCTCTCCTGGATCGGAAAAGGAGCGAGAAGATTAGACGCGAATTAAACAGTCTATCGTTGCACCAGAAGATTGAAGACCACAGAAGGAGATGTTGTGAACACTTGAACCGCATGCCTGATATCCGTTTACCCGTGGCAGCCTTGGGTTATCACCCTACTGGGAAGAGAGATGTCGGTTGACCGAGGAGGAGATGGGTCCCGGAACAGGCCTGGGGGCTAATCCTTGGAGTGGTGATGATGATGATTAACAAATAAAAAATTCTATTTCAAAAATTGATGCATGCAGAGCTATGTTTTCTGGTTACCACAGGCAATTTATGTTTTTAAATTAAGAGCACAAAAAAATTCTGAAAACATTTTCTGACATTTTTAAGGGGCTTAAATGTTTTGAAATTTTGACAGAAAATGTAAAAAAAAAATTGTTTTAAGGATGGTTAAAATTTCCCACGTTCTTCATGTGGTAGCAATATTTTATTTTACATCTCAATGGAAGTGGGTTAGCACTTGTTTTTCTCTCTAATCATCTGATTTTAGTGTTATTGTTGCTGCTCATTTTGAGGTTACTGGCGCTTGTATTTTGTGTTTGGTGAAAAATTGTTATCAAATGAGATTAAGTGTCAATTAATTGGTTTAATAAAGGCTGGTAAATAACAAAGGCAATTATAGGAGAATCAGTTTATTAAATACAACTTACAAAATTTATTTCATGATAATAAATAACAGGTTATCGAGAATCGCTGAGAATCTGATCTTAGATCAACGAGATGGGTTTGGGAGGGGAGGGTCCAAAACAAATAGTGGAAAAGAGAATTGAATTTAATGCAGAGACACATTTTTTGTGGAGCGTTTGTGAACCTTGAAACATAATTTGACAGGTTGGGTAGAGCGAAATTATGGAGGATAATCAAGAGAAGAGGATATCCTATTCATTTAATAAAGGTAATTAAAAGCTTATATAATGGAACGCAGATACAGATAAAAACTATCAAATTGTCAGAGCCCATTGGACTAACCCAAGGCGTTCGGCAGGGTTGCAGTATTTCTTCTATTTTATTTAATATCTATATAGATGATGCTATAAGGAAACGGAAATTGGACGTCCCATAATGATTATACTTAGGGGAAAGGATTTTATTTAAACATTTTAATGTATGCAGACGATCTTGTGATCACCCAAGAGAATGAAAATGACCTCCAAAGATCTTTGTTTTATCTTACTGACATTTTAGCAGATTACAATCAACCCATTTCTTTAACCAAAACAAAAGTTATGGCTTTTTCTGGGGCAAATCATATTAGTACAAAGATTGTCATACAGGACTCGCCAATAGAACAGGTGCCAGATTTCAAGTATCTAGAGTGTAGCATCACATACCAAGATGATAAGTAGGTTGAAAGCAAAATTAGTCTCTTCCAGTCGCTTTATGGCTGTATTATTGATCATTTAAAGAAGAAAACAAGGAAAGAGGCGCAATTGAAATATTATAATGTAATAGCCATACCTCACCTACTGCATGGTACTCAGACTTTGATCAGAAAGGCCAAAGATATATTTAGAATACAAGGAGCGGAAATGAGATTCTTGAGGGCTGTAAAACGTTGTACCAGGAGAGGTCTTATCAGAAATTATCATATTAGAATGGAGCTAAGCATAGCTGGAAGCTTAAATGAGAAAATGTGCCGGTACAAAACGGAGTGGCGGTTACACGTAGAGAGAGAATTAGATTGGTAAGAAGAGCCCTTGACTATCATCCATGGGGGAAGAGAAGTGTGGGAAGACCCCGTAACCGATGGTTGGATGACTTCCATTGAGACTGGAACAGGCTGATGACGACGACGACGAAATCACAAAGGCAAATAGGTGATGTTCCAGCAGTATCCGAAGGATGTGTTCAACAAACTACCAAGCAGTATAATGAGTCACTGACCAACTTATGGCAGGCTGTCAGAGGAAAGCACCTCCACGAGAAGACCACAACTTTTTTCAGCTTTCTAAGAAACAACAGAAATGCTAGTTGTGATATTTTAAGAGAACTGAAGTCCTCTTGTGACAATATTAATGTAACTGAGCGCTCTATATGCAACAGATTGAATGAGGCAACCTTAGGCTCTAATTTTGCAAATAGCAAACCTTCTTCTTCTTCTTCTTCTTCTTCTTCTTCTTCTTCTTCTTCTTCTTCTTCTTCTTCTTCTTCTTCTTCTTCTTCTTCTTCTTCTTCTTCTTCACTCCATCGCTTGGGCTATAGCCCGTTCCGACTTCACAGAGTCTCTGACCACTTTTTCCATGGTCTTCCACGATCTCTCGTCCCCACTGCCTATATTCAAACGCTTGTATAGGAATAAGCGTGTCTACCACGCGTTCCATACGGGACTTCCAATTTTTCCGCCTGCATTCCTTTATTCTCTCCAGAACCGACTGTAACTTCAGGTCTTTACTTACGTCGTCGTTTCGCAAACGATCTCTCAAACTTAACCGCTCTTAAGCAAATTTTATTCCCGAGTCCTGTATTTTTGAAATATCTTTTTGCAGGCGAGTCCACGTTTCATATCCATATATTAAAGTCGGCACAGCCACGACCTTAAGCCAATAGAACTTCAGCTGTGTCTACGTCTGCGTTTTATTCTACAATTGTCGTCTTATTGTTCCACAGGTATAACTAAATTTATTTAATGAAGAAAGCTGTGTTAGTGGTTATAATCACAAACAGAATTAATACTGTTGCACACCACTATAGAAAAATTATTCTGATTAGCGCTTTCAAGCTTCACAGCTCATCATCATTTACCGATCTGATGATGAGCTGTGAAGCTTGAAAGCGCTAATCGGAATATTTTTTCTACAATGGTGTGCAACAGTTTTAATTCTCTTTTTAAATTTATTTAAATATCTCTCGATATCGTTGCCCTTCTTGTATGAGATACCACGTCCCAAGTAATGAAAATGTGATACCTGCTCCAAAACACTGTTATCAATTACAGTTGATAATAGTAAATATTCTAATATTGATAAATATTCTACTAGTAAATATTCTATTATTTATAATCGCAAACCTCTACTAACTAGTAATCACAAAAAACAATGACTTCAGTTTTGTAAAGGATATTTAGGCTCAAAGAAGCCTGGGAGAGGGTAATTTTTTAGATGAATGTCGTTTTGAGCTATTTCCTCGACATAAGGTCAGAGTTTTCCGCCTTTTTAAAATTAACTTTAACCGAATTTAAAATGTTAATAATGCAGCTTAACCAGCATGCGTTATTACGTTGGAAAGTCGTACACATCCGATACCACACTTTCCATCAAGTTCTTTCTAAACTTTCAAACTTTTGACCCTAGCGTAGCGATGTTCCCACGACAGTGATTAAGTCAAGCTATAATTAGGTTTCTTATCTTAATTATCAATTAATTTGGTCGCCGATCGCGATAACGGTCTCGGTAAACATGTACAAAATTTACTGTATCAAAAATTAATTTCATTAATAATAAGATGTGCGAGAGAGGCCGCTGTTGCTGTACAGATTACAATATGGCGGCGTGCTTTACGCGAAGCAGAGATGCGTTAGAATTTTGCAATTACTATGACCAAATGTTGTGTTGTGGCATTACTGGGTCAACATGTCCGCTATTAGTATGTAGTACGCAGCATTATTGCGAGTGAATCGCGAAACACGCGTGACGGGGAGTTCCGATATTATCTTTAATTTGCTCATTACATTAACCAACTGACCGGCGGTGCGCGGCGAGCAGAGTTCGAGGAAGGGTTTCTGGTCAATTGTAATCAGACGAGAGAAGTACGTGAGTGATTGTTGGCGGAACGAAACTTAAGCTTTCTACAGAGGAAAGTGATCTCGAAGGTGAGAAGTCAGGGGCACCTAAGTAAGCTTAACCTAATACGCTGATAAACATTTGCACATGTTTTGGAATATTGCACAGTAACAGTATAAATTAGTTTTCACTGAGTCTTGATATCAACCAAAAGGAAAGTAAGTGCATGAGAATTGAAAGAAACGAAAGAGCAAAAGAAGGAACAATGGCGTAATTTGCTGATCAATGATGCGTATAAATTTCTTAAATCTAATCTGCAAGGACTCTGGATTACAAAACCGACGTCTTACCTGGCGGACACACTCTGCACAAGTAGCCCGAAAGACCGCCCATCGTCTCTATCAACGCCGTCCCGTGTTATGTAACAACGCCATGACCCGCCGCCTAGAGAAGCTTATCGTCTCCACCTATGTGGTGCCGATGGTCACCTACGCGATACCCGTTTGGGGCTACTTGGCCAAGGCCCATAAGGGAAAACTTCAGTCTCTCCTTGACCGAGGATTGCGCTGGGCATGTAAAGCCCATTACCTGACATCTAACAAAACCATCCGAGACTCCCTGCGTGTCCGTTCCCTGGACGCCACTATACGGACACTGTCCCGAAAATTTTATCGCCGCTCCGCCCGATTCCAGGGCAACCACCTGATTAGCACCCTCGGTCGCTACCAATCTGTGCCAGGAGAATCTTGGACCCGGCCTCGGCGCACACTCACCCTCAATTAAGTAATTAATTGAAAACCCACGGCCGGTAGCAGGCCACACAGTAAATCCAGATCTATCACTCGTGGTCCAGGCAGGAGCTCTATTTGAAGCTCGGAACGTAGTATATGAGCGGGCGACGGGCAAGCCCTTCGTCCCGCACAGCCATTGAACTTGTATTGGATTACAAATGTCCACACCTAAGACCAAGGTGATGGCTTTTCCTGGAACAGATCCCGTAAGGGACTGTTATAGACAGTACTGTCCTGGAACAAGTTACCAATTGAATACCTGGGCTACAGTGTGTTTTATAATGCAAGCAACGACGTTGTGAATAAGTTGCATAAGTTCAACCTTATGTGCGGGACCATTAGTCGAACCCTTAAGTCAGCAAGTAAAGGAACATGCGTAAAATTCTACAAGGTAATGGGTCTTCCCACACTTTTTTATGGGTCTGAGAATTGGACTTTAACGAATGACTGCCGCATCCCCAAACAACTATGGAACTATAAGCCGAGGGGACGGAGAGGTATGGGATGTCCGAGGAAGCGCTGGAGTGACCATCTCTAATCTTTGCCTGTTTGAGACCGGAACAAACCATCTTTGATTTGATCCTTGAGAATGATGATGATGATGATGTATGATACTCCAGTGCTGTTAAGTTAGGTAAGTTCCAGACGATCTGTGGGACAATCAACCGTACCTTTGGGAACAAGGTACGTCGAGATACAAAATTAAAGATATACTAAGTTATGGCAATACCTGTACTGTCCTACGGGTGTGAATTATGGACAACCAAGAAACAAGACAGTAAAATACTGTCTATGGAAATGGCGTTCTTAAGAGGAGTTAAAAGGTGTTCTAAACATGATCGTATGAAGAATTAGGCCATAATGGAAGACTTACAAGTTTTTAACTTGAATTAAAAATTAAAAGACCACAGAAACGGTGGAAAGAACACTTAGAAAGAATGTCAGATTGCAGACGGGCCAAATAAGTCTGGGAATACAAACCTATAGGACACAGCTGTGTTGGTTGGTCCAGGAAGAGACGGCTGGAGGATCTATGAAGAGGGAACAGGCAGCACCGTTGTCTATGCCGTGTGTGACTATGATGAGGTGTCAAGTTTTAAATATTTCTGGACTATGGTTTTCATGATTATGATCGTCATCACCTTCTTCAATAAGGATTAAACCAAAAATGGTTTGTTTCGGTTCCAAGCAGATAGACTAGAACTGGTCACTCCAACGCTTCTTCGGACGTCCCACACCTCTGCGTCCTTTCGGCTTATATAATTCAATAGTTGTTTGGGGATGCGGCAGTCATCCATTCGATTAAGATTTTTCCAATCATTTTAGCCGATAATGGAGAATCTTATTCAGTATACTCATAATATTCAGTTCCTGCCGTATCTAGCTTGACCTAGTTTAGTAAATATGTATCTCTTGGATATTAGCGTATCGCAAGGTAGTACAATGGTGGGGTCGGCTTAACGTCCACCCCGATTTTCTGTCTAGGTTGCCTCCCATAAACTGGCTGTCTTATTGGACTAAAGACACCGGTTTTCCCGTTTTGAGATGTTCATCTCTAAGGATCATTAATGTGGTGGTTTATCCTTGCCTCGCACATCCTACACCGTAGACCAACAAAGGGGTAATTTCTTACCCCAAGGGTAAGAGGGTACCACCACCCAAATACGGCCAGTGAGAAGCAAGACAAAGAATTACAATCCAGAATTAATTTGGGAAAGATGGCTATGTCTACGTTAAATGGGATCCTTTGGGGTAAGCAAATTACAGCAGAAACTAAAACCAAAATATTTAAAGCCATTGTTAGAAGTATCATGACTTACGGCTCAGAAGTTTGGGCTACTAATAAGCACACAAGAACAAAATTAATGACAGCAGAGATGGAGTTTTGGAGACGTTCGGCAAGAGTATCCAGACGTGAGAAAATTAGAAATTACACACAGAACGAATGTAAAACATTCAGTTGTTGATTTTATCAACAACAAAAAATTACAATGGTATGGACACACGAAAAGAATGTTACAAGAAAAATTTCCAAGGACAGTTATGGAATGGACTCCACCAGGAAGAAGGAATAGAGGAAGACCACATATGACCTGGATAGAAGAAATTCAGATTATATTGAGGGAACGAGAATTTGAAGAAGATCTTTCGATGGACAAGCAGCAGTGGAAGATGGGAATTCAATCACTTGTGTAATCTTTGTTTCTGGAAAATGTGTAAACATTGTACAGCCGGAATAATAAATAATAGCAACACCACACGAGATGGTGACCTAACCGCTATTTGTGAAACGTCTGTGCTTGATTGTAATTTCTGCGATTGTAATGAAGACTGATGGTAATTACCCGAAATTCAAATGAAAAAAATAATCGAAGTGACCTACGCTTATTCAGACACCCCAAGCCTCTCCATCCTTTCGCTTTATAATCCAATAGTTGTTCGGGTATTCGGCTGTCAACCATTCGCTTAAGATACTCCAACTATTTTAGCCGATATTGGACAAGCCAATCCAGAGTATACTCGTAATATTCAGCTCCTGCTGTTCATCGACATATGTTTTTCGATGTTGAAGAGTATATCTTGCCATGTATCTTATAATATAATATAATATAAGTAATCTTATTTCGGTCGCTTAAATACGACTGGCGTAGGACTTCGTTAAAGTCCAATTCTTATAACATCTTTACTTACGTTTAACATCGGGAACCCGTATTAATTGACTCTGGCCAATTACACAGGCTGCCTTCGTTGTAACAAGCTGAAAATTAATCAAATCACCAAAACAATTAATATAAAAGGAAACTGGGGAGGGGAGACTGCTGATTTATGCACTCAATTTAGCATGTACTAAAGATGACATCCCTTTATTTATGACTGTTAGATTATACATAACATATCAAATTTTAACTGACAGTGAAATCGTAAGGGGTTTTCTACATTAAGATTTACAATACAGTTAGCGCATTTTACCTCGGATCCGAGTTTCTATATATTACTTAGGAATTTCAAGTTTACTCTACTCCATTACTGAATTACTTTATTACTTTTTATACCTTTTGAGGAATGGTTTCATTTAGTAGTGCGATGTTCCAACGCTACATCACACGAGTTATTTTACAACTTATGGTTACTGAAATTACTTGCTACAACATTTATTCTTAAACTTTAGAGATTGTCATTTTAAAGTCTTTTAGTTTACAATCACTTCTATTTAAAAAAAAAAATACATATCCACGGAAGACCAGCTTCCGTGCTACCTCTTAGTTAAGTGTTTTAGTCCATGTCGTCCACGCGTGATTCTTCCGCACACTCTAGGTAGAGGGTTGTCATCGTGGTCGTCTTCCTGGTGAAGGTCCTTGGTGTCAACTAATGATAGAGAGTGTTACGATGTCATGAAGTCGTCCTGTTCCTTGGTGGTTTGACAAATACAGTTGAGGTCTTCGTCTTCACATTTTACATTTGGTAATAGAACGGTTGTATTTCACTTTACATATACAACCCTAAAATAACTTTAACTATCTTTCTAGATGTGAGATGTCACCTTTCGCACTTAATCTTCTACATTCTTCTTTACTGATACACACTACATACTCGTTACATAACTCTTCACACGGTTATTTAACTTAATAACAAAATAATAAAACATATTTTGTTGTAGCACTCCGTTCTGAGCTGCTTACTGGCCGAACGACGCATCTCAAGTCTCTCTTACTATGTTAGGAAGGGTCAGTTAATCGCGCGGAGTTTACGCGTCGCAATAAAATAGTTCCACATTTATCCTCTATTTAAAGGGTTAAAGTTTGACCTTTTAATTATCCAAAGCTATTCTTAATTACAGACTTTATTATAGTACACTACTGTGGTCTTGTTTATTTATTTAAATATATCAAATTTACAAGTATTATTAGTTTGTTTAGGGGTCGGTATTCAAGTTAATTCCGGTTAGCGCATGTCTATGCAGGGTTAATTAACAAGGTTTTCCCTATCTGTACACTCGTATTCCTTTTTATTTTATTATTAAATCTCTTTATTAAATATTATTATAATTTTATGATAGCGATAAAATTTAGTTTAAATGTGCGATTTTATTAAAATTTAAAATTTCTCAGCTTTTACATTACCTATTTATTAATTATTTTATTTTTAATTAATGAAATCGTCACATTCTGAGACCCGGAGACAAGTTTGGGGAGGGTATGAGGCGTGTTTCTGTACTCGTTGACTTTAGAGTTCTACTGATGGTCCGACACGTATGGTTGAACTTGTGCAGCTTATTCACCGCGTCATTGTTTATAATGTAAGACACATTATTCCCCAGATATTGAAAATTTTGTTTTCCGTATAAAAGCTGCAAGACTAATGAGGTGTTGGGGGATTCCTTTCTTTGCCATTACTACCCACAGCCTGTCCCCTATTCACTCTATCAAAAGCATTTGTGGATGATGGTTAATAAGCCAAGTACTGAATGCTTTGGAACGGTGTATACAATACAAGTCGGGTGAAACGCCTGTGCCAGATATAAATAACTGACGCAGACTTTAACGGCCAGTATTTGACTGGTAAACAATTGCCGGGCGATTAGGCCGTGGTCGATCGGCCACGATTAAAATTTTATACCGCAAAATCGATTCATGCTAAGAACACTGTTCATAAACTGTATAACAAACTTGACAACAAGATTCATAACTTAAAAACAAACAAACAAAAGTTATTATTTGTTTTTATGTTTTGTCTATTGCAACAGAATTCAGTAATGATTAATTAAAAAAAATGAATTAAATCGGTTTCATATTGTGCTATAGAAATTAATAAATAATGTCTTAATTGCGTAGTATATACGGTTTAATGTTGTGTTGAGTATCGAACACACGTGCAAGCGAGATTTATTGAAGCGTGCCTCGAACACGAGCATCGGAAGTTACGCGCTGAATCGAAGCCGAGTGCCAGATGTAATTCTAACACAGCCTCAGTGTACACACACACACACACACACACACACACACACACACACACACACACACACACACACACACACACACACACACACACACACACACACACACACACACACACACACACACACACACACACACACACACACACACACACACACACACACACACACACACACACACACAGTCACGTGTAGACTGTCAGCTGTAATAAGGTTAGAAGCGTGTAATTACGATAGATTTCAAATGTTGAAAATTGAATAGGTTTCTAGTTTTATTGCAAAACAATTACCGTACACGGGCTCGATGACTGGCCGGTCTTTATTCCGCCGTATTGGTTCTGACCTGTGACATAAACGGTTTGTGCTTGACGAGCAACAATTTTCCAGATCAGTTGGCAGTGGTAAGCCTATCAAACAGGACGCGCGTTGCCACCCCTCGCCGCTGTCCTTGCGGCCAGTATTCTGCGGGACTGGATTATCTTGAAGCGATGTGTTGTTAAGATATGAAAATCTTAATCTTTGAATACTCAATGGGAGTGATTCTGTCAGGTGTGTGACTAGAACCGTTTGATAGCACGGGAAAACAAATCTGAGTGAGGCTGACGATCAGATGTTTTCAGCGTAATGTTGTAATGGCTTTGAATTTACAATGAAACGTTTTCTAGGAAAACAAGGTATATCCAGTAGCGTGGCGTCCGTGTAACCGCTGTTGCCGGCGACAACGGTACTGGAAATAAAAAAAGTAATATTAATTATATCACAGAACAAAAACTTTAGTTAGTGAATACTTTGAAATTCGAAAAATATCAGTAGGGAAACTTGAAGAAAAGCGTGGCATTGCTTTCGAACTGCTGGGCACTTGCACCGTCTTGTGTTGCCGACTCAGACATTGGCAATGTTTTACTGTGTACGGTCATTGACCTCCTAGTAGTTGTCACTGTACAAACTATGGAGGGGACACACACATTTCTCCACCCAATGTGTTGCCGCTCTATAAACAGGCAAACGCTCAGTTAGTAGCTATGTTCGTTTTCGGAACTGGCTTGCAGCAGATACTATGTACCTATTTGTGTTTTGTTCGTTTAGTCATGTGTTGCCCTGTTTGTCTTTATTATTTTTAATTCCATTATTTATGTTCTCATTTATTCTGTGTAAGTATAATGAGAGTCACATCCCGTTGAACCGGGACCCTTTTCTTCTCCCAGCGAATGATAGAAAATGTTTTAGGTCAAGTTTTAGTCAAATATATTTCAACTTACCGTCTGCGGCTTCCAGAAACAACGTCTTCACAAAGTTGACATGTTTCGGGACACTTGTCCCATCGTCAGAACTTAAAATAATCGTGTATCATTTAAGTTGATACATTTGTCAATTAATTAAAATATTAAAATAAACATGAAATAAATAATTTAAAACAATATAAATACGTAAATGTCTAAAAGCGAGCGCGAACGTTTAACGATGTACATCTTACGGAGATTGACCGCGCACTGAATTACATTTTGCTCCCACCACGACAATAGCGCAAAGCAGTGTCGTACAACACATTTGATTTGAAAAGCAGTTTATCATTTAAAGTTTACATTTATCACTAAATGTAATTCAGTGCGCGGTCAATCTCCGTACGATGTACATCGTTAAACGTTCGCGCTTGCTTTTAGACATTTACGTATTTATATTCATTTTGTTTTTATATTTTATAGTATTTAAATTGTTTTAAATTATTTATTTCATGTTGAATTTTAATATTTTAATTAATTGACAAATGTATCAACTTAAATGATACACGATTATTTTAAGTTCTGATGTTGGGACAAGTGTCCCGAAACATGTCAACTTTGTGAAGACGTTGTTTCTGGAAGCCGCAGACGGTAAGTTGCAATATATTTGATTGAACAACACGTGGCTTGGTACTAAATATTTGGAATTATTCCTTTTAAACATCAAGTTTTGGGCCTATCACAACCGGCAACAGATGTTATGTACCCACGCCACGCCACTGGCATATCGAACTACAAAAGCAAAGTTCTATAAACGTATGGCAGACCCTGTACTTTCCTATGAGTGTGAATTATGGACAACAACCAAGAAACAAGACAGTAAAATGCAGGCCTCGGAAATGGCGTTCTTAAGACGTGTTAAAAGGTGTTCAGTGGTTGACCATATAAAGAATGAGGCCACAAGAGAAGAACTACAAGTTTTTAACTTGAATTAAAAATTAAAAGATTACAAACAATGGTGGAAAGAATACTACTACTACTCTCCAGCATTACAGCACATGGTGAGCTTTGGCTTCCGCTACGACCCGTCTCCACTCATCTCTGTCCATTGCCTTCAGTCTCCAGTTCCTAATGCCCATCTTTCTCAGATCTTCTTCCACATCCTGCTGCCATCTTCTTCGAGGCCTGCCTCTTCTTCTTTTGCCCAGTATCGTTCCACTTAATATAGTCTTGGGCATCCTCGTAACATTCATACGGGATACGTGTCCCAGCCATCAAATTCTAGCTCATTTTATGTGCCTCACCAGGTCTTGTCCACCAATCAACTCGTTTATTTCACCGTTATTTCGGATCCTATACATATTCCCTTCCTTCACTGGTCCAAATATCTGCCTCAATATTCTTCTTTCAAAAATTCTTAGAGCGCTTATTTACGAGAGTCCATGTCTCGGATGCATAAGTAACAACAGGTCTGATCAGTGTTTTATATAACATCAGTTTGGTTCTTGGAGTTAGAAGCTTTGATTTCAGTAATGATTGGTTTTCATAGTAGGCTCTATTGCCGGTTATGATTCTATTTACTATTTCGCTGATCACTCGGTTTTCATTATTCAGAATAACACCTAGGTACTTAAATTCTGCAACTCCTTGGAAACAGTAATGGCAGCAATGGCCAACACTAATGGAAAGAATATTTAGAAATAATCTCAGACTCAAGACTGTCCAAACAAGTCTGGAAGTACAAACGTATAGGACACAGGTGAGTGGGTAGACCCAGGAAGAGATGGCTGGAGGATCTTTGAAGGCAGAACAGGCGGCATCTTTGCTTTGCTGTGGTGTGAAGAAGGTGATGATGATGATGATTTCTAGGAAAATAAAGGGAATGAGCTTTGAAGTAAGTTTGTTGAAGGTAGAGGTTAAAATTATCAATTCTGACTGAATGGTAATGTCGAAGTAAAACATGCCAATAAATAGAAACTCGTAGGGCTCTTATTGACTACTACTTCTTGAAGTTGATAATGATAACAACTATGACGATTACAATGATGATGGAATAAATACTGGATCTTACTAGGCAATTCAATATAAAACGTCTTACCTGGGCAAGTCAAGTTGAAAGAACGGACGACCATCTTAGGCGCCGATTAAGAGGAGAAATGTTTGACAACTCACAGGCAGTAGAAGAGAGGGTGATCTAAAACTTTTTAGTTCAATAATTGATGACTTTAAAACACTGATAAGAGCTTGGAGGACTGTGTTTGCACACTTGCGGGTGGTTTGCGGATGACCAGGCGTTTGTTGGGAATGAAAGGAAGCTCTATAATATGTCTCGGAAATTGCGAGAGGAGTGCAAAAGGGGAGATAAGCACACACAAAAAAAAACTTGCGATTGGAGCTGCTATTTCTATTACGAGTTTTGGTAATGAAGAAATACAGTCATATGGGGAATACACGTATTTAGCAGTCATTTTTGAAGTGACTGGTAATGACGATAATGAGTTTGCATTGGGGATACTTGAGACAAGGAAAACAGTTAGACACCTCAATGGAATTTGGCGGAGTAAGGACAAAGAGATAGCGAGACAAAATACATGCTCACAGGACAGGAAGCTAGAGAAGCAGAGAGCACGTCCAAAGTGGCATCTATTCCTTCGAAAAAATCAACAACTTTGTTTATTTACGATGCCAAGTTACCGATGGGAAAAAACAGCAGAAGAAATAAAGCGAAGAATCACCTCAGCTTCTTTCGTCTCACACCCCTCTTCCAGAGCAGAACAATTGCCAGGAGCATCAAGTATAAAACACTGATCCGCCCAGTTCTCACCTATGGTTCTGAGACCTGGACCGTTTCTAGAAAGTCTGAGTCAAGCGTGCTGGTACATGAACGCAAAATCCTCTACAGTATTTTTGGTCCAATATTATGTGTGGGAGGTGAATGGAGGAAAAGGACCAACCAAGAAGAACTGAACACTCTTCTGAACGAACCAGAGATATTGTGAAAGTTAGAAAACTTGGTGGACTCAGGTGGGCTGGACATGTGATCAGAATGGGGGAGAATTAAATACCCAGAAAGGCACTCACAGAACAGATCTATGGCACGAGGAGAGTTGGTAGACCCAAACTACGTTGGGAAGACGGTGTGAATTGTGATGGGCGCCATATCCTTGGGACCCGGGAACTGTACTTCCCCGGGACAACTGGCGGAGGCTGTTAAAGGAGGCCTTGACTGAGTCATATCCATCCCGCTGAACAAGAACAAGAAGAAGAAGGACAAAGAGAAAATATGATATTTATGTTGCATTAATTAATAGTAGCTTACTGTATGAAGCAGAAACATCTGTCGATGAACAAATCAAAACGAAATTAGAGGCAGTGGAGACGGATTGTGACGATTTTAAAATAGAAAATGAAAAAAGGAGAGAAATTTAAATTTTTCTTTTAATCGCACATTTAAACTAATTTTAAATCCCTTAAATAACTCAAAATAATATTTAATAAAGAGATTTAAAAAAGACAAAAAGGAATGCGAGTATAAAAGTAAAGAAACCCTTTAATAATTTACCATGCATCGACATGCGATAACTGGAACCAACTTGCATAACGACCCATAAACTAAACTAATAATACTTGTAAATTTGAAATTAAATAAATAAATAAACAACAACACAGTAGTATACTATAATTAATTCTGAAGTAAAGCATACCTTGGATAATTAAAAGGTCAAACATTAATACCGTAAATATCAAATAGAGGTGGAACTATTTTATGGTGATGCGTAAACTCCGCGCAGTTAACTTACCTGTCCTAACATAGTAAACGAGTCGAGATGGAGCGTTCTCGTAGTAAACACTACAGACCTGAACCATGCCCCAAAGTACGACAATATCTGTTTATTTTATTGTGCAGATTTAACAATGTGCAGAGGAATGTAGCGGTAAATTAGTGTGTTATAAAGTAAACATGTAATCATTTAAAACAAAAAGGAATAAATAAGTGTGAGGGATGACATGTCTATTAACTAAGTGTAAGATCTCAATGTTTGTTTAAATTAAAAAGGTACGAGGTACCGAAAGTGAGAACCTTTTATATATAACGATGTGACGTGCATTTCTGTGGCAAACAAAAACATTTACTCGAGTTATACTACTAAAGATGGTTAGCTACCAGACTTCTGAGAACAGCATACCAGCTTCATAATTACCGAATCACTTCAGGAACTTCAGCAGGAAAGTAAACTACAGTAAAGATCAACCATCTGTGGACACCCCAAGCACCAAGGACCAGGACACGGAGTAAACTTCAGGATATCACAGGTGACACGGAGACTTGTCTTCCGTGGTTAATTACCATTCAAAAAAGATGATTTGTAAAAGACAGTTTAAATAACAATATAAAAGACTTTAACAATAGTCACTTTGTAAAATGTAGTACGTCATACGACTAAAAATATTTGTAGTAGCAAGTAGTGTTTATATTATAAAGCTTAAAAGTTATACTAAAAGATACACAGATACTAAAAGTTAAATTAAGTCCATTATTCAAATGGCCCCCAAATAGTATGATAGTATATGAGTAAGTGAGCTAAACTTACAAACCAATTTAATATCCCGGATCCGTGGAAAAAGCTAGTACATAACAATTCTTTTGTTGTGGGCCCCTTTCAGAAAATATTTGGTAAACTATTTATTAAGAAAACCTTATGGTACAAAACTCATGTAGAATTGTTAAAGAAATCATTTAATAAAGAGATGTCATTACATAACACATAATACTGAGTGAATAAATCATCAGACAGCCACATAAAATTTCCTTTAATTCTACTACAGCTTGTAACTATAATAATTAGAAGTTGGTTACGACTATGGCAGCCTATGCAATTGATCCGAGGCAATTTAGCACAGGTTCCCGATGTTATAACGTAGGTAAGACGTTATAGGATGTGCTCCAGAGAGTCCTTAGAATTAGTAGAGGGACAGAATTTCAAATGAAGAAATCGAAACTAAGTCGGGTGTAGAGTGGAGTTTGTTTCGGTACCAATTGTTTTGGTACGGACACGTCTAATGGGCTTCCAAAGAACCAAATGCAGCGGGATCCTTACTACCTAGAAGCGGGGAAGACGACGAGATAATCTTGGAAAGAAGGCATGTTAAGATAACTTGTTAAAAGCCATAGGTGCACTACATCTCCGTAAGTACAGTACACAGCATACCAGTTGCTCGTCTAAAGTCGTAACACTGAAGATGGCGTCCAATGGTGAGGCCGAAACGCCTCTTCTATGCAGCAGCATTAGGCCACGGCCTAATAGCCCGGTGGATAGTCAAAATAATGTTAACAGATTTTTTTTTTTTTATTAAGGGGGAAATGCTTTATGCACCGTCAGAGAAGGCCGTGCTTCCTCGGGTGTGTGGGACTCTCACCCACTAAAAAACCCCACCTCTAATTCAGGCATTCATATCCATCCTGGAACCACTCAGCGTATTACTTCAGGATGGAGCCTATTGCGCCCTTATTGGGCTTTGGGTGCAAGTTGGGCCTGTTTTTTTTTTTTTTAGGACCCGCTGAATAAATGCATTGATGCGGTCCCATTCCGCCTTACCACGAAGCATAAGCGCAACTACTCTCTCCGGGGTGAACTCCCCGAGAGAGCTCCATTTCCAGTACCACCCCCTCTGTCTTGCGAATCTGCAGCACTTGAAAAACGTGTGCCAAGCACATGTTCATGGGGAGAATCTCCGTATTGGGATGGTGGGCTTTGCACCTTTCCCATTCTGTGGAGGTAGGCATTAAAATTACCGTGGCCACTGAGCAACCGGGTCAGATGGTAGCTGACCTCACCGTGTTGGCGGTCGATCCATTCCTTCCAGTTTAGTATGAGCCTTGAGGTCCATCTTCCTCTATCCTCTCTATATCCCAACGGTCTTGGGAGTGGCGGACAGTGAGTCCCCTGGCTTCATGGTTTGGGACATCCCTTCTTCTTTCGAATAAATGCTTCCGTTCTAGAACCAACAAGTCTACAGGAGTCACTCCCGCTATCATCAGGACTACTGGCTCTGCCACTGTCCGGTAAGAGGACGCTACTCTGAGCGCTCCTCTTCTCTGCAACGATACCATACGTTTTCTGTACTTCTCCGTCTTTAGTACAGCGGCCCAGATTTTGCAACCATACAGAAGGATGGATTCTGTGACCGCCATCAACAGTCGCCTGTTGCTTGCAGTGGGACCTCCCACGTTGGCCATAAGTCTGTTGAGCTTGGTTGTAACGTTAGCCGCCTTATCAGCTGGATACTTTATTTGCTTCCAATAGGAGAGCTTTGCGTCTAGTCTCATCCCTAGGTATTATTTCTCAGCATTCTGTGTAAATACTGTCTCAGTTCCCACTTGCAGCGGTATGATAACGTAATATGATATAATATGATACGTCGCCGGGTGAGCAGTACTATTTCGGTCTTATCGGTGGCTAGATCCAGGCCGTGTAACAGAATAATAATTAATAATAATGATAATAATAATAGTAATAGTAATAATAATAGTAATAGTAATAATAATAGTAATAGTAATAGTAATAATAATAATAATAATAATAATAATAATAAGAAGAAGAAGAAGAAGAAGAAGAAGAAGAAGAAGAAGAAGAAGAAGAAGAAGAAGAAGAAGAATGTACGTGTGTCTGCGTATTTCGTAAGAAGTAAGCCTATGTGTATTTACTGGAATAGTTTCTACTCCGAAGTCTTTCGAATTCCGCGAATTTGAAACATTTTAAATTCCGTGTTAATGTTCGTTCGGCTATTTCGGGTAAACAACAACAAAAATCCGGACCAGATTAGCAGCATTACAGAACAATTTTACTGTTACAAACAATTTACGGAGTTGATAACAACGCCGAAGAAAACAGGTTCCTTCCAAACAGCAGAGAGATGTGCAACTTTAATTTTATACCGAAAATGGTAAAATTATTTGCATATTTTTTGTGATGTTGGTTTTAATTGCGTCAAAGGTAGCGGGCGAACGAGTCTGTCGGCTCACCGCTCGGTTTTATGTAAATGACTGACATTCTCTCTTCCTCTACATTTCTCAATATCTCCTGTCTTTCCGCGTGCGCGTGCGCCTTCGACCGCCGGACATGCCACAGTATCACAGTAGCGTTTTATTACTAAAATTATTAAACTACTACAACTTTTGTAGTGACTCTAGGCATTTAGGTTTTATATAGGTTTTTTATAGACTTGTAGTTCGTTCGTTCGTTCGTTCGTTCGTTCTTCTTCTTCTTCTTCTTCTTCTTCTTCTTCTTCTTCTTCTTCTTCTTCTTCTTCTTCTTCTTCTTCTTCTTCTTCAATCGGGGAGTCACAACTATAGGTGGGCCGATGTACCTATAACAGGTATTTTAAAACGACTATTTTAGTGGAACGAATATAACAGTGACTGAAAAGTTCAAATACCTGTTCCAATTCAACGGTAACTGAAAACACCAACGTTGTCACCATTTATTGCCACACTGCTAAATACTTCGTTCTTGACGAGAGACCTGAAGATGGTGGAGACACCGAAAGGTCTCGTCAAGAACGAAGTATTTAGCAGTGTGGCAATAAATAGTGACAAAGTTGGTGTTACGAAGGCTGCTAATAAAACCAACAAAACTAGATAACTGAAAAGTCGAAATACCCGTCCCGATTACTCGCGGCCTCGGGGTTCCGAGTCGCAGGACCACCCCCCTACGCAACTAACGAATAAACGAGTACTACAAGTATTAGGATTATTACGGTTACACAAGTAGCAACAAGTAAACGAGTACTACGAGTATTAGGAGTATTACGAGTACACGAGTACGAAGTCACTTCTTGGTGCTGAATACTTGATTCAGCTCATGTGCCGATTGCCATACAAGTACGAAACGAAGCAAAACAGTCAGGTTGACAATAATCTCTATGCCAAAGAGACAAACCCGTTTTTAATAAATGAAAAAAACTCATACTGATGTTCCATTCATTCTTGTATGTTATGCAGATATATAATACAGATTATAATAACAAATTATATATTACACTAGTCACCAACTTGGTAAATTTTGAAAAAGCGAATTATATTGTGTTATAATTCTGTATCAGCTATAGAGTGGCTGATAGGCCATGTAGTACTCTTTGTTAGTGTGCTTTCGGAGATGATTTTAACTTCACTGCACATCTCACGTAAATTTTTTTTGACATTTTTTGTTGTGCTATTACGTGCACTCTTAATTTCATTTCTAGAGTTTCGCAACTGATTTGTCTAACCAAAATGGAATCAATAATTTAATATTAAATCTATGTCAGGTTGTTTACTCCTAGTGAAAATTTAAATTAGTATTCCCAAAGGGAGATAGGCCTTTGGGATACCAAATAAATTCTCTTGTTTCTTATTTTCTTTTAGACAGTAACAGCTTAATAAAGTCACAGTTTAAAGTAACAGGTAAAGTACTTTTAGTTTCAATTTATTTCTTATAACAAATTATATAATACAGGTATAATACGTATATAATAACAGGTATTTTTCCTTTTTATTTTTTGGAACGGTTTCGTCCGTACCTGTTATTTTCAAATACTAGTTTAGCACAGCTCTAGTTACAACCCCTATTGGGGTTTTGCCTTGTCAACAATCTTTCTCCTCCTTCCGTTGGCCATTCCCCTGCAGTTTCGTACTACAAATACCTTTAGATCTTTCCCCACGTCATCCTTCCATTCTTCATTATTCTTTCCTGCTAAGGTTTCAGCTCAAAATTCCTCTTTTTACAATTGGACTCTCATCCATCCGCGCAACGTGCCAAATGCGTGCGATACGTAGCGATTTAATATATCTCACTACGTCAGTGCCTCCTATAATTTGGTCCAGGTCATGATTTTTTACTTCGTTATAGGAATTTTTTTTTTACGAGGGTAGGTGAAAATTTCTATAGAGATTAGGAACCCCGTAGTTCCTAGTAGTGTGGAACTCTAACCCACTAAAAACACCCCCCTTAATGCTACAACTGAGCAAGATCATCCAGCAGGCTTCTCCTTCATGTTTCCTTCACCGGTGATGAGGCGAAACCCAGTGGCTAATCCCAAGATTATTTCGTCTTTCTCTCACGTAGAGTTCTATGGATCTATACATATTAATTGTTTTCTATTGCGATACGAGATCATGTGGCTTTTGTCTTCTGAGTAGCCTCAGGACGTGTGGAGCTTCTTCCACCACGTGTCGCATTATTGGGTTATCGTGGGTCTGAATCCTCTGATCATGTTTGTCTGCATGTTTTGTTATTATTTCCTTGACGTATTTTACATTGAGGTCTCTATGTAGGTTGTCGTTCCTGATATACCAAGGGGCATTCACTATGCCTCTGAGTACTTTGTTCTGAAAGGTTTGTGTCTTTTCTATGTACAGCCCCGCAGCTGAATTCCGTAAGTCCACACAGGCTTCAGAACTTGTTTGGTCCTAGGAAGTATTAATTTTCTACTGCAGTGTGTAATATATATATATTACGTTTAATATTTATAATTAAATGTACCTCAAGATGTTATTTTTCTATATGGAACATGTTTCGAGAGTTCCTGTTATCTCATCTTCAGCCTTGGCGATCTTGTTTCTCGTGAAGTATTTGTGTGTTGGCTGCTGGATGCAATTAAGGTTGTTTGTTGGTCTTTGGTATTTTAAAGTTGTATTATTGTGTGTGATTGTGGTATATGTTTTTGTATTTTGTGTATTTTCGATGTTGAGTGCTTTGAATATTGTGTCATGTTTTGTATTGATTTGTATTTGTTCTGGTATTAGTTTGTTTTGTGTTTTATGTTTGTATATTTGTAAATTTTCCCCAATGTACATTATGGTGCCTTTGTGTGGTATATGTTTTATTAGTGATAAATTAGTTATGTGTGTGTGTGTGTGTGTGTATATATATATATATATATATATATATATTTCAATCACTTTCTGCTACAGTCCGTTTCTTGATGTATATAATACTTTAATATTTATACACCAGAAACAAGATGGCGAAGGCTGAAGATGAGAGAACAGGAACTCTCGAAACATGTTCCAAATAGAAAAAACATCTTGAGGTAAATTTAGTATAAATATTAAAGTAATATATATATATATATATATATATATATTGCGGGCACAGTATACACGACACTCTTCGCATCCCGCATCACCGTTTTCCCAGTCAGTCTCCTGTACGTTCCTGGTCCTCATTTCCTCTTCCACTTACTGCCTTCAACTGCTTCGAGGCGTACCTTGTTCCCTGCGGCTGAGCGAGTGATATTCTAGTATGCTTTCAGGCCATCTCTCGTTGCTCATTCACTGTATATATCCGCACCACATCAACCTACTGTACTTTGTACAACTATTCCACTAATACTTCTTTAACGTTTGCTCGCTTCCCTAATTACTTCATTTCTTACATGGTACAACCGGCACATCAAACAATTCCTTTCAACTGTTGACAATTTTCCTTTATATCTTTTTGTCACCTGCCATTACTGAGATGCGTATGTTGTTGTAACTGGCTGCAGAGTATTTCTGTATACATTAATTTTAACATTCATTCTGACTGCTGTTGACCAGACCAAATAGTTTAGATTTTGGAACGTTATTCGACCTTCAGTGAGTCTGTAGTTAATATCTTAATGGCAAGTTCCTTCTTGACCAATTGTGCTTCCAAGGTATTTATATTCACGGTAGTATCTTACACTTACAATTACGATGTCATTCACTTTTAAATCTTAATATGTTCTAAAATTCATTTTTTTTTTAAGAATACGAACGAATATTTGCTGAGTATAAAATAATTATATGGGGCCCGAAAGGAGGTGTGATGCGAACATATGCTTTAATTGAAGAGAAATATACTAGCCTCTCCACCCCAATTCCACTCTCTCCTACATGTTCGTGGGCCCTGTTACGCCGAGCAATCCACTCCAAGGTTGTGGTAGCCAATGCCTTCGGCGAATTGGATCAGTAAGCAAACGAGAGATTGGGGTTCTGTTAGGGCAGCCTGGGGGTATCCTGGGTCCTGGCCTGGTAGGATGGTGCACATCGGCAGCAGGGTGTGCATCTAGTGTGGAGGCGGAGGAGCCTACAGTAGGCCAACGGCTGCACACATGGGCTGAGTTAGTTAGCCTACTGCGATCGGGCAGAGAGAACTCGTCAGCTGAGGTGGAAGAAACTCTCTAGGGGAAGACCAGCCCGAAATGAAAGTTCCTGGTCCTCCAGGTTGGGGGTTTTACAGCAGGCCAGTAACCTGCTAAGGGGAGTCGGATGACCCTATCTCGCCCATGTTAATTTACACAACTTAAGATACATTTTTCTCAGGAACTAACAGAGATAGCTCCATTATTCTTTTTTTGTTTGAAAGGGGTTTCCTTTGTCTACATTTTAGGTGTTTTTTATTAAAAAATTTTAGTTTTTAGATTTTTTATAATTTAAAAAATTACGTTTAAAAATTTGAAATTTTAAATATATTAAATGAGTGTAAGTTAAAAACTATTTACAACTTTGCAAAACCCAACACCCAAAATGAGAAGTTTATTAGGACAAGTACAACAACAACAAAAAATTATAGAGCTATCTCTTTAAGTTCCTGAGAAAAATGTACCTTTGTACAGAAAAAAGTAATTTTTTAAGAAACGCGTTTAAAGTTTGATGACCCTATCTCGCCCATGTTAATTTACATAACTTAAGGTACATTTGTCTCAGGAACTAAAAGAGATAGCTCCATAATTCTTTTTTTGTTTGAAAGGGGCTTCCTTTGTCTACATTTTGGGTGTTTTTTATTAAAAAATTTTAGTTTGTAGATTTTTTATAATTTAAAAAATACGTTTACGCGAAATGTAAGGTGCAACATTTTATAAAAACGCTTATAAAACGAGTTTCACTGATCGGAATTGTATATAATTAGTCTTAAAATAAACCTGAGAATCTAAACAATAATAAAACATAAAAATCCAAAAATCGATATTTTTTCCAAAAAAATCCATCCGACTCCATCCGACTTTGTAAAAACATATATACTTACAAAACTCACACGAGCCTCGGAAATCGGATTTGAAGACCACAGAAGGAGATGGTGTGAACACTTGAAACCGCATGCCTGATATCCGTCTACCTGTGGCTGCCTTGGGTTGTCACCCTACAGGGAAGAGAGATGTCGGTAGACCGAGGAGGAGATGGGTTCCGGAACAGATGTAGGGCCTAGTCCTTGGAGTGGAGATGATGATGGTGATGATGGTAGTAACTTACAATTCTACACTCCAGTACGATGTCATTCACTTTTAAATTCTAATATGTTCTGGAATAATACATTTTTTTATAATAAGAACGAATATTTGCTGAGTATAAAATAATTATAAAATATGTAAAAAAATATACCACTAATATGTCAAATGTTTTCCACTCTTTTGTTAATTAAACAGCGTTTATATAATATTTTAACAATTTTGTAATGTTCATCTTGTTATTAGAATTACCTATCTCTGTAATTCCAACTTTGTCGTGTTTACTTGCTGAACGGCTGCTTGTCATGTTCCGGACGAAGCCTTTCAGTGTTTCTTCCATTTTCAAGTCCTAAACCACGACAAACGACAAAAAATATTCCGCTGGAACCCGTATGTATACCCGTGAATCCGCCTTCACGCCAGGTCTAATCGTAAACAAGTCTACTTGTCACTACCAGGTAGTGACATATATATCAGTATATTCACGGGTATATATGCGGGTTCAAGCGGGATATTTTTTGTCGTGGTTTAGGACTTGAAAATGGTGGAAACACTGAAAGGCCTCGTTCGCAAAATGACAAGTAGCAGTTCAGCAAGTAAACACAACCAAGTTGGAATTTTGTAATGTGTTGGTATAATTTATATCTCCTGCAATTTATCATGATTCTTATGATTAAAAAATCGCCTGACATATAAGAAGTGTGAACGTTTGTGAATTGTGTGTGTGTGCGTGTGTGCGTGCGTGCGTGCGTGCGTGTGTGTGTGTGTGTGTGTGTGTGTGTGTGTGTGTGTGTGTGTGTGTGTGAAAGTATATCACAGGTGAACGCAGTTGGTTTTGATAAATTCCAACAGTTTTTATCTACTGCGTGACCTTAATTACTGTGAATATTCACTTGCGCAACATCAATTAAAAATTAACTAACTGCAAGTAAGGACATTTTGATATTATAGCCTACACACTGTCGAGAATTTTGTTATTAAAGGCGCGGAAAATGTTTGCCAACTAACGCCGAGAGTGATGTAAGCAGCATTCGCCAAGTTTGTGTGTGTGTGCGTGTGCTCAAACGTTCGCTAGTCAGCGCCCGGGCGGCTTGCAAAGAATTCGCGTATCATTGCTCGGCAATATTTGTGAATTTCTCAATTTTTAACTCACTTCACTTCTTTCTGCAACACCTTATGACGTTTGAAACTGTGTGATTAATACAGTCTGATCAGCTGTTTGTCTCTACACAATGCGATCTTGGGCCCAAGATCCAGCCATTCACTCAACGACTATACTATCGATTTTTTGGTACTTTCCCAGTAACCATACCCAAACTCATTTTCGATATTTCTATTATGCGATTATAGACATCGATATGTAATGAATATCGCATATAATTTTAGTTACGTAATAGAAATCGTGAAAATTTATTTGTGAATGTTATAAAATATGTTATTGACGATTGCAATCGTTTTTTCATTGTTATATTTCTTATGATAAATGTTTCTAGCATTAATTTAGCTTTGATGTGTGCCTGCGACGCCGAAAGTTGACGTGGTTAGGTTAACATGCAAACTAAAATTACATATGGAAAACAATATGCCTTCAAAATCATACCCACAGAAAACTATTCGTATGTGTTTGAATAACACGTAAAAACCAACTCGAAGTAAGGCCTGTTATTATTATTAGTAGTAGTATAGATAATTATTATTATTATTGTGTTTGTAAATACTAAGATTTTCCAGATATTCATTTTGTTTATGAAAATCTTAAATCTTAATGAATATCTTGTTTATGAATATTAAAAATCTTAATAATAATAAATGATAATAATCTACTAAATATAGAAAAAATTCAAATAAAAACAAAACAGTACGATTTATTTTAAATCATATATTAATTAGAATAATAAAATAAACATTAAATATATAATAAACAGCTGACTTCATAAACATTAAAACAATCGAAAATAGAATCAAAGAAAAATCGATTATCCGTTAACTATATCGTAAGCGAAACTGTAATGTTAGGTTCTATTATTAATAATCTTAATTTGAAATAAAGGAGTAAACGTGATTTATTCAGTACAACGATTACAAACATTAAGTGGTTGCCATGGGCTACGCCAAAACCAGGTCTATACGTCACTATTCCTTTTCTTTATAAATAAAATAAGAACATTGGTTTATACTTAAATAATGCTTATGATCGTACACTCATATTATATAATAAGTATCACAAATCGAGTTTATTTATTGGTTTTATTACTCTTCCAAATCTTGATGATCGCTGGATTGGTTGATTACTAGTGTTTGACTGCTGCGAGTGGTTCTCTTGCTGATCGAGGCAGGAATTTGAAGTATCCCTGTTGACATTAGGCTTTGGTGATGTAGGAGTGGATGCAGCGAGTGACTTATGGGCAGCAGGTGATTGAGCCTGTGCTTGAACCTGTACTTCTGCAGGTTTGTCAGCATATTTGGTTTCAGGAAGTACAACTCTGTTACTGCTGGCCAGGGGTCTGCTTGTGTTTTGTGCAGATGACTGAAGTTTCTTCTTAAAATTTGGCCTTGATCTGTTTGGATGATTACGGATCTTGGCCGACTTTCAGGCTTTTCTATCACCCTTGCTCCCACCCATTGGCGGTGAGCAACTTTGTGTCTGACTTTATCATTATGTTCATAATTAACTGGTTGTTTAGTGTGTTTGTTGCTGTAGTTAGATTGCTTCTTTCGTAGACGTTCAAGTTCGGATGCGACTCCTTGAACTATTTTTGGTTTTAAATTGCTGTCTGTTGTGGGTATCGGTGATTTGGTGATTCTGCTAAAAAGGCGTTGATTTGGAGAACCTAAGCTGTCTTTTCTTGGTGTATTTCTCCAATTTAAGAGAGCAAGTTGGACATCAGACTTGTCAATACTGCATTTTTTTACTAGATTCTTCGCAGTTTGAACTGTTTTTTCAGCTAGACCATTGCCTTGATGGTGATGTGGACTGGACGTGACATGGTTAAAACGCCACTCTTTTTGAAAGTCCTTGGTATATACTGCGTAACATTCTGGGTATTTGTGTTTTTGGTACTATAATTTTTTCACCTTTAAAAATTAGTCCTTTAAGATATGTCAATTCCTCTTTGAAGTTGAAGTAATGTCGCAGTTCTGCAGGAAGTTTATCGGCTCTTTCTGGAAACCCGTGTATTATTGTTTTAAGTAGCAACTGTAAATGTGGATCCTCTTCTGTTGGTTGAATTAACTCCCCTTTAGCATCCAATGAAATTGGTAGAATGACTGCTATTTTGAGGTTCTCTTCTTGGTCATATCTTAACGTAGAAGCATCACAGTCACGACTTAAGAAATCTGCCAGAGGTATTTCTGTGCCCTTTTTAAACATAACGTTTGGTGAATATGGTGCAAGATTAAGCATTATACGTTGAAGTCTTGCTGGAGCTGATTGTATATTTTTCTTGAAGATTGTCTCAAGCGGTTTGTGATCTGATTCCACTGTTAGTGTTTTACCGTATACATACTGGTGAAACTTTTTGCATCCAAATAGTATAGCGAGTGCTTCTTTCTCAATCTGAGGATAATTCTGCTCAGATTTAGTCAGTGCTCTGGCTCCATAAACTACTGGCTGGCCTTCTTGAAGAAGTGCTGCCCCAAGGTTTTTTGAGCTTGCGTCAACTGTTAGAGTTACAGGTTTGTCTACATCATATAATCTTAGTACTGGTGGACTCAGTAGTACTTGTTTTATCTTGCTGAGTACCTCTTCATGATGGAATTCGCAGGTAAAACTTGTGTCTTTATGTAACAAATCTCTTAGTGGATTTGTTAGGTCTGACATTTAGGAATAAACTTGGTTAGGTAGGTTATCATTCCTAAGAGTCTCTGTAACTCTTTTTTATTCGTTGGTGTTTTCATGGCTTGTATGTCTTCTACTTTTTCTGGGTCTGCTTCTAGTCCTTTGGCCGAAACAATGTATCCCAAAAATTTTTAGCTTTTTTGCTTCAAAAATACACTTGTTTTTATTCAGTTTAAAGCCTGAAATTTTTAGCACTTCGATGACTTCGCTAACTGTTTTGTGTAATTCTTTTCTGTTTTTTGCGTGTATAAAAATGTCGTCGATCGACACTCTTACATTTTTGAATTTACTAAGTAAATTTGTTAAAATTTCTTGAAATATTTCAGGCGCTGAGGATACGCCGAAAGGAAGTCTCTTGAAAGAATATCTTCCCCATGGTGTGGCAAATGTTAATATCTTTTGTGTTCTTTTGACAGTTTAATTTGCCAGAATCCTCTCGTGCAATCTAGTAATGAAAAAAATTCTGATCCTTTGATATCAGCTGCTATCTCTTCTATTGTAGAAAGAGGAAAATTCCGCCTCAAAATATTTTTGTTCACGTCTGACGGATCTATGCAGATTCTTAATTTACCTTTTTGTTTAACTACCACCATTGGACTCACTGCAGGTGTAGGCTCTGTTTCAGGTTTGATGACATCTAATTTTACCATCCTGTCGAGTTCTTGTTTTACCTCGTCTCTTATTGCATGTGGAACTCTCCTTGAGGGTTTTATCTCGAATCTAGGGTTCTCGATCAGGTCGATGTCATATTCATAATCCTTGTAACAGCCTAACCCTTCAAATATATCATCTGTAGATTGACTTTTTTTTTAAGTTTTTACTCTTGCAACAAGTCCTAATCTTTCACAAGTTTGGAGTCCTAGGATTGGTGCAACTTTTTCTTGTACTACTTTAAATGAGACTTTTGCTTCTTCGTTTTTTAATTTACACTGTAATTTTACTTCACCTAGAACTGTCATTCTATCGTCTGTATAACTTATTAAGTTTTTTGTACGACTTGGTTGTAAACTAGCTTTGGTTTTATCCACTAGATGCCTAGGTAATACATTGCATTCTGCACCAGTATCAAGTTTGACAGAAAACTTTACGTTGGCAACTTGAATTATTTCAGTCCAGTCTTTCCTTTCACCAGAAATTATGGTACTTATGTATATTTCATCTTCAGAGTTTGAACTTTCTTCTAACATGTTCACTTTGTTTTTGCGCTTGGAATCACAGTTATTCTTAGTGTGACACATTTTGGCAAAATGACTAGTCTTACTGCACTTAGCACATTTTTTATTGAAAGCTGTGCATTCTTTGCTTTTGTGATTTGAACCACATCTTTTGCAGTCAAAACTCTGATTTTGATATTTATTTTTGGTACTCTTGCCTTTGACTGCTAAAATGTTATCTGCTTTACTTTTGCCTTCACACTCATCCAGTTGTTTGGAAGCTTGTTCGCTAGTTTTGCAGATAACTATAGCTTTTGTCAAGTCGAGTTTGTCCTCAGTTAAAAGTTTTTCTCTTACTTGACTAGATTTAATTAAAAATACTATTTTGTCTTTTAACATTTCATCAAGTAGCGTGCCAAATTCACATTTGCTTGCTTGTGTTTTATTCTTGTTAAAAATTCGTTGAACTGTTCATCTTCATTTTGTTCAATCTTAAAAAATATATACCTTTCAAAAGAAATGTTTGTTTTTGGTGCGAAATACTCTTTAAACTTTTCTTTGATGACTTCCAACCTATTTTTGTCAGCATCGCTAAGGTTGAAATTATTGTAAATTTCGATTGCGTCTGGCCCTATAATCGCCATAAACGTTGCAGCCTGTACTTCAGCAGGCTTCTTATCTAGCTGGATTACAGCTGCATACCATTCGAACTGTTGTAACCACTTTTTCCAGTTCGTAGATTTGTCAGGCTCGATTTGTAGGTTACCTGGCGGTTTGATTCCAGTTACCGCTTCGTTTGCGTTTGTTGTTGTCATCTTGCAACTTTTTTACTCCTTTTTCGGTTAATTTTGTGATTTTAACCACTTCTGACACCATGTGATGTTAGGTTCTATAATTAATAATCTTAATTTGAAATAAAGGAGTAAACGTGATTTATTCAGTACAATGATTACAAACATTAAGTGGTTGCCATGGGCTACGCCAAAACCAGGTCTATACGTCACAGAAACATTCAATTAAAATTCAAACAAACCTCTGAAGATATAGAATGATTTCTGTGAAACGTGGGTCAGGTGAAAATAATCTTACTTGCGGTGTATTTATTTGAAGATATTACATGGGAGACCTACAGGAAACTCAACGAGTTACTTACAAAAGAATAATGTATGTATGTATGTATGTATGTATGTATGTATGTATGTATGTATGTATGTATGTATGTATGTATGTATGTATGTATGTATATATGTATGTATGGATAAATACATTATTTCTTATTCATTTTTTCTTATGAAAAAACATACTTAGGTTACATAATGTTGTATATGATGTTGTGATGTTTTACTAATTGAGAGTTTTCTTCATAGCATACATAATCGTATGTTACGAGAAGAAATTAACTCAGAATCGCCAGCAACCAACTTGCGACACTTGACCGTATATGGACGTTTTACCCAAAACAACATTTTCACTTTCTTAAAAGTTACACACACATAGGCTATATTTTTTCTTTCTCTTAATAAGTAGTTGGCTTTTAGATAAGGTGCGTGCGTTGAAAATTTAAAGTAAATTATACACAAACACACACACCTCTATGATCACCTTTACGGTGATTTTATTGTTTAAAATTGTTATTATTTAAGCGCGCGCGTTCCAATTACTGTGGATTTCAAGTTTTATATCAGATGCGGTTTCAACGGAATTAAATAAGGTAAATCATACGCAATACATATATAATTATGGCCATGATATAATGTCATGGTATAAAGCGGGCGAACTTTACGTTCAATACAGTGGCGGTTCATGGTTCTGACAGTTGGAGGTTCAACGTTTGAATGTTTCCAGTAAAGTAAGAGCAGTTTATCCCATTCCAAATGACACACGGGGTGGGTCGCAACATGGAGAAATGACTGTTGTATTAGTACAGTAATATTAGGCTATGTTTGTGCTATTGTAAATTATTATAAAATATATATAGTTAAAATAATAGGGTAGGTAAATGCCTACCTTACTTTGGGATCACTAATTTTGTGGATAAATTGTTCAAGACCCAGTTGGTACGCTGCTCCCCAGTATCTTTTACACTTTGTGTTCCACTGTTTATTGTTGAAGTTGCTAAATGTTTACGTAAAAAATTCCATCCTTCTTTCCTTTTTAATACCAAATGTATCAATAATACTTTCATTGAAGTCTACAAGCTGGTGAACAAATGCATTCTCCATTGACAGCATAACACTATTTTATTTGATTTTAAGACTTCACTCATTTTGAACATTTTATTTGCCTCCAAGAGCGTTTAAGACTATAAAACAGGTTAATTACCTTCCGTCACGCTTCTTAAAATCCGAATACAGGATTACTCGAGTTTCAACACATTAAGTGTCATCATCAGATCCTCAATGAATATTGGTAAAACTACATTTGTTGATGTTTGCACAAAGGTCAAATCGGTATCGATTAATTTTACTGTATACCGTGTTCCTGCGCAGGTCCGCGGCGGCCGCGTTTATTGTGTTTCGTTCTGTTTTGTCTTGTTTTTAATGTGTGTTAATTTATTTAAATATTTTCGTTATTATGTATGTGTTGTTTTTATCGTTTGACGAGAAAAACAAACATCAACAAATGTAGTTTTACCAATATTCATTGAGGATCTGATGATGACACTTAATGTGTTGAAACTCGAGTAATCCTGTATTCGGATTTTAAGAAGCGTGACGGAAGGTAATTAACCTGTTTTATACACTTTCATTGCAGAATGTATAAAATAGAGGAATCTGACACAAAACTGAACGTAAACGGACAAATCATGAGGTAAAAATCATAATCATAATCATTTGGTATAAAAATGTTGACATTCCCGGTCGTGACGGTTAGGCCCTCGTCGGAACTATTCGTCTGTGTCGCTTAGCTGGAATGTTAGTGACAGTTCAGTGTAATTTTGCGAATAGTGGTTTCCCCCTCCAAAGAAGCTCTCTACATAAGCCTAGGAGGTGCTGAGAGCTGCTTTAACACCTCGAGAAGTTGTAGCGAGCAATTCGCCTATTACGCGAACCAATGTCCATCAACCCGATGAATCTTGTTACAATGTCCATCAAATTACAAATCTTGTTATTTAAAACACGAAAACATTCTCTCGACAAAACTTAAAAATATTTAAATTATCTAGGGGGTTCAATGAACCACTGAACCTTATGAACGAGCCGCCACTGGTTCAATAGCATCATACAACACTATGGGCTACAGATCTCTGCTACAAAATCTAAAACGATGGAATTTCTCGGGCAGGTATTATCGTACTCTTATCAGATTTTGGATCAGGTTAGTCATTTTAATTACCTGGGTTGTAATATCTAATATGGAACTGATATTGATTGGGATAGTACGCTAACAAAATTTAGTCGCATCTGTGGAACGATTCATCAAAGACGAAACGATTCTGTGGTACTAAAAATAAAAGACGGAAGGATACCCGAATGGAATTTTATAAAACTGTGGCTGTCCCCACATTCCTCTATGCTAGTGACACATGGACTCTTGATAAAAGGGAAGTGCAGAGGATTCAGGCAGCCGAAATGAAATTTCTAAGAGGGACGCAAGGTTGTTCTCTCTTGGATCGGAGAAGGAACGAGGATATTAGACGCGATTTAAACACTGTATCATTGCAGTACCAGAAGATTGAAGACCACAGAAGCAGATGGTGTGAACACTTGAATCGCATGTCTGATATCCGCCTACCTGTGGCTGCCTTGGTCTATCACCCTACTGGGAAGAGAGATGTCGGTAGACCAAGGAGGAGATGGGTTCCGGAACAGGTCTATGGCCTAGTCCTTGGAGTGGTAATGATGATGATGATGTCATGGTTTAATGTTACGCTCGTCTTGATTCTGTTCTGCACAGTGGCAAGCTTCATCTTGACGTAGGCCTATAATAAATTTAAGTAACATGTTCTTCTGTTGGTTTTGAAAGATAACATACTTGATAAACGTGATAAGTTTCTCAGTTTATTATTCAACTCTGACAGCTGTTTCAGCTTATTAATCACAATTTATCACTACGACCGCAGATCAGTCCAAAGCAACCACCCTTATATTTTATCATAAGAAAAAAATCCTCTGGATACCTTTGACAGGCATTACTTGTATCACAGAAAATAATAAAATAAATCCTGCTGGAACAGGACCTTAAGAAAACCGCGGATGGAAAGAGTATTTTATGATGAGCTTTAGAACAGAGTGGTTGAAAGAAGGGCGCTGATTGGAACCATCATGGAAAAGAGAAGCAGGTCACCTGTAATGCCATTCAAATTTATTCACCATCCTAAACAAGGGCCGTAGTAGGACGAGGGGAAAGCGCAGACAGGCTGAAACGAAAGAAGGAAGAACCTGCGTGGTGATTAAGAAACTGTCTACGAAAGGTAAAACATTGTAAGCCGACCAACCTCAGAGTTAACGAGAAGAAGAGAAAAGTACCCAAACGTATACAATATTAAAAAAAACAAATAACAAAATATTCTGATATCGAAGTTACAGAATGTATAACAGGGAGATGATGATGACATACATCCTTAGCTCTATAGCCCAGATCGACCCTTGGCCTCCAAAAGAAATTTCCTCTACTTATTACTCTCCTCAGCCATCCGCCAACAATTCACTGCGCCCAGCTTCCTAGCATCACTGCCGACCTGGTCCAACCATCTGTTTTTCGGTCTTCCGATTTTCCTTTTTCCTATTGGCTTGTGTTCCTTAATTATTTTAACATGATAATATTTTTAGGATGGGGGTCATTCCACAAAAATGTGACGTCATCGAAAAATGTAACGCTTCCACACTTTCGATTCTCCACACATTCTAGAAATCTTCGGTCTCTGTCGTTTTAACATGATAATGTTTGTTATACAGTGAATATATTTGTTATATAGTAAATATTTGTATTATATAGTAAATATTAAAAACATTATCATGCTTCGATGTTTCGGTTCCGTCGAAATTCTTTCTTTAATTTTTTTTTATGTACTTTCGTCAACCATTCTCTGAACGTGTCCTGCCCATCTTAATCTATTAATCTGGCAAATCGGACAATTGTAATCTCAATGTACTTAGCATATAATTCATTATTATTTCTCTTTCTCCAGTCTCTGTCCTGTTGAATTGGCCCACACATCCTTCTCAGTATCTTCCTGTCAAACAGATCCAGCCTCTGTTCATCAATTTTCTTGAGTACCCAGCGGTCAGAGCCATATGTCAATACAGGCCTTACCAATGTCTTATAAAGCGTGTAGCTTCAGTTTCTGTGGTTAATTGTCTTGATTTAAAATGTTTATTCAGCCTGTAATAGTTTCTATTAGCAGACAGGATTCTTCTTTCAATTTCTTTTGTGCAGTTATTCTCAGCATCGACATATGTTCCCAGATATACGAAGCCTTCTACTCTTTGAAAATTATAACCATCTATTAGTAGCCTATATTTGAACTATTATCATTATTGCTTCTCACAACCATAAACTTTGCTTTATTTTCATTTAGATGATGATGATAACGCTAACGATTTATTACTGCCGAAAACTTTACATTGATCCAAAGCGACCGCTCTAATAGCTTTCCATAAGAATCGAATCCCCTGATTACCTTTAACAGGCATTATTTGTATCACAGCAACCAAAATGTCATATAAACAAACCGCCGAAGGAGGAAAAGCAAATAAAAATTTCAGCCCGCGCGTGTGGTGTGTAACCGCGCGCACGAGCGCACATCTGTTTAGCGTGAAAATTTCAGAGACTCGGCATTGGACGCCGGCGTGCGTGATAAATTGAAGGTATTTATCACTAAAATACAGACATAACTCAATTATGTCTGGTGCGGATTGAGTTATCCGACAGCAAAACTGCCGCAGCTGCTGCCTCGGAGCGCAACGTCGTCTGCTACCTTCTTACCGAACTTAAATATAGTTTCTACAGAATTTAATGTTGTCTCTAATCGCAGCCGGTTCAGCAAAAAAATAACACAAATTATGTACAGATAATATCGTGCCTAGTGTGTAGTAACTAGTTTCCTTATCATTATCACAAACATCTTATCGTCGTCTCCGAATAGCTTATTTAATACCAAGTGTTCTTTTTAGAGCATTTTCTATCATTCGCTGGGAGACGAAGAGAGTCCCCGTTCAACGGGATCTGACGCTCATCATACTTACACAGAATCAATCAGGACACAAGCAATCGAATTAAAAATAAAGACAGAAAGAAAACTAAATTAAGACAAACAGAGAAACACATTACTAAACGAACAAAGTCCATGTCACTTTCGCTAAGTGCAGAGGAGCGTCACCTCAAGTCTCTTTTAATGGCCATTACCTACCACAAGCGGACAATGTTAAATATCTGGGCATTCATTTGGATAAAGGCTTGACATGGAAGACGCATATTTTCAACAAAAGAAAACAACTTGGCCATAAACTCAGCAAATACTATTGGCTGATTGGACGTAAATCAACTCTGTCCCTTAGCAATAAATTACTACTTTACAAAGCGGCATTCAAACCAATCTGGACCTACGGCATACAGCTGTGGGGGTCGGCATCAACGTCTAATATAGAGATTCTAGAACGATTCCAGACAAAAGTTCTCCGGATTATAACAAATGCACCCTGGTTTATACCAAACAGAGAAATCCTCTGTGATTTAAAAGTGTCATCTGTTAAAGATGAAGTGAGTAAGTGCAGTGAAAAGTATTTAAGTAAACTAGAACTACACCCTAATATTCTTGCAATAAATTTGCTAGACAATAGTGAAGACACTCATAGACTAAAGAGACAAAAAATACTAGACCTACCATCTAGATTTAAGCACCCATAATCTTTGTGACTGTTGTTTCTTTTTGTAACCTACTTTTAAGGAATAACTGAGCTTGTTATCACAGGATAACAGCTCCACATGGTCAACACCTATTTTTTTTCTCATACAAAAGATTTGCTTACAGTATGTTATTTTTTGTTATACTGAAAAAAAAAAACTGCTGCACGTCAGTTCCGAAAACGAACATAGCTGCTAACTGAGGGTTTTGCCGTTTTATACACCGGCAACAAATTGAGTGGACGATAGTGTCCCGTCTCCTCTAGCCTATACAGTGACAATTACTAAGAGCACAGTGACCATACGCAGTAAAACACTACGGATGTCGGAGCCGGCAACACAAGACAGTGCTAGTCCCCAGCAGTTCTAAAGCAATGCTATGTTTTTTCTGCAAGCTTTTCCTACTAATATTGTTCCGATTTAAAATTATTCAATAACTAAAGTATTTATTCTGTGATATAATTAATATAAGTTTCTCTTATTTCCAGTACTGTTGCCGCCGGCAACAGCGGTTACATGGACACCACGCTACTGGTCCTCACATATTATTCACAATCACTCGGTTAAAGGATATCAACTGAGCCGGATCTGCAAGGAATTCAGATTACAGATCTCCACAATTAAGACCAAGGTGATGGCTCATCAGGTAGTTGGTCCAGTACGAGTAAAAATTGTTCTTTATATAATAATGAAACTTTCTCTTGTGAACTTACTTGACTTTTTCCGTCGGACGCGTTTCGGCGTCGTGTTCGCCTTCGTCAGCTTAGAAACAGACACTGCCAGTACTTTGTAACGGTTATTGCTTGGAAGGTATAGTGGGGGTGGTGTGTAGAGGAAGGGGATTGGCGCGGGGATCCAAATTGTTGTTTGTTTTTTGTATAATTGTGTCGAAAAGTGTATGTGGCTTATATTGTAATTTGTCGTTAAGTATGTTGTTTGGTTGTGTTGTGTGGTGTTTGTATATTTCATATTGCTCTGCTGTGTTGAGTTTTCGACCTTTGGGTAAGTAGTGTAATATTTCAAGATTGGTATCTATGTTGGTGTAGCTATGGTTATGTGTGTGTATGTGTGTGGCAAAGGCAGAATGTATATTGTTGTTGGATAAGGCTTTTAAGTGTTCAGAGTAACGTTGAAATATATTGAAATATACAGACACCACACAACACAACCAAACAACATACTTAACGACCAATTACAATATAGGCTAAATCACATACACTTTTTGACACAATTATACAAAAAACAAACAATAATTTGGATCCCCGCGCCAATCCCCTTCCTCTACACACCACCCCCACTATACCTTCCAAGCAATAACCGTTACAAAGTACTGGCAGTCTGTTTCTAAGCTGACGAAGGCGAACACGACGCCGAAACGCGTCCGACGGAAAAAGTCAAGTAAGTTCACAAGAGAAAGTTTCTTTATTATATAAAGTGTAGTGCTGTGGAAAAAGATGATGAACAAACAAGACAACTAAAAATTGTTGTTGACGGTAGTGGTCCATGAGTTGTAGTTGTAGTTGTAATTCCTATGAGGAGATGAAACGGAAAGCACAAAAATGTAAGAAGGACTAGCAGGAGAAGTACAAATTTGTATGATGTCATAAGAAGTGATTGGAAAACCAACTGTGGTCGTCAAGAAAAGGCTCTTGCTTGGTTCTGAGTTAAAGGACGTGCCCTGAGGAGAAGTTGCTGAAGAGGATTTTACACAAGAGATATTGTAGACAAGAACCAAATAGTGATAATTAGGCTATTGTCTTTATAATAACGACGTAATTGACGAGAAGGACGACTACACTCTAACGGGAAATTCGAGTTTTGAAATGTCTCTGTGTGCAGTGATAGTGGTAGCCACACTATCCGGTTGTCAGTCTTACACACCCGAGTCCACGGGTGCGCGCGCACCCCGCTTGTTTGTCAACAGGTAAATAGATTCATTTATTATGAAGCATTCCAAGTTTAGTACTATTACTGTTACTGTATTGGCCAGTAATAAAAACCGCGCCGTTGAACGCATTAAGCAGGGGAAAAACGAAAAAAAAAACTTAAAAGCAACAAAACTGGCTTCGCTCATTGGGAATGCGCGCGAGTGAGACTCACTGTTGCCACTGCCTGCCGGTTGTCACTGTCACTGACACCACACACCACACTCATACTACTTATTAAGCCATACTGACACACAGGCGCGCGCGTGTGCGTACAGATTCAAACTTCCGTAAATCGAACCTTTATAATTCGAATTTTCATTCCTAGTCTCTGGTACAAAGGCATAACTTGATACGTAAAAAAAAACCTGTTTGTAGATTTTGAGTAACGAAGACCAAAAGCATGGCCTTTAAAGGTAAATATCCAGTGAGGACTAAGACAGTTATAAACAACAGCACTTTAGAACAAGTGAGCCGTTTCAAATATCTCGGCTGTGCAGTAAGCTATGAATCTGAATATGATATAAGGGAGAAGATAAACAAATTTAGGAACATTTCTGGTACGATTCATAGAAATCTTAGAATCTTAGAATTAGTTTATTAACCTAATCTTTGGAGAGGAGAAGAAGTAGTAGATTTTGATGCTGATGGTGTTTTCGAGCAGTTATTTTTTTCTACCTCTGGGAAATTTCAAATATTAAAGTGGCTGTAAGCTCTGAATATCATGATGTGTCAGTTTCCTTCTGCCAATCGTGATTAGACGAAACTCGATACGTCACCAAAACAGTACACTAAAAACAGAAAAAGAGGAAGGTCAACGAATACTGAGACCCTTGACATACACACATAACAACAATAGTCTTGTTTCCATGAGCCCAAAGAAGAAATGGGTCTTTTGGCCGTGTCCAACAGAAATGCCACAATTGTATAATGAACAAGTAGCGTCCTATACAGTAAGATCAGTGGTAGGAGTACTACCTTTTAGCCTCTGCTACTGCTGTGGGTTTCATTCGGAGACTCACCTCCTAAAATAGAAAGAGAGGCCGACCTAGAATAACATGGTTGGATGATGTGCTAGAAGATCTCAGAAGAATGGATGTGACGGCTTACACTGAGATGGCAATGGACAAGAGACGTCCATTAAATATAATTATCGGAGCTTTAATTATAACTATAAATATTATTAGATTTAAAATAGATAATATTAATAAATTATTAGAAATAAGTAATTTATATGATAGATTCATAATTAAGAAATTATATGTATTTCCATCAGGATTATAACTATCATGATGGTTATTTATCTTTTATTTACATTGATTGTAGCTGTAAATATTATTATAATCAACCTGTCTCCTTTACGAAGAAAATTTTAATAAATGCTGAAAATCATTCGACGTACACATCCATTGATTAAAATAATTAATAACTCATTAATTGATTTACCAGCTGCTTCAAATTTATCATATTGATGAAATTACGGGTCACTATTAGGAATATGTTTAATTATTCAAATTTTAATTGGATTATTTTTATCAATACATTATAATGCAGATGTGGCAAGTGCATTTAACAGATTAAGACACATTTGTCGTGATATTAATTATGGATGAATATTACGGATTTCACACGCAAATGGGGCTTCATTATTTTTATTTATGTATATTTACATGTTGGACGAGGATTATATTATGGCTCATATAAGAATTTTCAGACTTGAGCTGTAGGAGTGATTATTTTATTAATTTTGATAGCTACTGCTTTTCTAGGGTATGTCCTTCCATGAGGACAGATATCATTTTGAGGGGCAACACTCATTACAAATTTATTGTCAGCAATCCCATACCTTGGGACAACCTTAGTAAACTGAATTTGATGAGGATTTGCTGTTGATAATGCAACATTAACTCGATTTTATTCTTTTCACTTTATTATACAATTTATTGTTTTAGCATTAACAATTGTACATCTTATCTTTTTACATGTTACAGGATCAAATAATCCATTGGGAATTAACTCAAGTAATGATAAAATTCCATTCCATCCTTATTTTTCCATTAAAGATATGTTAGGATTTTTATTAATTTTAATTATTTTTTTTGCTATATTATACTTGAGCCATATAAATTGAGTGATCCTGATAATTTTATTCCAGCAAATCCATTAGTTACTCCAAAACATATTCAACCAGAATGATATTTTTTTATTTGCATATGCAATTTTACGATCTATTCCTAATAAATTGGGGGGAGTAATTGCATTATTTATGTCAATTTTTATTTTAATTTTTGTTCCTCTTATGAATAATTCAAAATTTATAGGATTATTAAATTACCCCATCAACCAAATTTTATTCTGATATCTATTTATTTTTCTAATTTTATTAACTTGAATTGGAGCTCGTCCTGTTGATTACCCATATATCAAAATTGGAATAATTTTAACAGTAATTTATTTTATATATTTTATTTTAGACCCAATAATTAAATCTTTTTGAGATAAATTAATTAACTAGTTAATTAGCTTATAGAAAAGCATTTATTTTGAAAATAAAGAAAAGAAAATTTATTCTATTAACTTTTAAGTAAAGCAATTTTTAATGTATTAAATAATAGATTCAATCATAAAAAAAATTAATAAATTTAAACTCACTGGTAAATACGATTTTCATGCCAAATATATTAACTTATCATAGCGATAACGAGGTAATGTGCCTCGAACTCAAATAAATAAAGATGAAAGTTTTGTTAACTGAATAGGAAAAATCAAAGAATCAAATTTTCTTCCTAGAAATATTAAACAAAATATTATACTCATAAAAATAATTCTAGCATACTCAGATAAAAAAATAAACGCAAATCCCATTCCTCTATATTCAACATTAAATCCAGATACTAATTCTGATTCCCCTTCAGAAAAACCAAATGGTGATCGATTAGTTTCAGCTATAGCTGATGAAATTCAACAAATTCTTAGAGGAAAAAATAAAAATGTCAATCATATCAATTGTTGAAAAAAATAAAATTCAATTAAATTAAAGCTTTCAATTATTACAACAGGGCACAAAATAATTAATACAAGTCTAACTTCATATGAAATAGTTTGAGCAATTGATCGAATGCAGGAAGAAGAAGAAGAAGAAGAAGAAGAAGAAGAAGAAGAAGAAGAAGAAGAAGAAGAAGAAGAAGAAGAAGAAGAAGAAGAAGAAGAAATGACTATAAACGTTTCACAGAGAATATGAGGGTTTGGAAAATCATAAATGAGAAGAGTTGCTGAATGCTGAAGGGTGTATGAAAGTGCAAAAGATGAGATATGTACAAAGAAGTGACAGTAAGGCAATTAATTATTTGCCGTAGGAAAAATAGATCAAAATAAAGTCATCATCATCAGCACTCCAAGGATTAGGCCTTAGACCTGTTCCGGAACCCATCTCCTCCTCGCTCTACCGACATCTCTCTTTCCAGTAGGGTGATAATGCAAGGCAGCCACAGGTAGACGAATATCAGGCATGCGATTCAAGTGTTCACACCATCTCCTTCTGTGATCTTCAATCTTCTGGTGCAATGATACAATGTTTAAATAGCGTCTGAAATCCTCGTTCTGTCTCCTATCCAAGAGAGAACAACCTTGCGTCCCTCTTAGAAATTTTATTTCGGCTGCCTGAATCCTCTGCACGTCCTTTTTACCAAGAGTCCATGTCTCACTAGCATACACAAATGTGGGGACAGCCACAGTTTTATAAAATTTCATTCAGGTATCCTGGCGTGTTTTATTTTCGAGGTACCTATGAATCGTTCCACAGATGCGTCTAAAGTTTGTTACCTTACTATCCCAATCAATATCAGTTCCATATGAGATATTACTACACAGGTAACTAAAATGACTAACCTGATTCAAAAATCTGATCATTCACGACTATCTTAGTTCTTATAGGACACCTACCCTGAAATAATGTTTTGTAAAAAATCCCTTAGCAGGAGAAATATTAAGTTGTTAAGGAAGTTAATGATACTGAGAAAATGATTCATGGATCATGTAGCTGAAGATACGGGGATTTTGAACAACGGAGGGCGAGAATCAGAATACGGCCACCCACCCACCCACTAGTCTGCGGATTGAGATCGCAAGAAGAGAGAGAGAGAGAAGTAAGCCAGACACGGAACGTGGGACAGCGGACAGCGGACTATCGGATCGCGTTTAGTAAATTGGGCGCACTTATCGTATCGCCGGCCGGGGCCAGTTGTTGTCGAAACACAACCGTTTATGGGCAAAACTAATCCTCCGGCCGCGCCGGCCGGGGTAACAATGTAGTGTCACCGCTGGCTCGCTCGCGTGCGCGCGCGCGCACTACGGATTTCTAATTTGAATAATGAACTAGATATAATTTATAGTCGCCGACGCGGTCGTTGTAAACACGGCTCATTATTACACTAATTTTCTAAACTGTTTATGATAATGGCGGTGAGCAGTATCAGCACGTGGCTCTACACGGAAACATTGCTGCTAATTATAATATATGGCCGCCGCTGCAACAATGCGCCACGACAATGGCTACAACAATAAGGTACAAATAGCCGCGGCTAACTCTGTATGATACACAACTTGGTGTGGTCTTTCTCTCTCTCTCTCTTCTCCCTCTCCTTACCCTTTTTTCTCCCACCCTGTCTCTCTCACACTATCGCTTCCTGACCATTATTTCGATATTTTATTATTAATCTGGCTGTACAATGTTTACACATTTTCCGGAACCAAAGATTACAGAAGTGATTGAATTCTCATCTTCTTAAATTTCTCGATTCCTCAATATAGTATGAATTACTTCTGTCCAGGTGATAGTGGTCTTCCTCTTTTCCTTCTTCTCTTTTTTCATTAAACCTTGTATAGTCTATACTCCAATTCACATAGTCCGTTTACGTGCCTTTTGTCGTTTACTTTTATTCAATCCATCCGGCTGCAATCTATTTGGTTTTTTAATATTTAATTTTTTCCAATGAATAGGGAGTTGCCCCATTGGATTAACCCGAGTCAATTTTTAATCAAGGTTTACTTTCTTTAGCATCTGATAAACCAATATCCAACTACAGGGCAGCAGCTGCTAGTTTTGGTCCGCCCCGGGTATTTTATTTCCCCGGTACCCACCACATCTGGTGAGCATTCCCCTATCCGCCACCCGGGGACGCTCCCGATGGGAGACTAGCAACTCCACACGGGATTATTTCGATCTTCCGATGTCCAATCACCCCACCCACTCGTTCCTTTCATTCAGTCCCTGAGGAAGCAATCTCTGTGACTTCATCTTCTTGTTCATTGACTTTGGTGTGTCTCGCCCTCTGTAACAATCCTCCTTTACTCTTTTCTATCATTCGCCGATCCGTCCGGCCTCTTATACACATCGTAGCAATGTCTGGAGTGACTTAAATGTCGTTCAAAGAAGTAAAAGAGTAAAGAGGACAGTGCATCTCCTTGTCTAATACGTGTGTGGCAATGGGACATGTTAAGTGTGAACTGACTGACTGCCAACTCGTATCGTTGTTCTGGAACCAGCCGTAGTCACTTCCACTAGATGCACCAGTTTCTTTGGGATTCCAAGTGATAACAGACCTTCCAACGTCTTTCCTCTCTTAATACAGTCAAAGGCTTGTCTGAAGTCTCTATACAGGTTATGTATGTTGTATGCGTACGCCATTCTCTGTATCTGTCTTTTGGACATTGTAGCCCAATTATTCAAAATTACTGACCTGCTCCAGAACATTAACATCTACAACATATAATATAATATCAGCTATTGATATCATATTATATGTTGGTATGTTATTATATGTTGATATCATCACCTTGGTCTCTTAACATCTATAATCCGAATTCCCTGCGGATTCGACCCAATTAGTATTTATCATCTAACTCCTTCTTCTTAACGGTTTTAGGTTTTAGCGGCCTGTCCCTATTCCACAGTCCACCTTTTGTCCAACTTTTCTTCTGTCTCTAGGGTTGTAATCTTTCGTCACCTTCGGTATTCTACTTTTTCCATTCTATTGATGTGTTGAATCCATCATTTTCTTCTGTATTCTTCGATCCTTTCATTATGTGCAAAAATATCTAAATCATTTCTTATCTCTTCATTTCTTATGCGATCTCGTCTATTACACCTTTTAACTGATCTCAGAAAATTCATTTCTACTTTTTTTTTCTTTATGACACACGTTTCAGAACCATACATTAGTAGTGTAGGTATTGCCTTTGTTTTATAAAATTGTATTTCGGTTTCTTTTCTACAATTATTTCCCAACGTTCTCCAAATCGTCCCACACCAGGGTTCGCTAGATGTTTCCATTTACTAACCAGATAGTCAATATAAATGTTACCAGAGAGTAGTATTCTCTAGGTGATATACTGCACCTTTGACTAACACCTTGATTGACAGATATTTGTTGAGATTGTCGCCTACAATTATTTTTGACAGCTATTCTTGTTCCATTATATAGGCCTTGTATAGCCTAGTTCTTATGAACAGGGATATAGTTACATATCCAGGGATATAGGCCTTGTATAGTTGTATTCTTATTACAGGGATGTTGAGGGTGTCCCTGTTCTTCTAATACAGTGTTGATTCTTCTTAAAAAAATTAACAAGTCTCATTTTTTTTTAAACAAACCTAATATACGTAATTGTTTATGAATTTTATGTCCATGGCTGCTTACTTTTCCGTTGTTTCAGAGCTCCGGCAACGCAAATTATGACCAATATAACTGACAACATTTGAAGTTTGTGGTTTTTATCGCTATGTGTGAATAGTTGGTTATCAGGTATTGTGGGATCGACAAACACGAATCTCACAGTCAGTCACTTCTTGGTGCTGTCATCGAGGAGTCGTGCAACGCAAAATCGTACTGTACAACATCTTAAGGGAATCGGATTAAAGGGTAATAAATAATTTTAATGGCGAAACCTGAGTACGCGCGCGCGTGGACACGCATGAGTGAGGTGATTAATTGCGTCTCGACAACGAGACTGTAAAATCGAGAGAGAGAGAGAGAGAGAGAGAGAGAGAGAGAGAGAGAGAGAGAGAGAGAGAGAGAGAGTGTGTGTGAGTGAGAAAAACGAAAAAACGAAAGTGTAATTTAATTGGCACTCTGAGAAGGTTGTATGTGGGTTCATTAAAAATTCAATTATTGAGCCATTTATTTGTCGGAAAGGTACGAGTGAAACATTGACAGACACTGGGGTGGACGAGTTTGATCGTGGTTAACGTAACTCTTGCTAGTTACGTTCAGTTTTCTCGCCCAGTCCGAGAAAGCGTATTCGCTGTGAGGAATGTTACGTAAACTTGGACAGAAAGTACTCATACACACACACACACACAAGAGTACAAGAGGGCAGACAGTTATATAACATACTGTGTACTATATGTGAATGTGAACGCACTAAGTCCTTGTTACAAGATTTGCGTATTTCCCTTCTTTTTCTTCTTCCAGTTGTTCTTATTTTTGACAATTTCTTTTACATTTGACAATTCTTCTTCTTCTTCTTCTTCTTCTTCTTCTTCTTCTTCTTCTTCTTCTTCTTCTTCTTCTTCTTCTTCTTCTTCTTCTTCTCTTCTTCTTCTTCTTCTTCTGCTGCTTCTCCTCCTCCTCCTTCTCCTCCTCTTCATTCTTCTTCTTTTTATGTTCCTGCTTTACTATCTTTCCTCGTCCTCTTCTTGTCCTCCTGCCCTCACCGCCTTCCTCCTCCTTCTGCTCCTGCTGCTGCTGCTGCTCCTCCTCCTCCTCCTTTTTCTTCTTCCTCTCCTTCCTCTTCCTTTTCCTCCTGCTCGTTCTCCTTCTATTTCTTCTCTTTCATATATTTATTCTTATTTTTATCCTACAATTGACGAGTCTCCATCGTCTTCTTCTTCTTCTTCTTCTTCTTCTTCTTCTTCTTCTTCTTCTTCTTCTTCTTCTTCTTCTTCTTCTTCTTCTTCTTCTTACTATTTCCTTCTATTCTTCGTCCTTCTTCATCGTCTAGTTCTCTTTCTTCTTCCTAGTCCTAGTCCTCCTCTTCCTTATTCTTCTTTTTATTTTCCTTCTTTCTTATCTTTTCTCCTCCTCTTCATTTTCCTACTGCTCCCTCCACCTCCTCCTGTTCCTCCACCACCTCCTCCTCCTCATGTTTTCTTCTTTCTCTCCTTCCTCTTCTATCCTCTTTTTTAATCCTTCTCGTCCTTCTCCTACTTCTTCTATTTCTTATATTTATTCTTATTTTTCTCATACAATTGACGAGTCACTATCAACATATTCTTATTTTTCTTCTTCGGACTCTTCTTACTTTCCTTCTATTCGTCGTCTTTCTTGATCGTCTTGTTCTCCTCCTTCTCCTCCTCTTCCTTATTCTTCTTTTTATTTTTTCTCTTTCTTAACTTACCTCGTCTAATTCCTTGTCCTCCTGTCCCCTCCTCCTCCTCCTTTTTCTTCTTTCTCTCCTTCCTCTTTTATCCTTTTCAATTTTCTCCATTTCGTCCTTCTTCTACTTCTTCTTCCTAATATATTTGTTCTTATTTTTCTCCTACAGTTGACGAGTCACCATCATTTCCTTTTTTCTTCCCTCTTCTTACTTTTTCCTTCTATTTTCTCGTCCTCCTTCATCGTCTTGTTCTCCTTCTTCTCCTCATCTTCCTTGTTCTACTTTTTATTTTCTTGGCTTTTTTAACTTTTATCGTTCTCTTCCTTGTCCTCCTGTCCCCTATTCCTGCTCTTTTCCTCCTCGTCCTTTTTCTTCTTTCTGTCCTTTCTCTTTTATCCTCTTAATTTTCCTCCATTTCGTACTTCTTCTACTTCTTTTTGTTCAGATGTTGGTTTTTAGTTTTCTCCTACAATTGACGATTCACCATCATCATATTCTTCTGACGTCAGGGGTTTTTTCTTCGTTGATTTTACAGTTCATCTGATGGTCCCGCGCAAATAATTGAACTTATGATCACCATTATTCACCTTGTCATTGTTTATAATATAAGGCACATTATAAAGCTCAAAATTCAAAATTATCGACCTAGTTCAGAACGGTACCGTTTACAACTTTTGCTCGTACGGGACAAGCTTCGTGAAAACCAAAGTCGAAATATCTCAGCCCCATATAGAGGGCCTTCATTTTGTAGAATTTTTTTCGTGATGTTTGAGACTTGTCCGGCAAGGACAAGCCTCGGGCTGATCTGGGGCAAGCCTCCTTCAGCCGGATGTTAGGCTGTGAGGAGACGCAAGCCAGTGCGGGCCCGAAGCGAGGAAGATGGAGGCACATTGAAGATAGAGTAGTGCGCGGGCGTGTGTGTGTGTGTGTGTGTGTGTGTGTGTGTGTGTGTGTGTGTAGATGTAGTTTGTAGCCCAATAGGTAATTAAGTGACTGATGGAAGTGACATTAAGTTTACTATACACATGAAGGCGTTCAAGGCAGGGACGAGTAGCGCAGGTCGCCAAAGCTGGAAGGAGGCGACAGAGAGGGGTCAAGGTAGGCGGGGGACACAAAGAATAGGGCTGAAGACTTGGTAAGAAGTTACGGAAAATTTAAATTGTTGTGTGACAGTAGAACGTCAGGTGTGTTTCTGTACTCGTTGATATTTAGAGTTCTCCTGATGGTCCCACATATGGTTGAACTTATGCAGCTTCTTCATCACATCATAGTCTGTAATGTAAGACACATTACGGCCCAGATCTTTGCGCACTTCTTCTCCCCTTCAAGGAATCGGTTATATAAACTTGTTCCGGCACCCATCTCATCCTCGGACGACCCACGTCTTTTCTACCAATGGGTTTATAGTTCAGTGCCGCTTTCGGCAATCGGTCCTCTGTTATCCTTCGCAGATGATCCCACCATTTTCTTCTGTAAGCTGAAATAATTTCATTTATGTCCTCTACTTCGAGTTCTGCTCTGATATTCTCATTCCTTATTCTATCTTTCTGAATCTTGCCCAGCCATGATTGCCCATGCCATGTCAACATCATGGGAAATGAAAAAGCCGACATCCTCGCCAAAATGGGCGCAGCACTACCTCAGCCGGAGACCCCCAGCTGATATGCATCTGCGAAAGCAAGAATAAACTGCTCAATAAGCCTATGGTTAAAAGAAAAACAATTAAGTGCCTGTGTGGGAAAAAGATGGGCATCATTGGTTACGGACGGCCCCATCAACAGAACTCTACCCCGAGCAACTAGTGTTGCTCTTTTTAGAACTACAACCGGTCATGACTACCTGGCCTCCCACCTGCACCGCATCGGCGTGTTGTCGTCTCCTGAGTGTGTTCTCTGTGTATACGCTTCCATGAATGCGGATCACCTAATTACATGTCCAGCCTTGCTCTCAGACACGCAAGTCCAAGATGAAGATGATACAGCAAGGCTCTCACGTCTCTACTGGTCAGCGCGCCGCCTAATGGTCCAACAGCCAATGGTGGGCGTTGGCTAGTAAGTTAGTAGTGAATCTTGCCGCTTTCCTTTTTTGTCATGACCCACGCCTCACTCGCATAAATCAATGAAGGTATTGCAATTGTCTTATAAAATTTAATCCGGTGCTGTGTCTTGTTTTATTTCTACGATTTCTATTAATCGTACCACAAATATTCCTAAATTTATTTATCTTCCCTCTTATATCGAGATATTTGAAACGGCTCACTTGTTCTAAAGTGCTGTTGTTTATAACGATCTTAGTCCTCACTGGATATTTACCTTTAAAGGCCATAGTTTAGTTCTTTCTTACTCTCTTGCCACTTCTTGTAATTGAAACATAGCTCTTTGTAAATCACCCACATTTTCTTGAATAAGAACTATGTCATCCGCATATAGCAGGGAAACCATACAAATTGATTTGTTAAGGTGTATTCCCGAAGTCACTTGCTGTATCTTTGCGCACTTGTTGGGTCCCCTCGGTCGCAAACATTTGTAGCGAGTTAAGTTGCTATGTGTGTTTGGCAGCGGTACAAACCAGATCGCCGCCAACAACGCCATTAACGCGTGGTGGACTGCCAAACGGGTTACGCGCGATATAGGCTACGTAATACTGCAACCATGTAATTACCCATCATTACTGCTGACTAAAATTCAATAATGATATTAATATAACCTTTATAAAATTATACGACACGACCTGGAGTTGAGTTGCACTTGATTGGGGCCCGCTATCTTAGCTCGTAGATACGCCTAAAAATTCGGCACAAATTAATCTGCAGCGATATCTTAATTTCTTCTTCTTCTTCTTCTTCTTCTTCACTTCAAGGACTAGGTTTATTTAAACTGTTCCGGAACGCATCTCATCCTCGGACGACCCACATCTCTTCTAACAATCTCTCCCCCTCTCTCCGTCCCCCTCTCACTCTCTTAATGCTAAGACGTTTCCAATCTCTCGTCTACGTACGTCTTAGAATTTCCAATTTCTGAGGAATTTCGTCTCTGATATCCGATGTTTCAATGTTTATTCCTTTGCCTTTGCCGATAGATATTTACTCCTTCAATCCGTATTTGCTAATTTAGATCAACCTTAAATCACCCCCTCTCACCCACCTTCCGGGTCTCGTATATTCAGTTTCGTCCTGACTGTTCTTAGAAGAGTTCTGGTTTGTACTTCCCTACTTTGCTTTCGTCCTGATTGACCTTAGAAGAGTTCTGGTTTGTTCCGATCTCTCCTCTTGGTATAACGTATCTCTTGAGAGGAATGAAGTATGCAGAAGTTAAAACTTGCACCGATGCCTCGGCTACAAGACGAAGTCAATGAATCGAAAAAAAAAAACAGTTGAATAATAAAAATACAATTTTTTCCCATTTGAAAAAGAAACCTCGTCTCCCACGGTGGGAGCTGCCATTCAACAACAGAGGAAAAGAGATTATTTTAATTTCCTCTTCTCGCAGTAATAATAATGAAAAACACTAATTACAAACACAACGGAGGCATGTCGGCTGCAGCAGCCGCAGATGATGGACTGCCTCGCCGTGGCTGCGGGCGTCTTAACGTCGCTAATATATCAGCCACTTGCATCTCTTTCTTATTAAATACACAGGTGAAACAATCAGCCACTGCCATTGAATACCTTAAAACTATTAAGGGAAATTATTTTTCTAGACAACAAAAAAAAAACAAGAGAATGCTCTGTACGTAATATGAAACTGTGCGGCGGACCATACATCATGCTCCGACCTTCTGGCAGTCCGCGTACGCTGCTGCAGTTCCCCGCCACGAGAGGATATTACGAAGCCGGGAGACGGTGTCACGCTAGATTATATCGTTTAGTTCGGGCAATTTGCAGTCAGTGGCAAGTGAATAAGTAAGTTATGCGCGACCGTGCAGTATAGATTTATTAGATGTGAGAGCCAACGCCAGTATTGACCACGAAATTATTGGAGGTTATTTAAACTTGCTTCCGTTTTCTTTCATTAAGGGGTTAGGCAGTGGTATTTTGTTGTGATAACCTTCATTAGAACTATTTCATGGGATTTCACGCCCGTTTTAGACAGAACCAAAAAGTCTAGCTGAAGTAATTATTCAAACAAAGATCCGAGCTGTAAGGCTATGGTCTACTATAATTACCATGATGAGGGATGTTGTCATGAGAAATTTCGGTCTCACTTATTACTCTTACAGAGCTGCAGTCGTGGATAAAGCTCCTCGTGATAGCGCCAACTCGTATAATTACAAAGCTTGCGTGATAATATCATTTATATTTATCATATCAAATATGATTAATTCTTTATTTAAATTGCTGGGCGCCAGAGATATTTAAGATCTCGGGGGTTATTAAAATAATAACGCTTCTGTTCAGATGCTAATTACTTAGTTGTTTTTGTATTAACATTTATACAAACAAGAGATATTGACACATAAATTTTAGCAATAGACATCGATATATAATACTCAAAATTTCCATGTATTAAACAACATCATAAGTCATTACGCATTTTTCTACAAAAGAAATCACACCTTAAATCATCTACTACAATCAAATAGATCGCATTTATGAAACAAAGTATTAAATCATTTATAAATTTATCTTTGTACAACATTAGAGTAATCTAGACAAACTGAATCTATTCAACTATTATTCATTGAGCAATACATTTACGATTTAACCTACCAGATTACATATACGTATTTAATGATTATCTCCTTTCATAATTATGAATTAACCTATATAAAGTACATATATATTTAATAATTATTTCTTTCCATTTCATAAGATATAGAATACCATTAGCATCTCAACATACTCGTGAATTCTTTCAGAATGAAACGGGCGAACCATGGATAGACAACTATACTACATTGGATCTACTTTAGTTATCAATTAAATTTAAATCTGTTACTTGATTTATGATTATCCATTTCCTGCATTCTTCGTGTCTCACTTCCCCACACATCACTCTTTATCACTATTTGCTCTGCTTTTGATTTTCACTCGTACGCGATAACAACTGACGCTCGCGCACTTCGACCTTCAATTCGGCTATATACTCCGTATTACGCGCACATAATAAAGTATACTTCTGCTTAATTCAGATTACGCGCACATAGTAAATATACTTCTTCTCTCTTGATGACGCCCTAAATTAAGTTTAGTCACTCGTGAATCGATTGCCTCTTCGTATTGGCTTGAACAATTTCTGGTTGGATTGTAGACATATAGTTACTGAATAATAAATTGACTTATTAATTCCTTCATGTCTACTTAAAACAAGAATATTGTCACAATAAAGACTGATATACTACTCCTCCGACTGATTCAACTAAACTCCTCTGATTGATATCTAAGAGTCCTTAGTGTTCCTACGAGGGTAATATTTATGTGGTTGATCGAACTACTCTCCCCACCGTCAAACTAAAAAAATACCCCAATTGGCTATCTGTTCAACTTCTTGCCGGTAAATTCGAATTTACCCATTCAGCAACTGATAACAGTTCGCGCTTCCAAGTGACGCTATTTTTGGTTGGCTAAACATTGGGCAGGCGAGTTCTTCCCGCGTGTACGTTAAGTTGCAAAAATGACGCTAACTTTCTCTTGTGATCAAACAGCTTTCGCCGCTTACTTATTCCTTTGTAACTTCAAGGTTGTTTTCACCACCCTGCTAACGGGACTCTGTATTTTTTGCTATTTTGAGCAAACAAAGCATTCTATACTTTTACGACTTAGAAAGTTGTTTTCTGACAATACATTTTCAAAACGTCTAGCGCCTTACTGTCGCCTGTATATTATTAAATTTTATATAACTAGGAGACGTTCATTTGTATCGTTATTAATATGATTACATTAAAATTTATCAATTCTTACTTGCCAAACACATGATGTATTATGAATTATGTCTATAAAATAATACCTAAGGTAGTGTAACATATAGGGTTACGTTATACACTTCTAAAGGCCATCTTCAGTGAAACGGTTTTGAAACAGCTGACAAGGTGTTCGTCAGTAAAACCATAGTTAAGTAAAGCCGTACTCGCCAAAGGCTTTGTGGTTTTGCTGAAAAACACTTTGTCAGTTGTTTCAAAACCGTTTCACTTAAGATGGCCACTAGAGGTGAGACGAAAACGTCTAATGATACCGCTGGCATGGCCCTCAACTTTCGAAGGAGCACACAAACCCTCTCGCCCCGCGCGGACAGTGCTCCGACAAGTAGATCTCTTCTTCTAAAATTTTATCTTCAACTAATGTTCTTGGATCCCACTGGAGATTCCTATCTAAAGGCCACGAACGTGGTCTTCTTACAGACAGGATCTTTTGTATGTCCCGCACACAACCTCTAAGGGCAAAGGAGTATTGGTAGAAGACCAGAGAAAAGGTGGTCGGACCAAGAAGTGGACAACAGGCCGTATGGTCGCAAGTATAAAAATTAAGAAGAAAAGGAAGAAAAAGAAGAAGAAGAAGAGGAAGAGGAAGAGGAAGAGGAAGAGGAAGAGGAAGAGGAAGAGGAAGAGGAAGAGGAAGAAGAAGAAGAAGAAGAAGAAGAAGAAGAAGAAGAAGAAGAAGAAGAAGAAGAAGAAGAAGAAGAAGAAGAAGAAAGTACTGTGACACACGCGTGCGTGAAATAAAATACAGACTATTATACCAGCCTTAACCACAATACTGTGGTCCTAACGTATATCATCTCACGTTAGTGTTACTCGTTTCCACTGAAGATGACAGTCGGTGGCACTGCCGAAACGTCTGGTTTAGTCATAAACTTTGGACCACGGCCAATCAGCACGGGAAGTAACTTTAACCAAAATGATGCCGGCCGTGTAAGCCTTCGTAGCACAAACTATTATTAAATTTAATTATTAATTATTTAATAATGGCATTGTTCCATTTACGAGTAACGTTACTGTTGTAACTGATTGTTCGCAATGGTAACTGACGTCGGCAAAATAATTAGTTCACTTCTCGGCTTTTCTATTCCTACTACAGGCCTACTTAACGGGCAGTATAGAAAAACTAATATATTGTTTTTATTACCACGGCTAGAAGTGACAGAGTTGGATACTAACGAGGCCTTAGCGGCAACCCGACCGGAGGTACTGATTTTTTGTTGTTATCATCGCTACTAATTGAATAAACTTATTAATGGGTATCGCGGGCCGTGGCCTACATGATTACAATTTCATTATATAGAAGGCAGCGGCGGAATGTGTCCTACTACCCTGGAAACTTCTCTCTCTCGCCGCTGCCGCCTTGAACTTTATGTCAATTACGCGCTGGCAATATAAAAGCGACCACCACCACCACGGGCTCGATGGCCTGGCACAACTTCTCCTTCTTCTTCAGATATAATTACGTATAGCAAGCCAACAGAGTATAAGGAACAGTTATATCAATTAATTTCTTAGGACGCTTATAGATTTAAGGAGTCTAAAATATGCGTGGACAACAATTCATAGAGACGAATTTATCTTCCACGTTTACGATTGATTTTCCTGTGTTCGAGTTCTCGTATTCCACTGCTGCTTTTCCATCCACAGATCTTCTTCAATTTCTCGTTCCCTGAATATAGTCTGAATTTCTTCTATCCAGGTGGCAGGTGGTCTTCCTCTTTTCCTTCTTCCTAGTGGGGCCCATTCCATAACTTTTCTTGGCAATCTTTCCTGTGCCATTCTTTTCGTGTGTCCATACCATTGTAATTTTTCTGTTTGGATAAAATCAACAATTGAATTTTTTACATTCATTCTGTCCTTAACGACTAGCTGGAATTTATTTGGTTTATTAACATTTTTTTTCAAATGAATGGGGAGTTGGCCACTGCATTAACCCCCAGCCTGGAGGACCAACCAATGTTTAATCAAGGTTTACTTTCTTTAGCCTTTGATAAACCGATATCCAACTACAAGGTAGCAGCTGCTAGTTTTGGTCCGCCCCGGGTATTTTATTTCCCCGGTACCCACAATATCTTGTTAGCATTCCCCTATCCGCAACCTGGGGAGGTGCCCGACGGGAGACTAGCAACTCCACACGGGTGTGTGTTAAGATTAAACAGCAAAAAACAGACAAACTGAAAACAGTACATGTATTTCTTATTCTTCTTCGTTTCAACCCAGACGTCGATGGGTTTGCAGTTTATTCCCTTCCGTAGACAGGGATTCCCTTCCTTAATCACCAAATACCTTCTTCCGCCTTTTACCTCATCCACTTACTTCTGTGTGAGCCTTTCCTTTCCGCTACGCCTCCTCGATCAGGCGTGGTGAACCAATTTAAATGGTGTAGCAGGTGATGACCAATCATACCGCCACAATGGTTCCATTAACGTCTTTCTTTCACCCACTGTCTTCAAAACAGCATCAACATCAGTCACTCTTTCGTTTTTCATCTTTTTCTCTTCAAGGATTAGCTTATATAAACCTGTTCCAGCACCCATCTCATCCTCGGATGACCCAGGTCTCTTCTACCAATGGCTTTATAGTTCAGTGCCGCTTTCGCCAACACTCTCAGTAATAATGCCGATAATTTCTTAATAATGATGATATTGTTGATGATGATGATGATTATCATTATTATTGTTAACCTAACAACGTCAACGTTTGGCGCAAAGTCACATATCGAATTTATATTACGGCTAGAAACATTAATCGTAAAAATAATATTACAATGAAAAACGATTGCAATCGTCGACAAACTATTTTAGAACATATATAAATAAATGTTTACGATTTCTATTTTTTAACTAAAATTATATGCGATATTCAATACATATCGATGCCAATAATCGCATAATCGAATGTCGAAAATGAGTGCGGGTACGATTATCGGGATGTTTATATTTAACATTTTAGAACCTAAACTGTTTATATCAGCTGGCCATAAAAAACCAGTTACAGCGGGTAATATTTACGTTCAATAGCATCATACAAGACTATGGGCTACAAATCTCTGCTACAAAATCTAAAACGAAGGCATTTCAGGGCAGGTATCCTATAAGAACTAAGATAGTCGTGAATAATCAGATTTTGGATCAAGTTAGTGATTTTAATTACCTGGGTTATAATATCTCATATGAAACTGATAATGATTGAGATCGTAAGCTAACAAAATTTAAAAGCATCTGTGGACCGATTCATAGACACCTGAAAAATAAAACACGGAAGGATACCCGAATGAATTTTTATAAAACTGTGGCTGTCCCCACATTCCTGTATGCTAGTGAGACATGGACTCTTGGTAAAAGGGACGTGTAGAGGATTCAGGCAGCCGAAATGAAATTTCTAAGAGAGACGGAAAGTTGTTCTCTCTTGGATCGGAGAAGGGACTAGTATATTAGACGCAATTTAAACACTGTATCACTGCACCATAAGATTGAAGATCACAGAAGGAGATGGTGTGAACACATGTCTGATATCCGTCTACCTGTGGCTGCCCTGGGTTATCACCCTACTGGGATGGGAGATATCTGTAGTCCGAGGAAGAGATGGGTTCTGTAACTGGTCTAAGGCCTAGTCCTTAGAGTGGTGATGATGATGATAATGATGATGACAAAATACTATTAAAAAAGGTGTCGGTAGAGAGAATACATAACGATCGACAATTTTCTCAGTAACGACGCCGAAAATTTCTTGATAATGATGATAATGATGATGGTGACATGGCATGACTATTGGTACAGTGCTCTCAGTAAATACCGACTTGTTTTCGCTAATGGAATCGCCCTGTTCGCTCTGATTTCGGACGGATTCCGCGCGCTTCCTCATTACAAAACGAGTAAATGGTCGCCACGCATGCTCCTGCGTAAGTATGCGCATTAATATTTCACTAAACTGCGGCCTGCGCCGGTCTTTATATAATTCTGTTGTGAATTCCTTAATGTTATTTACCTTATCTGTGCCGGGGACTGCTCCCTGCTCTCTCTTAACGTGCATACTTTCTGGGTGACGATCATTTTATAAATATTTTAAACATTTTATTTCACTTCTGAAGAAGCCTTTACTGGTCTGAAATATTAATACGAAAGAATTTTACCAGGTATGGGACTATTAGAAAGTTTCGTGAACTTGTTTTTTGTTTCTGTGTGTGTGTGTGTGGGGGGGGGAGACGAAGTAAATTTAAATACTGTCAAGTTCATTAGAAGTTGATTTGCTAGCGAAGAACATTTACTAGTTAAATTATCAATTTTAACCGCCCCCCCACAAAAGTAATGATCACTATTAAGTGATATAGTAACTTATAATCGTTTTCGATATCCTTCTCGATCATGGTGATTTTATTTAGGTTTTTGTTTAGGTCAATGGACTCCAAAAAATTTTAAAAGACCCCTAGGAGCAAGAATTAGAAAATGTGTATGACAGGAATGCCTACTTCGACGGTAAATGGTAAAACTAGCCAAGTATAAGTTTTAATGATGTTTCAAGACGTTTGGAAAAGGACATTTTTATGCGTTTCCCTTTTTCTTTCTATTTCTTAACAGCTGTGTAATCAATCAAAAACTCTTTTAATAAGAGTGCGGCGGCGTGGCTACATAACACCTGTTGCCGATTGTGATAGGCCTGAAACTTAACCTAAAAATTAATTCGAATTTTTTGTAGTACGAAGTGTTGTTTCTAGTGCCAAAATATTCTTTTTAGAGCAAAAATATTTTTTTAGATTATTTTCTATCATTTGCCAGCTGAAGAAGAGGGTCCCGGTTCAATGGGACCTGACTCCCTTTGTACTTACACAGAATAAATCAGGACACAAAATAATCGAATTAATGATAATAAAGACAAACAGAGAAACACATAACTAAACGAACGAAACACAAATAGGTACGTAGTAACTGCTGCACGTTGGTTCCGAAACGAACATAGCTGCTAACTGAGCGTTTTGCCGGTTTGTACAGCGGCAACACATTAGACGGACGAATGTGTCCCCCTCTCCCCAGTTTGTACAGTGACAACTACTACGAGGTCAATGACCGTACGCAGTAAAACATTGCCGATGTCCGAGCCGGCAACACAAGACGGTGCAAGTGCCCAGCAGTTCGAAAGCAATGCTTTTCTTCAAGTTTCCCTACCGATATTGTTCGGATTTCAAATTATTCAATAACCAAAGTATTTATTCTGTGATATAATTAATATTATTTTCTCTTATTTCCAGTACTGTTGCTGCCGGCAACAGCGTTCACATGGACGCCACGCTACTGGATTTAACCCCCCGCACAAAAGTAATGATCACTGTTAATTGACACAGTAAATTATAATAGTTTTCTATGTCCGTATCGATCATGGTGATTTTATTAAGACTTTTTTTTAAGCCGATGAAGTCTGAAAGTTTTAAAAGACCCTAGGAGTAAGGATTAGAAAAGGTGTATGACAGGAGTGCCCATTTCGACGGTTAATGGTAAAACTACCCAAGTCCAATTTTAATGATGTCTCAAGACGTTTGAAAAGAACATTTTTATGAGTTTCTCTTTTTCTTTTTATTTATTGACAGTTGTGTAATCAATGAAAAACTCTAATAATAATAAAAATTAACCTTGAAAACCAGTTTTATGATTTATCATTGCACTTGAAAGCCTTTAATTTCAGTTTTCCGTAAATTCACATGAATGTGACTTGGGTACATTTACCAATAAGACCACGATTTTCATTATACTTGTTTAATACGTCTATTTTAAGAGGGGGGGGGTGCGGACGCAGTACATAATAAATGGTCACTATATTACGATTAAACTGTTAAAATTACTTTATGTATCCAGGTTTCCTTCCTTGCAACAACTTCTTTTTTATATTTTATACACAACGCGTTTCGAGACTTATAGCCCCATCATCAGGTGACAAAATATGTTCACTCACATGGAGTACATCAATTAATAAAAGATACACACAGCCCATTGTTTAAGCGACTCCGAACCCGGATTATCTCACGATGTGCATCGCTACGGATCTCGCGAGTGCCTCACGATCCCACATCACACTGTGCCCGCACTTATCTATCATATTGTTCTGCCACGCGTATAGCTCGTTTGATTTGAAAGAAAGTTTTTCATTCAGAAGCTGATCACCCTGAGTTTTGGAGGCTCTGTAAATTTCAAACTTGCAGAAGGAGCTTTGCGGGCGAGGTGAAATTACAGCAGGAGAGAGAAAGATCAAAAACGAGACAACGAAAGCATACTGGAAAAAGAACAGAGAACAAAATATTCAACGCGATCGGAAGTAGCCGTAATAGAAATATCGGTGTGGAGAACCATACATGAATTCCATGTTGTAAGATTTATATTTAAAGTCATTTTCGAAATGAAATATTTCCACAGAAACTACTTCTTTCTTCAGCCTTAACCACAGTACTGTGGTCACTAACGTATACCACCTCACGTTAGCGCACAGAAAAACATTGGACCACGGCCAAATAGCCGCGATCATTTATAGATATTTCATCTACCTTTCTACAGTGGAATATTATGACCTTTTTCTCAGGATACTTTATTTATCAAATTTAAGTACTTTACTCTTGTTAAAACATAAAACGTTGCAGGTAGACTACCCCTTCCCCTTAACCGATCTTCACCAAATTCAATATGCCTTGAGTCCTCTACAACTCGGGCACATATGCAAAAATTATTTGATTCTGTTTGAATTTGCGGCAGTTATCGTTTGCCATAGAAAAAATTACACACACACACACACACACACACACACACACACACACACACACACACACACACACACACACACACACACACACACACACACACACACACACACACACACACACACACACACACACACACACACACACACACACACACACACACACACACACACACACACACACACACACACACACACACACACACACACACACACACACACACACACACACACACACACACACACACACACACACACACACACATATTTCGGGTAATGACTTTTCTTCATGTTTTGAGGGTAATACAATCAGAATCAGCCCTTATCTCGAACACGATTTTTTCGCCATCTCCATACTTCCATTTCCTTATGAAACATGGTAATAAAAAAATCTAGGCGATTCGTTTAAATTAGTGAGCGAGCTCTGCAGCTCAGGGAGCTTAATTATTTGTATTCTACAGATATTCATTTTAAACACTATGTGACGACCATTCAAACGATATCATTCAGTACCGTTACCTACTAAAATTACGTATATAAACTGGAACCACGCGTGCGCAGAAGAGGGATAAACCAAAGCCAGCACGATCAGCGACTAACAGGATCATGTCATGTCGCAACGGTCCTGTGGCGTCGTTTTACTGTCAAACTTAAAACTTGTTGACAAAACGCCGCGATAGGATAGGATATATTATATTCTCAGAATTGGCGCCGCGCGCCGCGTTCGGCAGATTAAAATTCACTCGCGATTAACTTTTACATAATAAACCGCCCAAGGTGGGTCTCTCTCTCTCTCTCTCTCTCTCTCTCTTATTCTCCGTTCGTCTTTATCGTGTGTAATCTAAAATGATAATTCAGGCGAAAACTGAACCACGAAGTTGGAAGTGTCGCCGCGTCACGGAAAACAGTTTGTATAACATTAGAAATCACCGTCCAACACGAAGGTGTGTGTTCTCCACGTTTTGAATGTGCGCAGCAATCCGTTTTAGAATATTTTTGGTTAAACCACTGTGTTCGCATAAAATAATTTATCATAACATTGAAGCTTTGACGACCGGAATTATCTTTCATCATCATGAAAGAATAAACAACATACGTTATGCGGATGATACCGTCATATTCGCAGATAGCTTAGAGGGGCTGCAACAACTAATGAATACAGTGACAGAAAGCAGCCGTAGATATGGCCTAGATATCAATGTTAATAAAACGAAGCTAATGATTGTGTCTAAGAACAAGTTCACAAACTGCACCCTTAATATAAACCAAAGCCCACTTGAACGTGTAAGCAAATTTACATATCTTGGTACTATAGTCAATGAACAATGGGACCACTCTCAAGAAATAAAGAGCAGAATTGAAAAGGCAAGAGCAGTGTACACTAGAATGAGTAGTTTATTCAAAAGTCACGATTTAACAATAAACACAAAGATGAGACTTTTACGCTGCTACGTATTCTCGGTCCTCTTCTACGGTGTAGAATCTTTGACTTCGACTGAAGCTACAACTAAAAAATTGGAATCTTTAAAAATATGGCTTTACCGTAGAATACTGAGCATTTCATGGACAGCACATATAACTAATGTTGAAGTTCTTACAAAGATAAAGAAAGAAAAGGAAGTTATTAACAAAGTGACGATAAGAAAGCTTCAGTATCTGGGACATCTCATGAGAAATGAAGAGAGATTTTACTTATTGCAGTCCATACTACAGGGAAAACTACTTCGAAAGAGAGGAGTTGGGCAACCGAGAATCGCATGGCTGAGAAATTTAAGGACCCGGTTTGGCGTGAATACAACTGACTTATTCCATGCAGCAGTACAGAGTGTTAAAATATTCTGTATGACATCCAGCATCCGAAATGGATAGGGACTATTAGAAGAAGAAGATTATCATCATCACCACTCCAAGGACTAGGCCTTGCACCTGTTCCGGAACTCATCTTCTCCTCGGTCTACCGACATCTCATTCCCAGTAGGGTGTTAACCCAAGGCAGTCACATGTAGACGGATATCAGGCATCCGATTTAACTGTTCACACCAACTCCTTCTGTGGTCTTTAATCTTCTGGTGCTACGACACAATGTTTAATCTGCGTCTAATATCCTCGTTCCATCTCAAATCCAAGAGAGAACAACCTTGCGTCCCTTTTAGAAATTTCATTTCGACTGCCTGAATCCTCTGCACGTCCGTTTTACCAAGACTCCATGTCTCACTTGCGTAAAGGATGTTTGGACAGCCACTGTTTTATAAAACTTCCCTCGGGTATCCTTCCGTGTTTTGTTTTTCAGGCACTTGTAACTGGTCTTCTGTTTTCTGTAAGCATTACCTTGTCACCTGCATAAATCAATGCATGCACATGAATATTTCGCTGAAGTGATATTCCCGAGTCAAATTTAGCTGTCCATCGCCGAAATGGAGTTGCCTTCAGTAAAATTATTTTACGACCCGTTGGACCGTGTTCCTCTTCTAAATGAAGAGGCGACCCCAAAACTATATAACGGCTACATAAGTGCGTGCGACATAACGGCCTTGGGGTCTCGTCGTCATTTATTCGCCAGAGGAGCGGAACAGAAGACCACTGAAGATGACTGTCGCAGCTGCAGGCAAAACGTTTAGATCTACAAGAAAAGTACTATGGCCTAACGGCATAGAAAATAATTTTTTCTAAAATAATTGAATTTAATTGAATATTCTTATTTAGTAGAACTTTTTTTTCAAGCGATTTTTTTTTCTTATTAACAGATATTCCAACATCAGATATTTTATAATTTCTGAGCACGTCATTTTGGGACTGTTTTTTTCCTTTTATTCTTTTTACTGAATTATACAAATTACACTTGCTTTGTAAGAAAATAATTGACTTGTCTCCGAGGTATTAGGCCGTGGTCTAGTTCTACCGCTTCGACCAGACGTCTCTGCCTCTCCTCTGGAAAGAAAGAATTCGGTACACAGGCTCCTCTTTCAGTGTAAGAAAGAATTCGGTAACTGACACGGTACTTGCCAGTTTACCACAGTACTGTCGCTATCTTTTGCCTCCAGTGCCCGCAGTGGCCGTGTGTTGAGCCTGTTGGCATGCTGTGGCCCAAGCCAATCAAATACCGCTTGATGCTGATTGATTGATGCTGCTTTATAAAAGTGGGTCTTCTTAGGAAAAAAACATAGTCTCTGCCTCACCTCTGAGGTGAATTGGTGGACACCGTCCCCACTTTGACACTGATGCTGGCCGCCGATCGTGGTGCCGAAACGTTTCTCAACCGCAACTGCAGACCATGGCCTAACAGCCCGGTTGATAATAATAATTTCAAAAAACTATTTTTTGTTTAATCTTTGCTGAAGAGGGTCCGAAAGGTGGGGGGGGGGGGGTGACGCGAACATATGCTTTCATTGAAGAGAAATGCACTAGCCTCTCCAACCCCCAACTTCACTCTCACCTACACGTTGGTGGGCCCTGTTGCGCCGAACAATCCACTACAAGTATTTCTTTTATGAATTTGCTAACTGCTACAATTTTTATTGTTCGACTAAGCTTTTCGTCATCACTGACATCTTCAGGTCCTAAACAACGTCTATCAACTGTACGTTGTAGGCTTTTATACTTTAGGCCCCTCCCCTTATGTCATCGCCCCTCCTATTGGTTCTAGCTCTTTAGTTCGTTGTTTAAGACCTGAAGATGTCAGTGATGACGAAAAGCTTAGTCGAACAATAAAAATTATAACAGTTAGCAAATTCATAAAAGAAATAGTAAGGATGGCTGCTAATTTATACAATACGAAGAATCCACTACAAGGTTGTGGTAGCCAATCACTTCGGCGGAGTGAATCGGTAAGCAAACGAGAGATAGGGGTTCTGTCTGGGCAGTTTGGGTCCTGGCCTGGCAGGATGGTGCACATAGGTAGTAGGGTGTGCATCTAGTGTGGAGGCGGAGGAGCCTAAAACTGTAGGCCAACGGCTGCACACATGGGCTAAGTTAATTAGTCAACTGCGATCGGGGAGAGAGAGAGAGAGAGAGAGAAAGAGAGAGAGAGAGAGAGAGAGAGAGAGAGAGAGAGAGAGTTCGTCAGCTGAGGTGAAAGTAACTCTCTAGGGGAAGAGCAGCCCGAAATCAAAGTTCCTGGTTCTTCAGGTTGGGGTTTTTACAGCAGGCCAGTAACCTGCCTAAGTAAAAATATATGTATATGAGACTCATACGAGCCTCGGAAATCGGACGGTGTGAACACTTGAATCGCGTGCCTGATATCCGTCTACCTGTGGCTGCCTTGGGTTATCACCCTAATGCCAAGAGAGATGTCGGTAGATCGAGGAGGGGATGGGTTCCGGAACAGGTCTAAGGTCTAGTCCTTGGAGTGGTGATGATGAAGATGTGATGATATTTGCTGAAATTGTCAGAGAGTACTCTCTTGCCACTTCTACTAATTGAAACATAGTTCTTTGCAAATTGTCCCCAGTTTCTTGGATAAGAAGTATGTCATCCGCATATAGCAGGGAACCCATACAAATTGATTTGTTAAGGTGTATTCCCGAAGTCGCACAAGGCTGGGGAAACACAGTATCCCTAACTCCCTTATTCATTGGAATGTCACCTGAGAGCCTAACATTCAGATCCAGGACTACAGATGTACTTTTGTACAGGATCTTAAATGAATTTATTAAATGCTGTGGATATCCTCTTCTATCCATACTATGCCATAACTTGTGACGGTCTACATTATCAGATGCTTTTTCGAGAACAACAAAAGCGATATGGGTCTCCTGGTTATACTTCCGCCTTTTCTCTATTATCTGTCGTAATACAAACAATGCACCCACAGTCGACCTACCAATAGTAATTTCAACAAACTATTTTTGGTTTAACCTTTGCTGAAGACGACGAAAAATTCAAAGCGATTTTTGTTCGCTAACTTAATATGAATTTACAGAACTCATACCAGCCTCGGAAATCGTATGGTGTGAACATTTAAATAGTCTACCTGTGACTGCCTTAGGTTATCACCCTACTGGGAAGAGAGATGTCGGTAGACCGAGGAGGAGATGAGTTACGGAACAGGACTAAGGCCTAGTCGTTGGTGTGGTGATGATGATGACCGGTAGCAAGGTGGCGAGAAACATGACGCCTGAACAGGAGAATACTCCTAAGGGTTCAACGGTTGACGGCGACGATGATGATGATGATGATGTCAACTAGGGGATCTAATCCGTGGAGTCAAGATTGTTGAATATTTAATGCGACTGTTGTTCGTTAACCTGATTGGTGGTTGAATTATCGCGCAAAAATTAATTACTAAAATTATCGGTAAAAATATCGTAGCGTAGTATTAAATACAGCGCTGGCGGTGTTGAAACAAATGAGGAACGCGACCGCGACCGGCGTGTCAAGAGGGCGAGCCTGAATTTGTCACGAACTTTATTGTGCCAGTAATCCGCTTAGTGCTGTAAGACAACGCGAAAAAATGTGTAGCACACACACAGACACACACACACACACACACGACTGTAGAAAGGAATTCTAAATAACGGGGCGGCAGTGTGTAACAGATGCTGAAACGCTTATAATAACAAAGCTAATTAAATTATCTGTCACGTTCATGAAAAACAATAAAAACGTAAACTTCAACGTATAAGTAACTCATACGGTTCAATCCAGATGGCGCTCGGTTAGAGACGCCGTCTGAGGTCCGAGGCCGGCTGGCTCTCTCTCTTTATTCGATGAATATTTCATTACTGCGTGAAGGCACCTCCGAGATATTCTTGTTATAAACAGTTTGTACGGACGAGGTTTGTGTGCGTGTGTTTTTACTTTAACAAGTTTGTTAGAGGTTTAATTTAAAGCGGAATTAATGAATAAAGCGCGAGCTGGGTCGGGCAGCTTTGCGACTCTGCTGTCAGCTCGAATCATAATTTCAAATGCGCGCCGTCTCTCGCGCTCGGAACAGCTCTAATTAAACGGACTTATGCAATGTATTACTTCAACGACGGAACCGCGGATAACTGGGTCCGGTAAAGTGCCCGCCGTGTCGTTGTTGTCGCCGTTTCGATTACGGGTCAAATGCACCGTCTCGCCCTCGGAGCAGCTCTAATTAAAGCGACTTGTGCGATGTATGAATTCAATGTGACCGCGGATAGCTGGGTTCGATAAAGTGTCCGCCGTGACGTCGTCGTCGTTTCGATCACGGGTCAAACAAATGCTTGACAAACAAATCCTCGGGTAACCCGGACACTTACCCGAATCCACTTTCCCGAATGGACATTTTCCCGAATGACGAATTCCCCGAAATCAATTTTCCCGAATCCATTCATCCGAACGTTAAATTTTCTCGAAATAAAAAAATCATTTGATTAATGTAAATCTTTTATATAAACCTTTCATTTCAAACAGGAATCAAAATACATAATTACAAATTTTGTAAACTGTTATAAATTAATATTGTGCCCTATTACGTGCAACAAAAAATCAATGTCACGCCTTTCATCTTTACAATTTATGTAACTTTCATTTCTTCTTTGGTGCAATTTTGATTTTTTTGCCTAAACTTAGCTCTGCAAGACTGATCACAGTGTTCTTTTTGAAAATCCGTTAAGGCAGAGTATAGATCCGGGTGATGCTTACCAATTACTATACGGAACCTGTTATGCCACCCTTTGCTTGCATTATTTGTCCTGTGACTCCCTTGAAGCGCTGCATCCACAGCTCAGGTACAGTACATAACGTGGCGCCACAGTTTGTATCCTGCCTCTAACCCGTTGTCTCCTGCCAGAATTGATGTTACCATGATCACGAATACATTATTTCGAAAACTACTATTCAATAAAAAGTTATCCTGTTTCCTGTTTCGATTTTGATTCCTGTTTAATTAAATACATAAATTCAGGAAACGGATGGATACGGGATAAACATCACCTTGTGGATATGGATTTGGCAATCCAGATGTGCCCTAGCTGGATTCTCACCTTGCTTCAAGTTGTCTTGGGTGAGATCCTTTCCTTTAGTCTTTTCTGTCTAGTCTCCTTTGACTACTTCTCACCCCGACACTGTTAGAGTAATCGAGGGCTAGGGTGTCTTCCTTTTTCAATTCTAATTTCTTAATTTTGGATGGCTTAGGATCTTAGAGTGCTCACTGATGCCGATAGGTGAGCGCTGTAAATACTAAGAAACGTTCAGTATCAGAATTACTGATAAAAAAACCATCACACCAGGTCCTATCTCAGAAAGAGGAGGGTGAGGGCGAATCTCCTACATCCCAAAACAGGGGCATTTCGGCTAAGGTCACCCTGACAGAAGAGTATGGTCCTCCTGGTAGAGGGTTGTGAAACAGGCCAGTAACCTGTTCCTATACAACTTTGAAATACTTGTAGTATCTAAAGCAGCCTCGAAGTAAGGTGTAGGTCGTCCGAGGATGAGACGGGTGCCGGAACAGGTTTATATAACCTAATCCTTGAAGAGGAGAAGAAGAAGAAGAAGAAGAAGAAGAAGAAGAAGAAGAAGAAGAAGAAGAAGAAGAAGAAGAAGAAGAAGAAGAAGGAGAATTCGCGAAACAGGATGTTCAGGAAAATGGACTCGGGGAAAAAGTATTAGGGCAAAATGATTTCAGGTATTTCGTCATTCAGTAAAATGAACGGGAATCGTGTGCGCCTTCATTTTATCACACGGCTGTAAACTCAGGCTGTGTCTGTAGCCGACAGGACGATGTTGTCGATCTTACGATTGGCCGCGTCGAAGTTGACCGAGCTTTGTACGATCGGGTCCAGTGTTGCAGCGCCATCTCCATACCTTATGGCACTTACTCAGTCTCCGTCTGTCAACTTACCCGGCGTAATGTACCTACTACTATTTATAGCGTAATACGTTTTTTTTTTTTTACACCAGGAACCTCGTAGTTCCTAGTAGTGTGGGACTCTAACCCACTAAAACACCTCCCGTGTAATGCTACAACTCATCCAGCAGCTTCACCTTCCTGTTTACTTCACGGGTGTAACTCAGTGGCTAATCCCAACAGTATTCTGTCTTTCTCTCACGTAGATTTTTATGGATGTATAAAAACACCTCCCTTAATGCTACAACTGAGCAAGCTCATCCAGCAACTTCTCCTTCATGTTTCCTTCACCGGTGATGAGGCGAAACCCAGTGGCTAATCCCAAGATTATTTCGTCTTTCTCTCTCGTAGAGTTTTATGGATCTATACATATTAATTGCTTTCTACTGCGATACCAGATCATGTGGCTTCTGGCTTTCGAGTCACACGCCTCAGGACGTGTGGAGCTTCTTCCACCACGTGTCGCACTATTGGGTTATGAATCCTCTGACCATGTTTGTCTCATATTCTATTATTATTTCGCTGACATTTTCTACATTTAGATCTCTATGCAGGTTGTCGTTCTTTTAGCGTAATAATGTATCCGACGTAATGTAAAGTATATATTCATTTATTTTTTTCAATATGATGGTTAATTGGATAATTCACTGGATGCAGTTAATATGTTGAGGTACCTGGATAACCTGGTAGATAATGAAGGGTCCATAAACAGAAAAAGAAGAAGAAGAAGAAGAAGAAGAACAACAACAACAACAACAACGAGGAGGAGGAGGAGGAGGAGGAGGAGGAGGAGGAGGAGGAGGAGGAGAAGGAGAAGGAGAAGGAGAAGGAGAAGGAGAAGGAGAAGGAGAAGGAGAAGGAGAAGGAGAAGGAGAAGAAGAAGAAGAAGAAGAAGAAGAAGAAGAAGAAGAAGAAGAAGAAGAAGAAGAAGAAGAAGAAGCTGTGGTTCAATCCGTTTTGAGTTGGTTCACGAGCGACGTTTTATGGGATTACGGCAGAATTCTGGCATAAAGTTATCGACCTCTGGTCTACTAAAACTGTCCTCTCCTCCATAGATCACGACAACACTAACCGGACAACACATAATTCAAGTGCAAATAACGTTTTCTAAAACAATAAAACATGTTTTCGTCTTGACAAAACGTCACAGTTCGGTTTAGCGTGAACATTGTCCACTTTCGATTACACAGAATATATCGCCAAAACGAGAGAGACACCTGTCGCCTTGGGCGGTTCATTATGTTTAAGCTAATCGCCGGTGAATATTAATCTGTCCAACTTGTGGGGGGGGGGGGCTGAGTCTAAACGTCAAACCCGTATCGCGAGCGTTTTGTCAACAAGTTTTTAATATGACACTAAAACGACTACAACACCGCTGGACCGGACCAGACCTGTTACTATATCATGGTGGCTTTGGTTTATCCCTTCCGCTGGCGCACGTGTTCTTAGCCAGGGTGAATAGACTGAATTTACATCGCAAGTAGCAATAATGTTTCACATTGAATTCTATTATAATGATCATCAATAATGACAGTGTGTGTGTGTGTGTGTGTGTGTGTGTGTGTGTGTGTGTGTTGTGAGACTCGTTCCACTATCTTATGTTTTTAATATGTCTTCTTACTCATGATTTTTAATATGACACTAAAACGACTACAACATCGCTGGACCGGACCGGACCTCTTACTATATCATGGTGGCTTTGGTTTATCCCTTCCGCTGGCGCACGTGTTCTTAGCCAGGCTGAATAGACTGAATTTACATCGCAAGTAGCAATAATGTTTCACATTGAATTCTATTATAATGATCATCAATAATGACAGTGTGTGTGTGTGTGTGTGTGTGTGTGTTGTGAGACTCGTTCCACTATCTTATGTTTTTATTATGTCTTCTTACTCATGATTTTGTCCCTATGTGTGATTTAACCTGAGTTTTAAAACTGCCCTCCCCGAGGCAGTGGCATATCTAGAATTTAGCTTTGGGGGGTGTCCGAGTTCGGGTCGGCTTCAAACAAAAGAAAACACAGGCTAAGTCTATCAACATTGCGATCTTTAAAGTAGCTATTCTTTAAATCTTATTATATCTGAGTTAATTTTTTTTTTTTTTGTAATAAAGAATTCTGTTGAAATACAGATTATTATGACTGTTATTATTATTACATAGATAATACTTTCTACGAGTGTACTTTCTACGGTGGGTGCTGCAGAGGCGAGGACTGGAATCGGAGATTGGCCCCATGACGTCTGATAACATCATAGGCGTCATGCTTAGCAGCAAAGGGAACTGGGACATGGTTGTGACCTTCGTGAGGATGGTCCTAGGGCAGAAGAAGCCTGAACTGGACCCTCTCACAAGTCGATGATATAGGCAAAGCTGTAGGAGCCTAGTAGGCGCAATACGAGGTGTCACCCTGAAGCCATACGAATAGTTGTTCCAGGGGGGGGGTTCCCTGCCTGTAAAGTGGAGGTTTTTTGGTGGGCGCGAGTCCCACACACCGGGAGACCAGCCGGGTGTCACCTGATGGTGCATAATGAATTTTTCCTCCCCCGCAAAAAAAAAAAAATATCATTACATAGAAGATCGTTGCAAGATGTTGTTAGCAGGATATTATCTTCCCGAATAACATCGTTGTCGCGATGGTTCAAGGGGAGGACGCCTGGAACTGTGCGGTACGATCGCGCAGAAGACATTTTTCAGGCGAACATAGATTTCGACAACACAACATAGAAGGCTAACAAGTCAGATGTGAGCCCTAGGACTGAAGAACAATAGGCCTAGCTCGACGTAGTGTGTCAAACAGTTCCAGGTTAGTGTCCTAGAAGAGGAAAGAGAGGTGGATTTTTAGTGGGTCGGGTATAATACTCAAACTCACAGAGTCCGGAAGTGTGGATCCTTCCGGATATTTGTAGAGCAAATGTTTCAATCTGCCCTCATAAAAAAGATTATTATTATTATTATTATTACTACTATTATTATTATTACTATTATTATAACTCACAAAACAAAATATTGATACCTTCAATTTTCTGTCGTCTTCAGGAAATTCACCTTCTTTCAGCTTTGCCAGGGCCTCTGTAACAGCACAACAAAATAAAATAAAAATCAATTATTTCGTAATCGATTATTTTGTAGTTTTAGCTTATTTTATGACCTAAGGAAAAATCATCCTAAGGCGAAATTCTTGGAAGCTAAAAATGTTTTTTTCTTTTCCTTAATTATCTTTTTGTTGTTAAATGATGTAAACATTTATTTACACCTGAGAACTAAGTTAGATTTTAGAGGTAGAAACATTGTAGTTAGAATTGTTCTTGAAACGATGGCTAATGTCCGAAATACTGGCTGTGTTGGTCGTTGCCGGAGTGATGCCGATTGACCTTCTCGCCAAGGAACGTAAGATCGTCTTTCAGATGGAAGCAGGAGGTAGTGGTGAAGCTGCACACCGAGAGGCTCGAATCAGATGCTGGAGAGCTGGCAGAGAGCTTGGGAGCAAGAAGAGCGACGTCGCTGGACAAGAAGGCTCATCAAACAAGTGCAGCGGTGGGCATTGGAAGATCGACTATTACCTCACCCAGTTTCTGACTGGACACGGGTATTTTCGATCTTACCTGAAGGAAGTTGCAAAGGGCGAGTGACCAGAGTGCTTGTACTGTCCGGGAGCTGCGGACGATCCCCACCATACATTCTTCGTCTGAGACAGATGTAAGCAACACAGAAGATCGTTGCAAGATGATATTAAAGGGAAGGATACCTGGAACTGTGTGGCACGCTTCAAAGAAGGGATTATTCGGGCAAAGAAGGTAGAGATTTGGATAATTTAACGTAGAAGGCTAACAAGTCAAATATGAGCCCTAAGGCTGAAGAACAATAGGCCTAGCACGATGTAGTGTGTCAAACAGTTCCAGCGTTAGTGTCCTAGAAGAGGAAAGGGAGGTGATTTTTTAGTGGGTCGGGTGTAAAATACTCAAACCCACAGACCCCGGAAGAGTGTGGACCCTTCCGGATATTTTTACAGAAAACTTTTCCACCTACCACCGTAAAAAATTGTTATTATTATTATTGAACATGCGATTACGGATACTCTCCCCAGAAGATGCCTCGCACACGTTTTTCAAGTGCTGCAGATTCGCAAGACAGAGGATGGCACTGGAAATGGAGCTCGGGGAGTTCACGCCCGAGAGCGTAGTTGTTGCGCTTATTCTTCGTGGTAAGGCGGAATGGGACCGCATCAATGCATTTATTCAGTGGGTCCTACTAGAAAAAAAGACAGGCCCAACTTGCACCGAACGGGCAGTAGAAGATAACAACTAGAAAAAGTGCGATAAGGGCGTAATAGGATCAATCCTGAAGTAATACGCTAAGTGATTCCAGGACGGATATGAATGCCTGAATTAGAGGTGGGTTTTTTAATGGCTGAGAGTCCCACACACCAGAGGAAGCACGGCCTCCTCTGACGGTGCATAAAGTACTTTTCACCCTCTATAGACAACAAAATTATTGAAGCCGTTGATTGAAAGAAACCTGGGTGGGGGGGGGTCGGTATCTACTTGATGCAGCTTCTAAGCGGTCGTGGATATTTCCAATCCTACCTCCACAAAGTGGGTAAAGGGTTGTCTGCAGACTGCCTGTACTGGGCGGATATAGAGGAGAACGCGGGGCACAATATTATTCTTGCACAGATGTAATAGGTGTGCCACGAGAAGAGCGTCTCTGGTTGCGGATACAGGAGGATAGCTACAGATAACATCGCCCATCGTCGGAGATATGGTAAGACATCATTTGGAATCATGTGCCACTTTATGCACAGGCCATCCTTCGGGTGAAGATGGGAAACTTCGACCGTCTATAAGAAAGAACAATGTAGATGTGAGCTCCATTCGGTATTGGTCTAGTGTGAAGTAGTGCGATAAGCGGCTCCAGGCTCTAATGCTCAGTCTCGAAGGAGGGTATTTTAGTGGGTAGTCCAGTTGGGCTCAGAGTCCCACACTTAAATCGGGATTTTAATGTAGGTTCCAATCCTACATTACAATCGGAGTACTACAGTAAATTAAAGTACCCCACTACAGTTATTTTTCATTTCCATATAAAACCTTTAAAAAATTAAATTATATTTATAAATAAATTTAAGCACTGGTATCAAATTTATATTAATAAATTATAATCATAACTTAACAAAAAAAAAAGACTGATACAAACATTTCAAAAAGTCTACCAAAGTAAACCTCGACACATTATCCAAAGGCAGCAACAAGTTTGTCACATGATTCAAAAAGTAAATTATTTACAAAAATAAAGTAATAATAATAATAATTATAATAACTAATAATAAATAATAATTATCAGGAAAATATTAGGTCATCAAAAAAACTTCAGAAGGATGGAAATTAAGAAGTAATGATGAAGTATATCAAAGTATAGAAAAATAACAGAAACAATGAGAAAAAGACGACTATTATTTTTTGGACATTTATATCTAGAATGGATGACAATAGGTTATCAAAGCAGATCTTCAAATATCTGTGGGGGAAGAAGTCAACATCAAGTTGGACTAAAGAAGTCCAAAAGGATTTAGAAAAATTAATATACACGCAGAAGAAGCAATTAAAAGAGAAGTTTTCTGGCAAAAGTGTTAAAAATGGAAGGAGTCCAGGGTAGGAGAGAGAAAAACGCAGGTTCAAAGTGGACTGAAGACAGGAAGAAGAGACACAGTGAAAAGATGAAAGAATATTGGAGAAAAAGAAAGAACAAAGAATAAAGAATTGAAATTGACATGTAGTTCTTAGATGGCCGATAAAGAAAAGTAATAATAAAGTAATATTTACAGTAATTAGTAATAAAGTTCGAAACTTTATTATATAGGTTGGATACACAGAATATAAAAGAAAAACTTGAAAGTTTAACAAAAGTTAAAAATTTATGCTACACTAATAAAATTTGTAGTTTAACCAATAAAAGTTAAAAAGCTTCGTTTATTGGCCGTGGAACTGCTGCACGATTATGAGACTGCAATCTTACTGGATAAACTTATTAAAAAGATAGAATAAAGAAGAGGTAGACCTAAATCGAGTATCGTGGACGGTAGAAGAAATCTGGTACGTCACAAGTTTGAGACCTAACATACGGTGGTAATATGTGTATCGATTTCTAAGCAGCGATACTATATGACGTGAACAAATCGAAACGCAATAATACGTGAAGAAGACGATGAAGAAGAATAATATAAGTTTTATTGCGGATTCCAATAAGTAATCGCTGTGATAACAGAAAAAGAGACCGGATTACAGTTTCATAATTTTTAAATTAAGTTCGCCACAGCGATAATAAAATCATGCTATATAGTGGTGGAGGGCTCTGGTTAACATAATGCATTGCTAGCATTCTTGGCATGTCATTGCCTCTTACATTTGCCCATAATATATTTACTTTCTATAAAAGCGATAAACATATATTTAATGCTGCAACAGACAAAAAAAATTACTTTAAGTACTACACGCAATTAACTCTGTACATAAAATTAAATAAAATATAATTTACTTCGCTCACTATTCGCATTTTTATAGTGATTAACAGCCAGCGTCCGCGGGTCCGTTCGTCGTCCACCAGGAGATAATAAAACCGGGCATACGATTTGTTCGCTGCAGCGGTAAGAATGCGATTTATCGAGCGCGTCGACTCTTTCCGTTCGGCGTAAAAACGCAAACACACACACATATGTATAAATATACAACCGCATTAATTTATTTTAATAATTTGTTAACAGTTCTCGCTGTCCGTCTCAACCGCCACACCTTTTACGTCTTTTCCCTAGCTTTATCTGTCTATCTATCTATCTGTTCCCCTTCTATTCGCGAGTTTGCCGCTGCACTCCTGTGAAAAAACGACACGTTTCTTCGGTCGCGGGCACGAGTCACTCGTATAACATTCCTCGGCTTGTTCCGCTCGCAGTTCAAAGCTCGGTCTTGAGTCATGCTGTTAAATGTAACTACACACGCATAGTTATATAAACAGACAGACACACACACACACATATATTTATTTGCTGTAATATAAATACAATGTAATTAATTTTGACCAGTGAACAGTAACTTAAACTTTAATAATAATAATAGTATTAAGCGGACTTTCCACACTGCAATTGAAATTGTATAGAGTGCAAAAGTAGGAATTAAATTCCGAGATAAGATCAGAATGTTAGTTCGAAATGATTGTTTTTTGTGGTTTACTCAACTAGGTTCTTCCGCTCTCTCTTTGTCGTGGGGAACTGAGATGCTTCATCCGCCTTTGAGACCGTTGACGGGTTTCACCTGAAACCCTAGGCAGTGACCCATACTGGGTGCTATCATCCGGAGCCAGATGAACCCAGGTTTTTGAAGAGATCTGCTCCGCTAAGGCTCTTCCGCACTTCCTGCTGTTGGATCATTGAGATCTCTTCCACCATACCGTTTTTTCCGATATTTATATAGAATGGACGACAATAGGTTAACAAAACAGGCCTTCAAATATCTGTGGGGAAAGAAGTCAACATCAAATTGGATTAAAGAAGTCAAAAAGGATTGAGAAAAAAATATTATAATCGCAGAAGAACCAATTGAAAGAGAAGTATTTCGGGCAAAAGTGTTAAAAATGGAAGGAGTCCAGGGTAGGAGAGAGAAAAACGCAGGTTCAAAGTGGACTAAAGACAGGAAGAAGAGACACAGTAAAAAAATGAAAGAATATTGGAGAAAAAGGAATAATGAATTGAAATTGGCATTTGGTCCTCAGATGGCCGATAAAAAAAAAAAAAAAATCGCCTACCCTCTTTATTATTGCTCTATATTATGCCATTAAGGACACAGATCAGCGACGAACATTACTAAATAAGACAAGCCAAATGTGTGCTTAAGCTGACCATGTTGTGATAACAGTCACATCAAGATAACGACTAGTTGAGGTACACAAGGAGCTCAATCAAAAAGGAGCTGGAATGGGACTCGATGTAAATATCAATAAAACTAAACACATGCTGATTTCTGCATCAGAAAGGAGAAGAAACCTATATAACTTATTCATAGAGGATAATTCATTTGATGCAGTTAATAAGTTCAGATATACATGGGTGACACGATGAATCATGGAGACTCCATAAACACGACAATACATGACATGATACAAATAGGAAATGGGGCATATAATTGCCAAAAGCAGACTACTGAGAAACAAACTTATTAGTCGGAACACACAAACAACACTCAGACCGGTTGTTACATATGGAGGCGAAAAACGGATACTGACAAAAAAACCAACAAGTAACGATAACAAGGTTTGAAAGGAAGATCGTAAGACGTGTTTGTTTATGGGCCGGTTAAAGAAGACGACGAATGGTCAATAATAAATAAGCAGGAGATAGACGAGCCATTGGATCATGAGGACATTGTAAGATTCATAAAGGCTTAACGAATACAATGGCTAGGTCGCCTAGAGGCGATGGATGATCAGCGTATGCCAAAGAAAATCTTGACTGCGCAAGTCTATAAAAGCGGAAAGAGAGGCCGACCTAAGTTAAGATGGTTGCATAATGTGCTAGAAGACCTCAGAATAATGGATGTGAGGGGTTACACTGAGACGGCAATGAACAGGAGACTTCGGAGAAGATTCGTGTTGGAAGCCAGATCTCATGTTAGGTTGTAGTGCTGAAGAAGAAGAAAATGAGAAAGAAGGAGAAGGAGAAGAAGGAGAAGAAGAAGAAGAAGAAGAAGAAGAAGAAGAAGGAGAAGAAGAAGAAGAAGAAGAAGAAGAAGAAGATTAAAATATTTTTTGTAAGAGGGAAAATGCATTTACACAGGACGTTAAGGTAGCTAAGATATATAATTAGTATTAGATTTTTTTTTTTTTTTTTTTTGAGAAGGTGTCACATCTACTAAAGCTGGAAGGTAACCTCCACAGAGCTTCCTAAGGAAGTACCTATCGATAGTGCATGTACTGTATTTGAATTTAATTTATTTGAATGTAAAAATTCTATAGTACTGTACTGTTTGTGTTGTATTAAATCATTAAAAATAATTGTAACTTTCCAATCGTTAACCTATCCATTCGTAATCGTATCTTCTTTCTGGAATTCGGAGAAAAAGTGTTGGAGATATTACTTGTCTATTGTAACAAAACATTTGGCTTCTTAACTTATACTGTAGTTTGGCCTGGTTTGTATATAAAAGAAATACAGTAGAGCATCGAATATCCGAACATCCATTACCCGAACGATCTATTATCCGAACTCAATAAAAAGTACAATTATGTAGTGTACTGTACAGTAATGTATTGGACACGTGTAGGCGTATTGGATATTTATTGAACATAAATAATTTTTAATTAATTTTATAGCACAGTTTTGCCATTAACCTCTAGTTTTGTTTAAATTAACTTTTGGTTTTTATTAATTACACTCAGTTTTAATTAAATGATTTTTAGCCTTAGTAATACATTACAGTACAGTATACAGGTTGGTGTAATTATATAACAGTATGTTCGAAATGATTTTGTAATAAAAACCTTTGTTTTTGTAAAGAGAAATAACGTTTTCAATTTACGATCGATTATCCGAAATATCGATTAACCGAACGGGCCCTCGTCCCGAGAGGTTTGGATAATCGACGCTCCACTATTATGTCTCTCCAATGTCTGATGGTAACTTTTAAGTGCGTTAACCAATTTACGTGCACTTGGCGTGAGTATCCACGCATATATAATGTACTGTTACGACATCACAGAACAATCTACGTGTTTATCGAACGTTCCAGAGGGATCCAGAATGTAATGCGGTGGTGTACGTGATTCTCGACGCGTTCGCGAGATTTTTCTGGAAGCCGCCAGCCGCGCGGACTGTGTCAATTAATTACGGCGTACACACTGGCGCGAAGACGCAGTTTGGAATCTTCTGGTCTGTGCGCGGATGTATAAATAAAAGGCGGCAGCTGCCTTAGTTGTGAGTATAGTTGGTATATATTTACAGTGCGGTTCTAGTTTATTGTCGGGCGGTTACAAGTGATTATCGGGCGATATTACTGTGTGCGGTCAAGTGGTTATTAGTGAAGTGTTTAATAATCGGTCGGGTTAATTGTAATACAATTGTGTTTAATTTTAGTGGACATTTTATTGGATGTGAACAATTTTTATATGATTTGTTGTAAGAGACTGTGTTATTAAATACGAACTGTTTAACTGTAAAAATTAAAGCTGGTGATTAGTGACCCAATTGGTGTCTTGTATTTTGTTTCCATTGTACCATACAACGATCACGTAGACCGTCGTAACAATACGAAACCTATTGTTGTTTAGATTGACCCTCCCCCTCCCCCTCCCCCCAAATAGGGCGACAGGGAGCAAAAATGTGAGTTTCTACATTTTTGAAAAAATTTCAATATCCCTATATGGGTGTACCAAATTAAACAGAATTTTAATTACAATATGAATATAGTGACCAGTTTTGAAAATTTAAAAATTTTGGCACCACGGTGAACAAAAATTTTGAAAAAATCTAAGTGGGATATAAAATAAAAATAATTTCATTTACCATCTGAATATAGTGTTTCATCATCATCATCATCATCATCATCATCATCATCTTCTTCATCTTCACAACACGGCGTAGGCAAGCCGCCTTCAAAGATCCTCTAGCCATCTCTTCCTGGGTCTTGGGTCTAGCCACACACTTCCTGGGTCCTATATGTTTGTATTTCCGGACTTGTTTGACGAGTCTGGAAATTGACATTCTTTCTAAGCGTTCTTTCCTCCGTTGGTTGTAATCTTTTCATTTTTCATTCTAGTTAAAACTTGTAACTCTTCACTTATAGCCTCATTCTATATACGGTCGAGTTTAGAACATCTTTTAACTCTTCTTAAGAACACCATTCCCGACGCCTGTATTTTATTGCCTTGTTTCTTGGTCGTTGTCCATAATTCACAGTCAGAGGACAGTACAGGGACCGCCTTAACTTTGTAGAACTTCAATTCTATCTCGACGTACTTTGTTTCTGAAAATACGGTTGATTGTCCCACACATAGCCAGTAACTTACTGTGACGATTTAATATGCCTAAATCCCACAATAAAATTAAATAAAAAATTATAATACTAAAATAATTTAATAAGGTACACAAGAACCCTTTCTCTATGCTCCAAACCGGTAGTAACATGCCGATTTGCCGATGTATCAGTTAATAAAATTAGATTTAAGAAACTCAATAAATCCATAACGACCTCGCGTTGCATAAAAGAATAATAAACGTATAGAGTGATGTAATTAAATTGTAAGCAAATTAAAGGAAAATAATTAATAATAATTAAGAACTACTTTTCGCGCTGAGAAACTACCCGCGCGCGGACAGCCCCATTACCCCAATAGTTAGTTAGTCCAGTTGAATCAGAGACTCCCCCCGGTGATACAGCGTGCAGCACATTATCTAGACCGCTAGAAAATATTAAACATGTAGACTAAGTAAAACTTACGTAATTACCGGATGAGGTGAATGTTGTGAATGACTTGAGTGTGCGGCGATGACATCTCTATAAATAAATAACATCACCTAAATGGGATGTTAAACTTCTAGAATGTAACTGTTAACCATAAGCAATATGTGCGGTACAACAATGTGAACACTAGTGAGAGTTACCACGAAGAAACAAACCACAAGAATCTACAGAAGAGACAGACTACTCATCTTTAAGAATGACACCAAACTTCAGCAACACACGATAGACAGAAGATCTCCCAGACACCCTTCACGACAGATAGAAACCCCGATTCGCCGAGGATATGTTACACACAGGTGACACGAAAGTTCTACTTCCGTGGTTCAGAACTTAACTTTAACTAATATATGAAAGACACTTAAATAACAACATAAGAGTAAAGTAAAACACAAAAGACTGGCCTAATTACCATAAAATTGTAATTTCATGATAAGTAATAAGATGTGTTAAGTTTAATGAGTATAACACGCTAAAGTTAAATAAGCCCATTCTTCAGATGGCACAAAGTAAAGATTATTATTTTTAATATCATATACAGGAACACACAACTCGGATCCGAGGACAGTACAAGCTATGTTCACCCATGACTTACACTAATTACAATTGTACAAAATGCGGAAATATTTTTATCATTAGTATACACATTACTAATTTTCTTCTATGATGCTAAAACAGTATGTAATAAAGAAATGTCATGGTCCAAAAAGGTGAGTGAATAAATCTACAAACCCCAGTCATAAAATTCCTCAATTCACGGGATCCTATTTAGTGTTTGTTTATATTTCAGATAGTTATGAGTTTGTGAATATTATGGCAGCCTGTTTAATTGACTAACTTAACATTAATATCATAATTCCTGTCACAGCCAATATCATTTCCCAATTAATTCCCTAGTGACTCACCTGTTGTAGAATTGGATCACTAATCATTATTTTTGTTTTTATTGGCTCCTTGCCTCGAAATACCACTAGCTTGGTTTTTATAGTGGAGATTTTCATATTTTATTGTTTGCAAAAATGATGAAGAAATTGTTACACTGTCTCACTGATCGTCGTATTCGCGTGGAAAACAAAATTACAACACCAATTAAGTTACTAATCACCAGCTTTAATTTATGACTAATAACAGTTTGTAATGAACAAGTTAATCAACAAGATTATACTCGTACAATAATTCAGGTAAATTTGTCCACAACCAGTAATAATGTCAACTAATACAGTCCCGCACAATAATCACTTTTCACTAATATACACACCACTTGAGACCCACTGAGTAAATCGCCGGACATAAACTGACTTCGAAACGGCAACTGTTGTCTATTTATAGTCCACAGATGTTCCATAAATGGCGTCAATAAGCACTCGAAAAGTCTAGAGGGTGCTGTAACACATCTGCTCGGGAAGCACGTAGAACGACATTGGTCTCTATTGTTCGAGACGTTTCGTCGTTGCAATTTTGTGATTAGGTTTCAAAATATAAAAATTTGGGACAAAAAAAAATGTATTTTGAAAAAAAAAGTTGAACTTTATTTTTCAGTGAAGGGTTAGTGAGGATCGGTCAAAAACATGAGTTAAACATGTTAAATATAACTTTTAATAATTACATAGTTGAACATCCCCTAATCTGTTTTTAGTTATAGATAATATATTTTACTGTGCTATATGTTGACTGCTGTATGTATAAACGTTTTGTGTACCAACCTAATATCCAATTATTGATTACTGTTTGTTTAATTAATTAAAATATCATTAAATATAGTAATTTAAATTGTAATAGTGTATAAATTAAGTTCTGTCATACTATAATTTTCTCGTTTTCTTAAAGATAATACTGGAAGATATAAACAAACTATCTCAAGTCTTCACATATACAACGATACATACATACGCACGCACATACACACTCACATACACGAACACGTTCACCACCCAAATATTAAATTGTTCTGTTGTGTCTGACATTTCTTTTATACTTCATACACAGGTCCTGATGATGACAATAAACATTGTCGAAACGTCGACACAAATAAGTTAAAAGTTTGTGTTATTATTTGACCGATCCTCACTAACCCTTCACTGAAAAATTCATTGATTGACGGTCACTACGAATTTAAGGATTTAGTTAAACTTTATGCTGAACATCAGAATAAAGGAGACGATGTTAACCAAAAATCTATAGTAGCGTTCGATTGAAAAAATTTTATTTTTAGGAGCACTTTGTGCAAAAAAATTAAAGTCAAAATTTTACACAAATTGTAGGATCTTTTCCGTTTAGTGGCAGCATGCAGTGAGCGACGTAGCAATCGTCAAATCGTCAGTGACTGGACGTACAAATACACATTTCTCTCTCCACACAAACCGTTCACCAGCAACAGTTTTTTATTTTAATTTTCGTTTTATTTACACATTTTTTTTTTAATTTGAATGCATTTTTTATTCGTATCTTTTATCTATTACATTTTATTCACTATACATTTTATTTACTATTTATTTACCTTCATTTATTATATTTAAATTCTATTTATAATTTACTTGTAATTAACAATTTATTTACAATTTGTAATTAACTTCCTGCATCACTAACAACTACAAATTAAATACCCCAAGTACATATTTAATTTATTACTACAAATACAACTAAACATTTCATAATTTATTACATGGTTTATAGATTTTGGTGTGAGCTTGGGTCACTATATTGACAAATTGCATTGAGTGGTTGACTGTGAGATGTTGATAATTGTGTGGTAAATTTTGGTCTCTCCTCCACACATCTGATAAAACGATTGTGCCTGGGGCTGATTCATTATAGGCAATAAAGTCCCTATAAGACTGGGAGATCGGTTTGGAACGCTCACAAGGAAACAGTCTCTTGTTTCACGTAAAATTCCACCAAATACCCATTGATTTGGTAAAACTCTTCCCCTATTATATTTTTTCTCGTGAAACAAGTCTCGTCCACTTCTATATGCAAGTTAGGTCCACCAATAATCATTGAACTCTACAATAAATGGTGCTCACGCACTTCTCGCATGTAGGAATTCCATCCACGCATGCGCCGTGATTCATTTCCAACTCATCTTGACAGTATTGCCCGGTTGTGTACTCCTTAATGCAACAGTAAACGAAGTAGACGATTGTGCGGAAATTTAACCGAGAATTATTTAATAATGTATCCTGTCGCACATGTCTGGATTCCCGGCAGTCCTTTTTAGAACATACCCAACGGCCTTTACCTGTCGTATACGGTTTCATTTGATGGCCGTTCGGACAAATTCATGGGTTCCGTAAAATATTTTTGTCTCTTAGAAACTGTATCGCTTAATCTTTGTCCGGAATCCGTGCTGTTAACTGAAGGAAATTCATGACACGCTACAAAAACTACTACACTTGCGACTGCGGCGTACAGAGTGACAGGGCACGCTGTCACCATGGAATGTACTGGCGATTGATTGCTACGTCGAGTAATTGCCCGCCCACTGCATGCTGCCGCTAAACCGAAAAGATCCGCACCATGTGTAAAAAATGAGAAAGTCAATATTTTACAAACATTTTGAAAATCTGAGCGAGTTGTGTGCAGCTCGGGGAGATTGCGTACTAGTGATACCATCGACTAATTCTTGATAACGACAGTCGTGCGTAGGAGGTGGCTTTGGTTCAGAGGCGTTGGCAGGGTGGTTTGTCTATTGTCCGCACTGAGAGACAGGGAGATGTGAGAAAGTGAGTGAGAGAGTGAGAGACGAAGAGAGATGGAGAGAGAGAGAGAGAGAGAGAGAGAGAGAGAGAGCGAAAGAGTGTGTGAGAGAGAGAAATATGAACCGCGTGCTTCCTGGAAATCCAGCGCGCGCACACAATAGGTTAGTCACATTAACATCTACCGTACAGACAAGAAGTACATTTTGACACCAAGAATTATCTAACTTATAGTGGTATTGTTGACTGTGTGTCTCTCTCTCTCTCTATCTCATTGCCTATTGTCTGCTGTTGTCGTATCTTCTCTATACGTCACCGCCTTGGCTAGTAGTAGGATGCACCCATTAGGGAAGTGGAAACGAGAAATTGTAAATTAGCAGCGGCTGCCGGACTCGGGAGGTCAAAGTAAGCACATATTCCCACGGTCATGCCACTGTTCTATGTAGGGATACACAGCCTTAGCCCACTGTATACCTTATTACACGTTTTATAGTATTATTGATTTAAATTATTAGGCTAATTTAACCAGAACGCTCATTCAACTGCAGAACTCCCCACTATTTTCAACAAACTGCATTTACTGTTACACAAATTTCTATTTTAGACAATTTTGCAATGCTATACTTTATTATTAAAAAAATAAGTCTTACGCGATCTAATATTTCAAAAGGTGATCGTATTGCTGCCTATTTAACTAATAATAATAACAAATAAAGATGACGATGGGTGATGATAATGATAAAATAATTATATCCGGGCTGTTTGGCCGTGGCCAATTGCCTTCTTCCGTCATTTACTAAACGTTTCGGTCACACACCGGAAGGCTTCTTCAGTAAAAAAAAATTGTATTACTGATCGACAAAGGGTGGAGAGCCGAACTGAAGTAAAAGCGATTTGTCGAACACTTAAACTTTTTTCTAAAGGCGTCCGGTGGGTGGCCGCGAAACGCTTAGAAAACAACGGAACAAAGCAATCCACCACAGTCAAACAGCTCGGAAATAAATTCTTTTATGAATTACTCCGGCTATGATAACCTACGTAATAAACTGATTATGTAATATCCACTGTCTGTTGACCTTAGTAAACTTACCAAAGTCAACGACTTTACGGACATTCTTATAGTATCTTATATATATATATATATATATATATATATATATATATATATATAGGTGTCATAACAAGTACACAAAAGAACGCGGCTTGAGATATTATTGCTTCTCAGTGGTTAGTGATTAGGTTCCATGCACTATAATGTTTATTGCTAATACGTATTTACGACTATTGCCCGTTAAACCCAATAAAACTCTGCTCGGCAATAAACGGTGAATATATATATATATATATATATATGGACCTTAACGTGACGTGTCAATAGACATCTCTCATTTCATCATTTCACGAATCATAAATTGGAATCGTGGGTTCGATTATGTGCGTTGCTGTTAATCGTCGATGGATCAAACTCAAGGACCAGTTTCGTTACGTGCTCTCGCAGCTGAGTCCGTTTACAAATCGAAACTCTTTGAAATTAATACTATTAAAATCATGACAAAGAAATCATAAATTTTTATTTAAATAAATAATATAATTTTTTTTACTTGTGGTACTATTAAATTTATAATTTTTCATTAACACTATGAATTAAAACAGTACTGGTCGTTGTATTGGTCAAATAAAACTTCCTTGTATCGTTAAGCAAATCGTAAAATTCAGATAAACATTTGTGCCTGGTGTCATTTCGTAACCGGAATTCATTACCGTACCGACCAGTTACAACTAATGACAATGGCAGGTTTGGTTTATTGTGGTCAATGAACATCTATTGCAGTGGCGCCTTGATCACATCGCTAACCGTAAGCACTTTTGAAACTACTAGGCCGTTTTGTCAGTGCCAACCTTAATAATCCAGACAAGTAAGGTTTATTTATTTAAAAATGTTGTAAATAATTTGACCGCGACGGACAATTTCTACACCAATAAGCAGAGTACACGTATTGCTGCAATTTACTCCAAACGTACGTTGGAATTTTAGCAATATCTCAAAGTTAATCAGACCAAAATGGAGTGGGCTGGTTACCGCGAGGCGTCGTGCTGTTGTTCCTGCCGTGGTCTTAACATTGTTGCAATAATTAACAATTGAAAGGTGTATCTTTGTTGATAATTTAAACAAGCTCAGTGCGTTATAAATAAAGATGGCAGTGTATGATTTTCATTCGCTTGCGGTTATGCGGAGTATTTTTTAATGTTAATTAAAAATCTATCGTTTGTATGAGTTTCGAATTTTTGTTCAACGATTGACGCTAGCATTTAGAGTCATTGTGCAAATAGTTAATAGCAACAAATTTGTTACCAAGTATAGGAATGTAATAAGATATATTCAATATAACCTAACTTTCTTCTTTAACTTCCCTGTTAGGACTCTATCCTGTTCTATAACAACGGTCCTACATGCTGTCACTGCACCTCTTCCTTGACCGACCAGTGCTCCTCTAGGTGTTTGGTTGGCTATCTCTTGCCTTTTTCATTAGCCTAGTGTCATCAATCTTGACATGTGTTCATTCCATATCCTTCTTCTTTCCGGAATCCAGGAAATTAATATCTGTTACATTACACGTTTCTCTTATACTATTGTTTGGCAACCTATCGTACCTTGTCTTTCCTAGTAACCTCCGTAACATAGTCATTTCTACAGTTTTCTTTGAGTTGGTGCTGTATCTGCTTTGGTCTCTGATGGACAGGGTATTACTGGACGTATTGTGCTTTTGTAAACCCTAGGTTTGCTTTTTGTGTGAGGTATTTATTATTCCATATAAGGATATTCATGCATCCAGCAATTCTTCTTGGTTTATATAATATTGAAACTTTCTCTTGTGAAAACTTACTTGTCTTTTTCGTCGAACGCGTTTAGGTGTCGTATTCGCCTTCGTCAGCTTAGAAACAGACTGCCAGTACTTAGTAACGGTTGTTGCTTGGAAGGTATAGTGGGGGTGGTGTGTAGAGGAAGGGGATTGGCGCGGTGATCCAAATTATTGTTTGTTTTTTGTGTAATTGTGTCGAAAAGTGTATGTGAACAAACAAGACAACTATAATTCTTCTTGCTTTTATCAATTGATGTTCTATTTCTTCATCTGCCCTATTGCCACTTGTAAGCTTTGTTCCTAAGTAATCTATCTGCATTAGGCCTACTCGTTCTATTATTCTTAGTTGTTGTCCATAATTCAAACCCATAGGACTGCCATACAGGGACTGCCATAACTTTGTAAAACTTTAATTTTGTCCCTTTATATAATATTGAAACTTTCTCTTGTGAAAACTTACTTGTCTTTTTTTTTGTCGAACGCGTTTCGGCGTCGTATTCGCCTTCGTCAGCTTAGACGAGTCTGTTTCTAAGCTGACGAAGGCGAATACGACGCCGAAACGCGTTCGACAAAAAAAAAGACAAGTAAGTTTTCACAAGAGAAAGTTTCAATATTATACAAAGTGTAGTGCTGTGAAAGAAGATGATGAACAAACAAGACAACTTTAATTTTGTACCTCGACGTTCCTTGTTTCTCAAAATACGGTCGATTTTCCCACAGATCGTCTGGAACGTGCGTAACTTAACATCAATACCATAATTCCTATATAGCCAATATCATTTCCCAAATAATTAAAGTGGCTCGCCTGTTCTAGAATTACATCAGTAATCATTATTTGTCTTATTGGCTGCTTGCCTCGAAATGCCATTACCTTTCTTTTTATAGTAGAAATTTTCATATTGTGTTGTTTGCAAATCTGATGATGATGCTTAAATACAGAAATTTTTGGAAATCAAAAATGTCTAGATCCAATCGCCAGTGTCTATAATGGAACGGTGTCAAAGATGAGTTGAATTGGCGAACACCGTGCCAATCTAGACACTGACGACGGCCTCCGATGATGGGGCCGAAATGTTTGTCAATAACGACAACTGTGGACCACAGCCCGGCTGATAATAATGATTTCAACAATGATACGATTTTTTATCAAAATTGTTTGGGGTTATCAATATCAAAGACAATAGGCTACCGATCTGCGTGGGGACACGCATGCCCAGTCTTATGGGGATGTGGGGACACGCATGCCCAGTCTTATGGGGATGTGGGGACGCATGCCCAGTTTCGGGAGTTTATCATTGAAGACGCGCGATATGATATCGTGACCGTGTGGAGACAACAATTGTTGCACCTTCCGTAGAATCTGCCAGAGAATATACAGCTTGTAAGACGAACTGTGAAGGAAAAACTATGAGAAATGCTCTAAGAAACTTTTACACACTGTTGGTAGGATATGTAGGAGGAATTAAATAATTTCAATTTAACTGATGAGTTCTCCGAAAGTAGATGTTAGTGTTGGGAACAGTTGAATCGAATAGGCGATAACAAAATTTTCATTCTTTCATTATACACACCGCTTAAGAGCAGTGCTGGACAATCTATAAAGCAGTGGTGACATCAGTTTTCATGAGTCCCGAAGAGGCATTTGGCTTTATTCACAACGCTGACGGTAATGATTAGAATCAGAATATTTCCCTTGTTACTCGATTCCCCAAGGCTACCCTAACAAATGCTTCGTGTCACTTCGTGATTGTACCACAGCCGCTACAATAAGGAGGTTGTAGGCGATCAGTCCGCGGACACAATGCCCCGTGGACACCGCAAGGCAGATGCTACTTTATAATTCCCCAATGCTACCCTATCAAATGCTTCGTGTCACTTCGTGATTATACCACAGCCACTACAATAAGGAGGTTGTAGACGATCAGTCCACGGACACAATGCCCCTTGGACACCGCCAGGCAGATGCTATTTTATAATTACGGCGTTCAGATCACAGAGACGGTGGTTGTTGTGTGCCTGAGACCGGTAAGTGCGTCAACCTTATCCGTCATTTCGCGCATTTGTTTCTGCATCCTTCGCGGGCGCGTTATTGTGTGTGATGACATGAGTTATCGGCCAGCTAACAACAATCCCTGCCAATTAGAAATAAAAATGTTTCTGTAAGTGCGTCGATTAGCAGCATCGACCGGCGATTATGTCTGTCTGTCTTCTGTCTCTGTCTCTCCTCCCCCCACGCGCAGTGTTTGTCTTAATTAAGAATACAGTGCCGCGGTGATTACATCGTAATACACACTCTAATGACTGAGGGAATCCATCAAACCCCAGCTAAAACGCACCGACTGTTTGTTGGCCTCGAAAGGTTAACTCGCGCGCAGCGCTAAACGAAATTATCTTAAAAAAAATCTACTATTAAAGAAACGACGACTACGACGTGATGTTTGTTTGAAGGGGGCTTAGGCGTTTGATTGATAGCGTATCAACGGGGCGAGGTGCGTTGGCACGAACCTGTCGCTAGCCAATACTGATTCTATTTCTAGTACACAACTGACTAGTCGGGTCGATGAGACGTTTAACCTCGAAACGCGGATCGATCTGAAATCTTTTGCATTTTGTTCCTTTATAGGTCAAAGTACAAGGTCTACATCGAAATCTGACTTGTCCTTCATTTAAGGGTGGTTGCCACCCTTTCTCAGAGGGTGGCGGGAAAAACTGTAATGACCCTGGAAATCAAAAGGCATATTATATTCTAAGAAAAAGGATACACACTTTTTTTAAAAAATTCACAGTTTTCAAGACATATATTATATAGGTCATCATCATCATCTTCAAGGATTAAACCAAGAATGGTTTGTTCCGGTCTCAAATAGGCAAATATTACAGCTGGTCACTCCAGCGCTTCCTCGGACGTCTCACACCTCTCCGTCCCCTCGGCTTATAGTTCCATAGTTGCTTGGGGATGCGGCAGTCATCCATTCGGCAAAGATGTCCCCACCAATTCAGCCGATACCGACAATGCTTTCAAGTATACTCATAATATTCAGTTCCTGCCGCATATCTGTGTTTCTTCTATGATCATTGAGAGTATACCCTGCCACGTGCCTGAGAAATCTCATTTCAGCCGATTGGATCGGCTTGATACGCCTAAAATTCTACAAGGTGGTGGCCCTTCCCACACTTCTTTATGGGTCTGAGAAAGTCTAGGCCAGTCTCACCCAACCGGCTGAAATAAGATTTCTCAGGCACGTGGCAGGGTATACTCTCGATGATCATAGAAGAAACACAGATATACGGCAGGAACTGAATATTATGAGTATACTCGACACGATTGTACAGTATCGGCTGAATTGGTGGGAACATCTTTGCCGAACGGATGACTGCCGCATCCTCAAACAACTATGGAACTATAAGCCGAGGGGACGGAGTGGTGTGAGACGTCCGAGGAAGCGCTGGAGTGACCAGCTGTAATATTTGCCTATTTGAGACCGGAAGAAAAACCATCCTTGGTTTAATCCTTGAAGAAGAAGAAGAAGATGATGATGATGATGATGATGATGATCATGATCATGATGACAAAACGTGAAGAAAAAAGTGAAGTGAATGTTGTTTACTGATGAATGAAGGCAGTAAGATTTCAGAAAGAGAAACCTGGTCTCTTTAATTTTTAAAAATTATCTAACAAATGTGTGACGTAACGTTGGCAGCAATGCTTTGCCTGGGATTTCCTCACTAGGCTGATACTTTTACGAGGGTTAGTTGAAAAGTTCGCAGAGCGACATCTATAGTTCAGTGGTAGAACTAAAATCTTTCGTGTGCTGCAAGACGTAGGTCTATATTTCGCGTGAACATCTGTTAATTTCCAGATAGCCTATGTCTGTTAATTTATCATGGTGTCTACAAGGTCTTGAAATTATTGAAATTCTGGAAATATTCTGGAATTGAAAATTGACTCTTGAAATTATTGAAATATTCTGGAATAGGATTTCAAAATCTTTGAATACTGGAATTTTTAATTTTTTGAAAATTGATATAATGAAAAATGTCATTTTTTGAAAAATTTGAAAATAATTATTTTAGATTATAATTTTATACAGTATTGGCTTAGAAAATGTAATTACATAATAAGTATTCCTTTTATTTTTTACATGTAAAATATATTTATAATTTAATTAATAAAATTTAACATTTTTTATATCTGAATTTTGAATATTTAATGTTTAAATGCAAAGATTATTATTGAATATTTAACCAAAAAATTGCAGCTTTTTTTATTTCATACAATTCAATAAAAATAAAATAATAAAAAAAATATACTTTTTTATCAGTGACTACAAAACCACTGTCAATTAAAGAATTTTTTCATGCAGCTAAAACATGTTACACTTGAATTTTAAAAATAATTATTTTTTCATGGAAAATATTTCAATAGGTAAAGAAGGCAGATCAATTTTAAACCACAGACAGGCGAGTTCAAGCACCTGAGTGTAGTTCAAGTACCATTCCCAAGCACCTGAGGTTTCACTCGCCTGTCTCTGGTTTAGCTGCGTTGAACTCGCTTTCCCCCGGGCATCTGGAATTTAACTCGCCTTTCTCTGGTTTAGCCGCGTTGAACTTGCTTTCCTCTGGGCATCTCTGATGTAACTCGCCTGTCTCTGGTTTAGCTGCGTTGAACTCGTTTTACCATGGGCATCTGGGGTTTAACTTACCTTTCTCTGGTTTATCCGCGTTGAACTCACTTTCCCCCAGGCATTTTGGATTTGACTCGCCTGTCTCTGATTTAATGCCCGTTATCGTTCAAAAATCACATTTTGCGATAAATCGCATGGTCTGGTCACTTGTATAAGATTACCGTCTTCGGTTTGAGACAAGATGAACTTACCTACTTCAAGTTTCAGGTTTGGGTTTAACTGTCTACAGTTTTAAAAACATTTAACTTGATTTATCCCAGGTTCTTGTGTTTAAATTTACCATTAACGGTTTTAAGTGTGTTGAATTCGATTTTTTTAGGATTACTCGGTACAATATTTCATTATAAATAAAATTCAAAAACCCGTAAAAAATATTCTGGAAATTTCTTAAAGTGGATTATGGAAATTCTGGAAAAATTCTGGAATCGCGAGAAAATTTTTTTGTAGACACCATGTTTATTCTTGGATTTCGTTGTCCATGACGTGTCCGTTACTTAACTAAATATAATTATTTCAATACGACTCGGAACACAAAACTTTTTATTGGTAAAAACATAAAAGTTGTACCTTATAACCTGAACCGGTTTTCTCTTTTAAAAAGCTTCTTCAGAGGTTGCCGCTGGTAGCGCTGTCCGTCTTGTTGTTGGCGATGGAATCGATTTTCGAAAGAGCGATGTTGTGTGTGTGGGGTGTGATATGTTCGAATAATGCGTGCGATTTGAATTGTGTCTGTTCGTTTAGGATGTCGTTTTTATTTGTTTTCGTGTGTTTGTATATTTCCAATTGTTTTAGAGTGTCTAGTTTTCGGCCTTTTGTGTGTACGTGTAGAATGTTCATGTTATTGTCGATGTTTTTGTATGTGTGGTTAGTTTCAATGAGGTGGTTTGCAAAGGTTGATTCGATTAACTTGCAAATTATTCGAACATACGCATTATTCGAACACATCACACCCCACACACACACACACAACATCGCTCTTTCGAAAATCGATTCCGTCGCCAACAACAAGACGGACAGTGCTACCAGCGGCAATCTCTGAAGAAGCTTTTTAAAAGTGAAAACCGGTTCAGGTTATAAGGCAAAACTTTTACGTTTTTAACCATAAAATGTTTTGTGTTCCGAGTCGTAGTGAAATAATTATATTCTGTTAATTTATTCACTCTTTTTACTAGCTGTTTGAAATTTTCCTGTCACGCGTGTTTTAAAATGCACAAAATCAAACATCGTGTTGTGATGAATTCTCTGTTAAAAACATTTTAGCGCCAATGAAAAATCAAAAGGAAATTGTAAATGTGTTAGGAGATGCTGCGCCTTCAGAAACAACGGTACGTGGGGCACACTCGAGTTTAAACGTGGTCGTACAAGCACTGAAGACTATCCCAGCAGTGGACGACCAAAAATGCAACAAAAAATGGCATTATTGTAAACATTTCATAGGGTGTTGGAAGACCGCAGATTGAGGTGTGGATGACGTTGCTGAAATCATAGGCATCTCATATGAGCGTGTGCATCATACTTTAACTCAAGAACTTAGATGTGAAAAAGCGTTGTGCAAGATGGCTGTCGCATCTGGAGGTGTTGAATTTTTTGGGCGTCCAGTGCGACCACGTTTAAACCCAAGTGCCTACTTACAAACCGTTGGTTTTGAAGTCGCGGCATCTCCTGACACATTTACAATTTGGTTTTGAATTTCCTTTGGCGCTAAACAATTTTAAACAAGGAATCATATCACGATGTTGTCCGTTTTTCAAAACACGCATGACACGTCAATTTTAAACAGCTTCTAAACAATGAAAAAATTTTTAGATAGATTTGGAAATTAAGAGGAGTTCACATAAAGTACAAATCTTGTATCACATGAAAATTTTTAGTTTTACCGCTAAGGTACAGTTGTCACTCCGCGAGGTTTTCATCAACTGACCTTCGTACAGCCATTAACACTAGTTTTATTGTTTAATATTTTTCTTTTTTTTTTTTTAGCTTGACGCAAATCTGTTAAACGGAATCTTCAGGTCATGTTGTTTTAAAGTATGAACACTAATTTTATTACGATTCGTAGATAGCTGCTATTAATTTATTTTACTCATAAAATTTATTTATTGTGTGCAGCAGCGTGTTGGGCTGTCGAGCAAAGTGTGCAGCGCGAAGTACTATCAACAAGAATGTAACAGATTTCAAGAACCCGCAATGCAACAGCAACAACAACGACAAGGCCAGAGCTGAAGTTGACAGAACTGCTGCTGATCCATCCCAGCAGCGACCGTCTGTCTGCCGTATAAGGGGAGCTCCTCAGGAATGCCGTCGTCGGCAGCGCGCGAGTTAGCACTCGCATCACGCACCGGACCGGGGATACTGCCGCGCGCTTACTTACTTTTATAAAAATGGTAACAGAAAATTGTCCTTTAGTGTTGACACAAGGCTTTGTGCGAGAGTTCATTGTGCTAACCGCTACCGGCCGCTCCTCTTCTCTGCTCTGCTCTGATCCTCGTCCGTAGCGGTACTGTGCTGACTTCTCACACCACACGTTAACTGGCCTTGTCGATAGACGTGTGCTAAACTAGTATTTGAAAATAACAGGTACGAACGAAACCGTTAAAAAAAAATAACACGTACAAATACCTGTTATTATATACCTACTGATTATACACATACCTGTATTATATAATTTGTTATAATATCTTCAGATAAATACACTGCAACCCCATTACTTTTGTCTTTGATAGAGAGATAAGTTACAGTTATATTTTTTTTCGTATTTTATGTACGATGTCTATTGCTCGCTGGAGATCGTCTTCTGAAGTGGCGCATATAGCTTGGTCGAAGATTTGATTGTCGTGTTCTCTTCCAATGTCCTCCACGATTGGTTATAATAATTAAAAAAAGTAAATAAATGTTAGCGCGCGACAAATATAGACTCGACTACGTTTAACGTTTACGCTTTCAAATTACTCGTTTGAATCTGTTTTTTTTTTTTTAAACAATAACTGACTTTGTTGTTAAAATTCATTCCCGGGCTATTTGGCCGTGGTCCATTGTTTCTTACTAAAACAGACGTTTCGACAGTACCATCGACTGCCATCATCCGTGCAAAAAAATTCGAAATGTACTAACGTAGGGTGGTAGGCTACACGTTACAGACCATAGGTCCAGCCTTAACCACAGTACTGTGGTCTCTAATGTGTACCTCCCTATGTTAGTACAGATCGAATTTTTTTTACACGGATGGTGGCAGACGATGGTACTGTCGAAACGTCTGTTTTAGTAAGAAACAATGGGCCACGGCCAAACAGCCCGGGAATGATTATTAAGAACATTGAGTCCGGCCGTGTACGCCTACCAAGTATTTTAATAACTGACTTTGTTTACGTTGAATCTTTTTTGGCTTGCACAAGCAATCATAAGATAGTTTAGACACTCAAATTACTTACTTGCACAAACAGTAATCAACAGCAAGACTTCATCATCATCATCATCGCTCCAAGGACTAGGCCTTAGACCTGTTCCGGAACCCATCTCCTCCTCGGTCTACCGACATCTCTCTTCCCAGTCGGGTGATAACCCAAGGCAACCACACGTAGACGGATATCAGGCATACGATTCAAGTGTTCACACCATCTCCTTCTGTGGTCTTCAATCTTCTGGTGCAATGATACAATGTTTAAATAGCGTCTAAAATCCTTGTTCCTTCTCCGATCCAAGAGAGAACAGCCTTGCGTCCCTTTTAGAAATTTCATTTCGGTTGCCTGAATCCTCTGCGCATCCCATTTTATCAAGAGTCCATGTTTCACTTGCTTACAGGAATGTGGAGACAGCCACAGTTTTATAAAATTTCATTCGGGTATCCTTCCGTGTTTTATTTTTCAGGTACCTATGAATCGTTCCACAGATGCGTCTAATTTTTGTTATCTTACTATCCCAATCAATATCAGTTCCATCTGAGATATTACAATCCAGGTAATTAAAATTACTAACCTGATCCAAAATCTGATTATTCACGGCTATCTTAGTTCTTACAGGATACCTGCCCTGAAATGACATCGTTTTAGATTTTGTAGCAGAGATCTGTAGCCCATAGTCTTGTATGACGCTATTGAACGTAAATATTGCCGGCTGTAACTCTGGTCTTTCTGTATCATTACCTTGTCGTCTGCATAAAGCAATTCGCATGAACGCTTTCGCTGAAGTGACACTCCCGAGTCAACTATGGCTGTCTAACGCCGAAATATATCGTCCGTGTAGATATTAAAAAGTGTTGGTGAAATAGGGCACCCTTAACAGCCTGACCTTTTCAGGTTAAATGCGTTTACAAACGCGCCTTTAGAGCACTGAATTGTAAATGCAGAGGAAGAAGAAATGTGGATAAGGAGTTGCGTGTCGTAACAGCTCTTGGCTTATTACTTGAGGGAAGAAGAAGAAGAAGAAGAAGAAGAAGAAGAAGAAGAAGAAGAAGAAGAAGAAGAAGAAAAATCGAATTCTCACGACGGTCACAATGTGTTGGACAGAAGAAGCAGAAGTATGCCGACGTGAGACGAACGGGATAAAACGAGAGAGTAGGACGCTTAGACGCGTGTAACGTTCCTGGCTGATGTCGCGGACCCACGGTGCGGGCGACGGTAGTATATCGACTAAAATGGCCGCACGTTGCCACAATATAGTAGTAAATAAGAACTTCTTCTTCTTCTTCGTCTTCTTCCCATTCTCCTCCTCCTCCTCCACATATTCCTCCTGCTCCTCGTCCTCCTCCTTCTCCTCTTCTTGTTCTTTTTCTTTCTAAATGTTGTTGTTGTTTTTTTCTTCTTCTTTTCCTTCTTTTTCTCCTCCTCCGCCTCCTCATGCTCCTCAGAATGTAGGTAGAGGGCCTGCAACTTTATTCGATCTAGATATACTTTCGTTGTTCTTTCTGTATCCTTTGCTTCAGCAACATCATTTTCAAAGATTAAACCAAGGATGGTTTGTTCCTGTCTCAAACAGGCAAAGATTAGAGGCTGGTCACTCCAGTGCTTCCTCGGACGTCGCAGACCTCTCCGTCCCCACGGGTTATAGATCCTTAGTTGTTTGGGGATGCGGCAGTCATCCATTCGGCAAAGATGTTCCCACCAATTCAGATCCTGGGCAATCATTTTCTTTGCATTCCTAACTTCCCCTTCCTTTTCTGTTCTGTCATATATACTCTTGCCTTGATAGTTTCTTAATGCTACATCCCTCAGTCATTGCGTCAACCAAGCTAGCAGAACGTTGCAACAAATGAGCAGCCATGTTTGAAATGAGAACCATAAATGAGACCAAGGAACAATTATTATTTGACAGCATAATTCGGAGCACTGGAATACCGTATGAGCGAGTGAGTGAGCAGCCTATACACAGCCGCAGGCGGACGAGAAATAATATACTGCAACTGCCATTTATATTGCACTCAGGGTTTCTCTTTTCTTTTAACCACGAAAAATATATCTTTTGTTAATTATTGCAACAATTTAAAGTGTGCGGCGCGAACAACACCCAGACGCCTCGCAGAAACAAACACGACGCCATTTTGGTGTGATTAACTTTGAGATATTGCGTATATATGATCCTGTTTACCGGTCGCAGGAAATTACAGTAATATGTTTACTGCTTGTTGGCGCGGAATTTGTCCGTGTGACTCGATTTATTAACAAGAATTTTAAGTAAATCAATATCCTTATCAGGACTGTAAGACTTTTAAGCTTGGCACTGACAAAATGGCTAATTAGTTTGTAAAGCGTTTACCTGACCATAAAAAACCAAAACTGTCATTGTCATTAACTGTTGTAATTGTTCTGGTTGGCATCGAAGCCATGGCCGGTATTTCTTACTCAGTTGAATCAGTGATAAATATTTTATCTATACGGTTTTTTTAATAATAAGCGGAAGATTTATTTTCTGATTGTGTTGTTACAAATCCGTTTTATACTAAACCCGAATAAGTCTTTTCATTTATCGTGTCTGTACAACAGATCCTGTCTTCCTCTAATCAGCCACTCTACAATGCTCTTAATATTTATCCCATTATTCTAGTTTTTCATAATTTTATCTACTTATTTTTTCCAAGATTTTCTTCTTCTTCCTCCTCTTCTTGTTCTCGTTTCAGTGGGACCACATTCGTTACTGTTGATATTCAAACGTTTTTATTTTATGACCTGGAAATGTCTGTACAATTCCTTATTTTTACTTCAACGTTATTTCTTTTTTTTTATTTTTTCAGTCCCGTTCTTCTTCTTAATTCTCTGTTGTCAAAGTGGTGCGTTCTTGAAATCCAGCTACTACTTATTAAGTTCATCTTAGTTAAAGCAATTTCAGTATTTTTGTAATTTACTTAACTCAATAAATAAAACTTTTTTTACAAGAACATATTTTGTATTTTTTGGTTATTTTACAGTTTTAAGATAGTTTAAACTATAATCATTAGAAATTTCTCTGTAAAAAAAAATTGTATTTATTAATAAGGAGTTTTCGTTTTCAAAAAATGTTTAAACCAGACAAACATTTCTGAACTCGAATGCTGTGTGTGTGTGCGTCTCCCGCACACGCACGAGGGCCCCGTGTCTTCCGCTGCATTCTTCACTGTACACACATTATTTCCAACATTCCTGTCGCTACTACTTCTTCTTCTCCTCCGTGTACTTGTGTAAGTAATCTCTATCGTCGTCGCCGGTTTGATACCCGCCAGCCAGCAGCACTTTGCCGCTAATGTTGATATTATAAATAATTTCGTCTTATTTATACGGAGCGCGACATAACGTGTATAAATGTCGCGTCTGCGTCTAATCCGCGACCGGACCGCCGTCCGCATTAGCTCGTGCCATCCTCAACACGTCAATAAACATTCTTCAGTCGCGCCTCGCCTGACCTGCCACATTGTTTCATACCATCTTCTTGGTTCGTTCCGAAGAGGCACGCTTTATGTCGCTTTATAGCTTTAGTAGACAGCCTATTTTGCATTCCCTGCCGTGACATGGTTTTTCTTTCCCTTCCGCAATTCAAACTGCTGTGTCGTTACATTTGATTGCCATTGATTGTTATTACATATCTCCGTGTTCGTTCTGATCTCCAAATGCATGTGTGCGTGTGTGCAAATTTGTTACACATACAAAAAATGTAACATACAAATTTGTTACAAATATTTGTTTGGAAATTTTAAAAACATACAAACACAAAACAAACTAATACACTGAACAAATACAAATCAACACACACATGACACAATTTTCAAAATACTCAACATTGAAAATACTCAAAAAACGGATGTATTTAAATTATATATGTTTAAGTAATACAGGCCCAATGTTTAAATTATATATGTTTAAATTATATAATCACAGAACACAAAACACGACACAATATTCAAAACACTCAACATTGAAAACACCAAAAAATTAAATACATACACAATAATACCAAATTAAAATACCAAAAACCATCAGTAAACCATAGCAAGAACCAATCAGAACACAAATATGCAACTAGATAAAAAACTATAATGGCTGAGGATGGAAACAATTAGTGTTAAATCCCGAAATAACGGAAACAATTTGTTCCAAATAAGTGAAAAACATCTTGAGGTAAAGAAATTATAAATATTAAATAAATTATATAGGCCTATGCATCAAGAAATAGACTATAGAAAAAGTTGTTTAAATGAATAAATGTTATATAATTCCAAGTTGATATCGAGTTTCGGTCTAATAAAAATTCATGTTTTATGCGACATTTCGAGATTTATTTTATCTCATATTCATGCTTACAACTTAAAATATAAAGTAATGTAATTGCAACGAGTTAAATTGTAATATATAAGTTGTATGGTATTAACAGTGGCGTTCTCTTGTGTAGAATAACCAATAGTACTTACATATTACTTACAATATATTATAATTGTTATATTACATTACAATTATTAAAATTTAATTAGTTGCAATTATATTACTTTATACTTTATTTTGTAGGCATGAATATGAAATAAAATAAATCTTGAAACGTCGCATGAAACCTGCATTTTTATTAGACGGAAAACTCGATATCAACTTGAAACCATAATTAACACGGTCGGTAAATAATATTCTTGTGTGTGTGTGTGTGTGTGTGTGTGTGTGTGTGTGTGTACGTAATATCTTCAAATAAATGCACTGCAAGTAGGCTTATTTTCACCTGACGCACACGTTTCACACAAATTATTCTGTATCTTCAGAGGTTTGTTTGAATTGTAACTGAATGTTTCGCTTAGTAAATAAACCTACTTGCAGTGTATTTATTTGAAGATATTACATGAGAAACATACGGAAAACTCAACGAGTTACTTGGAAAAGAATACGTACGTGTACTGAATATGTATATGTAAGTGTGTGGGAAAGTACACAATTTTTTAATAATAATTGTAAGTATTGTGTGACGCCCACATCATAGTTCGTTCTAACTGTACCACAAGTTTAGTTGTAGTCGGGGTCGATTGTAAGGTACGGGAAACGTGTCGATAGAATCAGCAGCAATTTATCGACTATTCAGCAGCAGCTGCCGTCTATTGTTGCACGTTTCGGTATTTCACAACACAACAAACGGCGGGTAGAAATATTTTGTGAGTACGCGCGCGCGCGCTCGCACGGGCGTTCCTATGTATGAAATACTTTACTCGCTGACATGTTTGGAAAAACTGCTGCAGTTAGGGCAGAGCGTGATTAGCCGGTGTCGAGGGGCTAATTCAGGACTACATACTCACGGCATAACAGAACCTGCAACTAGGAACATGCATAGCCTACTGGTTTTTAATGGAGTCGTTCCAGTTGGCTTCTCCGACCGAAGCTGCTGATCAGATGCTGGCTCATCATTATGTTTAGTAAACACTTTTAATCCTTTAATGATCAATTACTTTTGGCTCAAGATTTTGAAGACATAGAGTACATGACTAGAAAATTGATACAGGAATATCAGAAATGGGATCTGAAGGTAAATATGAATAAAACAAAATACATGGCAAGAGATGACCTTCATCAAGACTTGATATTGGAAAAATGTCATAGGGAAGATTTCATATACTGAGGAATATAAGTATTTAGAGGTGAAAATTACGGTCAGTGGGAAGAAGGACAAAGAAATATATACAATCCAGAAATAATTTGGGAAAGATGACTATATCTACATGGAAAAAAAGTGCAGGAACATGGGAATTTCACTTAAAGGTGATACTGTTTATTCATTATAGTTTGCTAATGACCAATTACATTTTGCTCGAGATTTTGAAGACATAGAGTACATGACTAGAAAATTGATACAGGAATATCAGAAAATGGGGACTAAAGGTAAATATGAATAAAACAATGTACATGGCAATAGGTGAACTTCATCAAGACTTGATACTGGAGAAACAAGACATGGGATGGATTTCATATGCAGAGGAATACAAGTATTTAGGGGTGAAAATTACGGCCAGTGGGAAGAAGGACAAAGAAATACAACCAAGAATTAATTTGGGAAAGATGGCTATATCTACATTAAATGGAATCCTGTGGGATAAGAAAATTCAGCAGAGACTAAAACCAAAATGTTTAAAACCATTGTTAGAAATATCATGAATTACGGCTCAGAATTTTGGACTACTAATAAACACACAAGAACAAAATTAATGACAGCCGAGATGGACTTTTGGAGACGTTCAGCAAGAGTATCCAGACGTGAGAAAATTAGAAATGAGGTCATTAAAGACAGAATGAATATGGAAAATTCAACTGTTGATTTTACAAAAAAAAAAAAAAAAATTACAATGGTATGGACACACGAAAAGAATGGCAGAGGAAAGATTGCCAAGGAGAGTTATGGGATGGACCCCACCAGGAAAAATGAAAAGAGGAAGACCACTTTTCACCTGGATAGACGAAATTCAGACTATATTGAGAGAATGAGAAATTGAAGAAGATCTTTGGATGGACAAGTAGCAGTGGAAGCTGAGAATTCAATCGCTTCTGTAATCTTTGGTTCCGGAAAATTTGTAAACACTGTACAGCCGCAATAATAAATAAAGAATTCTAATCGCGCAGTAAAGAAAACAGAAAATGAAAAACTCTGTTTAAATGTAGCGCTCGCTGTATTAGCTTCCACAGTGTGTAATATTAAGAAGAGAAGCCATGCCAAAAAGAGACTCGTACCAGAGTAATTTTTCGCTGTCAAGAAAAAGGTTGGAGAACTAATGATCATGTTATAGATTGCTTAAAATATTTACGAAATATACTGGTGTTAGTTGAACGTTTCCAAGTGTTAGTGAATTTGAGATGGTAGATAGTTTAAAATGTCTTGGACTCCTCTTAAAGTCAAAAAATCAGATGGCAATGGAAATTCAGGACAAACTGCCCATGGGAAATACGTGCTACGTTTCTTTACTGCCTATCCTAAAGTCCAGAAATATTTCTAAAGCCTCCAAGCTTCAGATTTACAAAAACCCTATTGCGGCCATTAGTATTGTATGCTTCAGAAGCCTGGACCGTGACCACAGAACAAGAAGATAAGATCAAAAGATAGTAAAGATAGTTTCTGAGGAGGATATACGGAGGTGTACTAGATACTGGAATGTGGCGTGTGCCGAACTATACAAGGAACCAGACATCGTCACAGTAATAAAACACAGGTATAATGAGGTGGGCAGGAGTCAGGTACAAAGGATGACAGAGGAAAGGCAGTGAAAAAAGTAATCATTGGAGGCCCAGAAGGAAGAAGAGCAAGAGGGAGGCCAAGAAGAAGATGGGTGGATGATGTAGATGAAGACTCGAGAAGACAGGGGGCGTCAGAAGGTGGCGAAGAGTCCCACAGGATAGAGAGGTGTGGAGGCACGTCCTTCTGGAGAGCATGGCTCTTCGGTTAGTGCCTGGCATATACCGAAAAAGACTTGAGGATAATGGGAATTCGTAAGTGGAGGAGGGTTGCCGATGAAAGGTGGAAGTGGTGCCTACAGTGCAAGAGGCGGCGTAAACCCAGCAGGATTGAAGGCCAAAAAAAAGAAGAGGATGAAGAAGAAAAATAAGAAGAAGAAGAAGAAAAAAGGAGGAGGAGGAGGAGGAGGAGGAGGAGGAGGAGGAGGAGGAGGAGGAGGAGGAGGTAGAGAAGGAGGAGGAGAAGGAGGAGGAGAAGGAAGTGGAGAATGAGGAGGAGGAGGAGGTGGAGAAGGAGGAACGCTGAGTGCAAATATAAATGGCAGTTGCAGTATATTATTTCTCGGCCGTCTGCGGCTGTGTATAGGGTACTTGTTCTCGCTCATACGGTATTCCAGTGCACTGAATTATGCTGTCAAATAATAATTATTATTCCTTGTCTCATTTATGGTTTTCAATTCAAATGAGGTTTCTCATTTGTTGCAACTTTCTGCTGGCTCGGTAGAGGGAATGATTGATTGCTGTTGGTAGGAATAAAACTATCAAGGCAAGAGTATATATGGACGAAACAGAAAATACAGAAAAAATTAAAATCAAAGGAAATGCGAAAGCAAAGGAAAGGAAGGAGAAAGAACAAAGAAACCATCTCTATACAGAATGAAGTTGCAGGCCCACGAACCTGCCTCTGAGGAGGAGAAGAAGAACAAGAAAAAGAAAGAAAGAAGAAGAAGGAGGAGGAGGAGGAAGAGAAGAAGAAGAAGAAGAAGAAGAAGAAGAAGAAGAAGAAGAAGAAGAAGAAGAAGAAGAAGAAGAAGAAGAAGAAGAGAAGACGACTATATCATGAGTGTAAATTGTGTGCTGTGAAAATAACATCAGAGCACTTGCTAAGGAAACGGTTATTATTTACAATAATTGTATAAAATAGAAATACAGTAGAACATACGGGCTATTGGAAAGCAGAAATGGTGGTAGCGGTACACGGACGAATAAGAAGGACTTGGTGAAGCCAATGTCGGAACCGATGAAGTGTCGATAGTCAGTGGCAATTTACCGGCTATATATTCAGCAAGAGTAGGAGAAGGAGAAGGCGGAGGAGGAGGAGGAGAAGAAGAAGAAGAAGAAGAAGAAGAAGAAGAAGAAGAAGAAGAAGAAGAAGAAGAAGAAGAAGAAGAAGAAGAAGAAGAAGAAGACTATATCATGAATGTAAATTGTGCTGAATTATGCTGTCAAATAATAATTATTATTCCTTGTCTCATTTATGGTTTTCAATTCAAATGAGGTTTCTCATTTGTTGCAACTTTCTGCTGGCTCGGTAGAGGGAATGATTGATTGCTGTTGGTAGGAATAAAACTATCAAGGCAAGAGTATATATGGACGAAACAGAAAATACAGAAAAAATTAAAATCAAAGGAAATGCGAAAGCAAAGGAAAGGAAGGAGAAAGAACAAAGAAACCATCTCTATACAGAATGAAGTTGCAGGCCCACGAACCTGCCTCTGAGGAGGAGAAGAAGAACAAGAAAAAGAAAGAAAGAAGAAGAAGGAGGAGGAGGAGGAAGAGAAGAAGAAGAAGAAGAAGAAGAAGAAGAAGAAGAAGAAGAAGAAGAAGAAGAAGAAGAAGAAGACTATATCATGAATGTAAATTGTGTGCTGTGAAAAGTAATGTCAGAGCACTTGCTAGGGAAACGGTTATCTACAACAATTGTACAAAATAAAAATACAGTAGAACACACATTCTATTGGAAAGCAGAAATGGCGGCACACCGACGAATAAGAAGCCAAAGCCGGAACGGATGAAGTAGCGTCGATAGTCAGTGGCAATTTACCGACTATTCATTCACTCAATACGCCAGACTACCGTCTCTCTATTGTCGGTTGGTATTTGGGACGGAACATTTCACCGAAACATTTTGTAGACTGGCAGAGCAGCAGCGTATGCAGTAGTTCTGTGACGGCCGCAATTAGACCGTTACTGACATTACCACCCAATTTAATTACTTCTTTTTTGTAATACTAAAAATAAAACTTGCCGTCGCGTCGTAAGGAACAATAGTCTATCTGTTCTCATTCTCGTTTAGGCAGACGATGAATAACGTTTTACGTAATAAACTGTTTCATCATCATCATCATCATCATCACCTTCTTCTTCTTCTTCTTATTCTTCTTAACGGTTTTAGGTTTTAGCGGCCTGTTTCTACTCCACAGTCTACCTTTTCTTAGATCTACCAACTTTCTTCTGCATCTTTCGCCATCTTCGGTATTCTAGTTTCTTTCATTCTACCTATGTGTTGAATTCATTTTCTTCTGTATTCTTTAAACCTTTCATTAACTGCAAAAATATCTAAATCACTTCTTATCTCTTCATTATCTTATATGTTCTCGTCTATTACACCTTTTAATTGATCTCAGAAATTTCACTCTGCTGTTTGTATCTTCTGTTCTTTTTACTTTATGAGCCAAGTTTCAGAACTAAACAGTAGTGTAGGTATTGCCATTGTTTAATATAAAATTTTATTTGGGTTTCTTTTCTACATTTATTTCACAACGTACTCCAAATCGTTCCACACATTCTTGTGAAATTCGTCACTTTATTTTCTACATCTCTATCTTGATCATAAGTAGGCCTAATGACACGTTCAAGATAGTTGAAATGTCTTACTTGTTCTAGGCATGTGTTGTCTATGCATATTTTCGTCAGAACCGGTTCATCTCCTATAATGGCCATTAATTCTGTCTTTGATTCAGATATGTTACAGTTATATTCTTTTCCTATATTATATAAGATGTATATTGCTCGCTGGAGATCGTCTTCTGAAATGGCGAAAGTAGCTTGATCTTGCTTGCAAAAAATATCTAAATCACTTCTTATCTAAGATTGTTGTCTGTCACCACTACGTTTTAACCTTTATCTAGATGATCTCCTAAAAAAAAAAACAACAACAATCCCCTGACGCTATTAAAGTCTACCGAAATAAAAGCTTGAAAACCATTCTCTTCGCGGATGACCATGGTATATTCGCGACTTCAGAAGACTATTCCAGCAAGCAATATACATCTTACATAAACTGTTCAAAGATACAAATTTAAAAATCGGCATGGAAAACTATACATGACTTCCGTGTTCTGTTAAAAATTATTTACATGAATTCGGTTCGATAATTTCTAAAAAACATATCCACCAACTTGTAAATCAAGTTTTATGTTTGACAATTTGAAATGAAATATTTCCATAGAAACTACTTCTTTGTTGCAAATAATGTAATCTATATAAAAGCCAAATACCACTCATTCATCACGAAATCTCCATAACTATAAAGCGTACAAACTTGAAATTCGGCACGTATGTTCAACTTGGCTTCTAGCTGCTCGCTAAGAAAGGGTTTTGAAAACTTTAACGACTAACAGCGAAAAAACGCGAAAAACCACTAAAAACCGTAACACCCATAATGCAGTTTTTTTCAACTGTACGCTTCCTGGAAGTCTAATGTTTATTTTTTTTACTTTCCTTTAGGCTTTTGGGGAGTTACTAAACAGTATTTTTACATCTAACCTATAACCACGAGGAGGTACGAAAATAATCGCGAAACAGTTCACCCTGTCCCTCTATTCTTTGCTACGTGGCGTTTAGGGTTTATTTTGAGTTCTAAGTTCGACAAATATATTCCGAACAGGGTACGGAGACACTGTTTGGCCATTTGCATACGAAAAACATTCAAGCAAACCAAATAAATCCTGTTTCGATTGTACTTCAAATGGTTCAATGCTGGTGAAACACAGCACCTATATGTAGGCCTATCTATATATATAAAAGCCAAATACCACTCACTCATCACGAAATCTCCATAACTATAAAGCGTACAAACTTGAAATTCCGCATGTATGTTCCTCTTGGCTTCTAGGTGCTCGCTAAGAAATGGTTTTGAAAACATTAACGCCTTACCGCGAAAAACCGCTAAAAACCGTGACACCGATAATGCAGGTTTTTTTTCAACTGTACGCTTCCTGGAAGTCTGATGTTTATTTTTTTACTTTCCTTTAGGCTTTTGGGGAGTTACTAAAATAGTATTTTTTTCATCTAACCTATAACCACGAGGAGGCGCGAAAATAATGGCGAAACAGTTCACCCTGTCCCTCTATTCCTTTTTGTATGGCGTTTAGGGTTTATTTTGAGTTCTAAGTTCGGCACATATATTCCTCTTGGGTTCTTGGTGTTCACTAAGAAAGAGTTTTGCAAGCTTTAACGCCTACCCGCGAAGAAACGCGAAAACCGCAACACTGATAATGCCGCTTTTTTCGTTGTATCCTTCCTGCAGTACTTTTTTCCACCACCTTATTGACGAGAGCAACCAGCCGTTGTCGCCAACCGTGAACACCTGAGGGAACCGTCTTATGATACCGTTCAGCTGTCCGAACAGTTGCTGTGAATGTTCCGAAATTAAATCAAGAACTGAGGAAAGCCTACGATAAAATCATGCACATCATTGCTTCTGATTCTGGGCAGTTGTTCTTTCTTGACGCTCCTGGTGGCACTGGTAAAACATTCTTGATCAATCTGTCGCTAGCCACAATTAGGAGCGAGAGGAACATCGCCGTTGCCGTTGGTTCCTCAGGTATTGCAGCTACCTCGATCGACGGAGTCAGGACGGCTCACTCTGCCTTCAAGTTACCTCTCAACCTGAATAATTCTGAGTCTGCACTTTGTAACATCTGTAAGCAGAGTGACATGGCTCAGGTGCTTCGAGAAGCCAAAGTTATTGTGTGGGGGATGAGTGCACCATGGCCGACAAGGGAGGTATTGAGGCTTTGAACAGGACGCTCCAGGACATTAGGGCCCGCAACCGTCTTTGGGTGGATTTACGGTGCTTTTGGCTGGTGACTTCAGACAGACCTTGCCTGTTGTGCCACGGGGGAAGTCAAGGCCTTTCTCAAGTCATCCCTCTTATGGCCTAATGTCAAAGTCCTGTCCTTGAGAATTAACATGCGTGTCCACATCCAACGTGACTTGAGGGCAGAGGAGTTTCCTAACTTATTGCTTGATATTGGTGATGGCAAGATTTTGGAAGAGGAGGGAAGAATAAATATTCCTGGTAACCTTCGCGATGTTGTGGGAGATCTGATCAGCTCCAGTGACAGAATATACCCCAACATTCATCAGGCTAGAGAGGATTGCACTCCATGGCTGAGGGAAAGAGCTATTCTCACTCCAACAAACAGCAACAACCAACAGCATCAACAACTTTCTGTTGGAGAAGCTGCCGACTGAGCATATGAGGTATGAGTCTGTGGACTCTCTGTGATGGAGGTCGAGGATGCTGCACATTACCCTGTGGAGTTCTTGCATACTCTTGACCCACCAGGAGTACCTCCTCACGCCTCTACCTCAAGGTTGGCGCTCCAATCATGCTGTTGCTCAACCTAAACCCTCCGAAACTGTGCAACGACACCAGGCTTCTCCACAAACATGTCATCGAAGCCACGATTTTTACAGGCGTCGGTAAGGGAGAAACTGTCATCATCGCCCGAATTCCTCTGATCCCATCAGACTACAACTTTCAGTACAAACGTCTGCAGTTTCCCGTTAAGTTGTGCTACGCCATGACCATCAATAAGGCACAGGGGCAGAGTTTGATAGTGGCTGGTGTCGATCTGAGAAGTGACTGTTTCTCCCACGGCCAGTTGTACGTGGCGTGCTCCAGAGTCAGTTCATCCTCCAGCCAGAGAGCAAAACCAGGAATGTTGTTTACAGGAAGATCCTGAGCACCTACTCTGAGGGAGCAACTGAAAGTATGTGCTAAGCAAAGCCTGGCTACGTAGACCAAAACACCAGGGGTGGTGGTGGGGTCAAAGGGCTTAAGCCCATCTATTTTATTGTTGTTAGACTTACAATAAAGGACTGTCTTAATCTCTAACAGAAACGTACCTTACCCTCTCTAACTAAATAATTCAGCGTCATTTTTAACAAATCATTAATTTTCAAGCTTTAATAGTTGATTGATCAAGCTTGATCAAATTGATCATCTTCAAGCTTGATCATCTTCAAACTGATCGAGCTTAAATAGCTTAAATAGTTTCTCTTAGTTTCAAAATACCGGTATCTAACCCTCACAAATAACCTATTTCTATTTTCTGATTTTACATTCTGTTTTTTTTCTGATAATCACCGCAGCGAAGCACGGGTATCCAGCTAGTATACATATAAAAAAAATTATTCTCCGTTATATAGTCTTCCGTTAGGGTTACCATACCCTAGCCGAAAGGCCCCTGTTTTGGGGCGCAGGAGATTCGCCGTCACATTTCTCTTTCTGAGATAGGATTTGGTGGCTTTGTATCAGTTATTCTGATACTGAACGTTTCTTATTGTTTCCAGTGTTTACCTATCGGCATCAGTGAGCACTCCTAAGCCACCCAAAATAAAGAAATTAGAATTGAAGAGGGTAGACACTCTAGCTCTCGATTACTCTAATAGCGTCAGGGTCAGAAAATGACAAGAGTCAGTCAAGAGGGACTCGACAGAAAAGACTAAAAGGAAGATAAAAGAGGAGGAGGAGGAGGAGGAGGAGGAGGAGGAGGAGGAGGAGGAGGAGGAGGAGGAGGAGGAGGAGGAGCAGGAGAAGGAGAAGGAGAAGGAGAAGGAGAAGGAGAAGGAGAAGGAGAAGGAGAAGAAGAAGAAGAAGAAGAAGAAGAAGAAGAAGAAGAAGAAGAAGAAGAAGAAGAAGAAGAGCTATAGTCATCAACTACAGAGAATTTAATCTTGTCTCTTTTTGTACGGAAACAAGTAAAGCGAAAATCAAGATATTAATGCCAAAAACCATGATAATCGTATCATAGACTCCAGTAAGCTACTTACCGCGTAGAAAGAGTTATTATTTCTCCTCTTTTGTTATTTCGTGAGAATATTAGCATTATCAACGGGCGAGTCAAAGTTCACCGAAAGATAACTTAATTAAATAAGCCCCACACCTTAAGCGGCGCGTAATTCTACAAAAATTTGTGTTTTTTTTTCACATAAATAGATTACACGCGTACGCTTGTCATTGGTATGTCCGTCCGTCACTCTCTGTCCGGACAGGAATTAAGTAATTCCCCTGGGTAAGTGTTTACCCGTGATGAACCGTATGGACTGACTCATGAGGAATCGGATCGTGAGAAAGTGTTTAATAATCTCGTTACATGATACTCAGATGTGGGATTAAATTTATGATACAGGCCGTGTGTTACTGATCGCGCCGATTCTAATCGTATACATTCTGACCGTTCCGTCAGTCCGTCTGCTTTGAACTTTATATAATTCGTAATCCGATGTGTGTTCTCTCTCTCTCTCTGTATACAGTATATTGTGCTCTTTATGTCTCATCTAAAAAGCACAAAGTTGTCTGTTTCCGTTACAATGTTACGCACAAGAGAAACTTTATGCAGAACTAACATTTTCTCCTTAACATTTTCTCATTAGTTTTGTTCCTATCCAATTATTGATTAAAGCAATGTAAATAAGTTTTTGAGTTTCCTTATCTTAAAGAATTCTTTGCCTGACGCGTTTCGGCATATGTTTCCCCCAAAATATTTAAAATTGTTAGTATATTTTATTGTATATTTGTTTATTTTATTCGTTGTGAATGTATTTTTTATATTATTATTATTATTATTACAACAACAAAAAAATGTGAGAAGGTTAAGCAAAACCGTCTGTGGAGTATCAAATCACATGGTATTTAGCCACAATCAAAGCAGGCCTATTGTGTTCGCTTATGAAATTTCAAAATTTGTGGACGCCAGGTTCCAAAATTTAGGCGAATATTTCGATAAAATAGCAAAAATTCATGAGGTATCAAATTATAGACAATTTTAACCAAAGTCTGAGTTTAGTGTACAGTTTTGGAAATTTCAAAATTGTGTGGCCCAGAGCCCAAAAATGGGATTACAGATTTGATAAAATTCTAAAAACCCAGCCGGATATTAGAATAAAGGAAATTTTAACAAACATTTTTAAGTTTGGGGCATTTTTTCGTTCATTTTGTGATTGTTCTAAAATTGTTACTTCACACAAAAAAAAAGAAGTATAATCGGGGATTTCGTAATTTTTCTAATATTATTAAATATCACAATTTTTCCACTAATAAACGTACTTCTTTCAAAACAGTGAACAAGTTCTGAAGCTCAGGACGGAGGAGCACACTAGTTAATGTATTGTTTGTTTTGTGTTTATTTATTTATAATTTTCCAAAATTTGCTTTTTGAGACCTTGGATTAGGCATTTGTTTTAATAAAGTTATATTTTCAAAATGTGTAAATTAATTATTATTATTATTATTATTAATATTAAGTGAATGGACAGCTAATTTTGACGAAATTTATGGTGATGGCGAAAAATCGTGTTCAAGATAAGGTCTGAGTCTGATTCTACTACTACCCTCAAAGCATGAAGAAAAGTCATTTTCCGAAACGTGTCTATGCGCGTGTCTGTCTATGTGTAGAATTGTTTCTATGGCGAACGATAACTGCCGCAAATTCAAAAAGAATCAAATAATTTTTAGCATATTTGCCTGAGTTGTAGAGGACTCAACGCCTATTGATATTGGTTAAGGGGAAGGGATAGTTTACTTGCAACGTTTTACGTTTTAACAAGAGTAAAGTACTTAATTTTGAGAAATAAAGTATCCTGAAAAGAAGGTAGTAGTAATCCACTGTAGAAAGGTAGATGAAATATCTATAAATGAAAATGGTAGCTGAAGGGGGAGGGGATAATTTTTTATATGTGTACTACGTTATTGGTAACAAAGAAGTAGTTTGTTGTTAAAATTCTTTACCAGGCTGTTTGTACGTGGTCCAATATTTTTCTGCAAAACCAGACGTTTCGGCAGTGCCATCGACTGTCATCGTCAGGGAAAATCGAGTACGCTAACGTGAGGTGGTATACGTCAGTGACCACAGTACTGTGGTTAAGGCTGGAGAAAGAAGTAGTTTCTATGGAAATATTTCATTTCGAAAGTGATTTAAAATATATAATCTTAGAACATGGAAGTCATGTGTAGCAGTGGTTCCCAAACTTTTCAGTCCGCGGACCCTCCCCCCCCCCACAAATTAAAAAATTTCACGGATCCCGTCTTGTGATATTTCTTAAATAAAACAAACAGTAAATATGATACAAACTCTTACATTTTAATTAAAATTAAAATTCCCCTAACTTAAAAAATTATAATATTAATGGTATCAAATATAGTTTAATGTGACCAATGAAAACTGCTTTTGAACAATTAGCGCTGCAATATTGGGTTTAATGTCTGATAATTTCAATATTAAGTTTTTAAGTTTCGGTTGCGAACAGGGTTGCCAACCTTGGTCCTATCTTTCCAGCCACATGTGTCAAGTCCAGCTACTTGGGCGTAAAACCAGCTGCACGGAAAAACGTTGTGGTTAGATACAGTGTTTATAACGAAGATACAGTGCTTACGGACTAAAACAGCGCGATCAGTTCTGCATTGATGCGGCGCTCTAGTCAGTTCGGCTGACAAATAGATCTGCTACGCGACATGATTTAAAGACATTATTAAAGACATAGTTTAAAATTACTTTTACAATTACATTGAACCCCTCCAAAAAATACTGGAATCTTCTATTAATTGTTTTAAGATTCTAAAATTTAGATTTTAGAACATAAAAAAATCAAAGAAAATTATGGTATATTCTATTTTTTCCTTAAAAGTGTCCGTTAAGATATTTTTATTTATCCCTGGGGTCCGCGGACCCCACTTTGGGAACCACTGATGTACCGATATTTTATAGTAGTAGTAGTAGTATTAGTACTAGTGACAGTAGTGGTGGAAGCTGCTGTCGTTCAGTATTCCCATTAGTTTATGGATATTTATCATTTTTCGTTTTGAAGAAAAGAATGATAGTGAAAAAGCGGTAGAATGCGCCAAGTCGCGTGTAATTGGCTGATGTACGGAGATCACCAGCTGGATGCTGCTGCTATTTGTTCTGAGGGTCATTCACTCACAGCTGACTGCCTTGCCTCACTCACTATGTGCAAGTCATGCGACCAGGCGCCGTGCCGTGCCGTGCAGGAGGGTGCCACCACCACCGCTTATTAGCACCTTAATATCGGCCAATAATACCGAATGGCAGCAGCGCCCTCTAATTGCACCACGCCACACTAAACTATTCCATACATACACAGAACAGAAAATATTTCTTCTTCTTCTTCTTCGGTAGGAATGTGACGTTGTTGTGTTGTGTTGTGCTCGGAATGCCAAAACGTGACAACAATAGGAGAGTCGATATGTGTTGAATGGTCCCTAAATTACCGTTCATTATTGACACACCAATATATATATACGAATACGCGGCATGTTTATATATATAAATATAACACCTCTGAAGGTACAGAATTTCCATCGACTACTGTAACACAGTAGGTTAATTCGTAATCTGTACCTTGGACAGAAAGTGACTCGGAAAGGAGAGTTCAGAAAGAATTAATATTGGAAGAGGAGTAAGGCAAGGCTGCTGTATGTCACCAAATTTATTTAACATATATCTTGATGACTTGATTAGTAAGTGCTTTGACAAAACACGAGGTGTGAATGTCGGTGGAAGAAGAATTGAATGTATAAGGTTTGCTGATGACATGGCTGTTTTAGGAGAAAAGGAAGAGACAATGAATGAAATGATATGAGATTTGAATGTAGTATGCGAGGAATATGGAATGAGGATTTATAAGGGAAAAACTAAGTGTATGGTGATTAGCAGAGGAGGAAAAGGGCAAACATAAAGATATGGCAAGACAAAATACAACAGGTGGAATTGTTTAAATATCTTGGAAGCTGGATAAGTGAAGACATGTCCTGTACTTGTGAAATTAGAGCAAGAATTGCTTTAGCGAAAGAGGCATTTAATGGGCAGAAAAGACTCCTGTGTGGCAAAATTAATAAGAATTTAAGGAAAAGGTTGCCCAAATGTTATGTGTGGAGCGTTGCTTTATATGGTGCAGAGACATGGACACTGAGGAAGGATGATGAGAAAAGATTAGAAGTATCTGAGATCTGGGTTTGGCGAGCAATGGAAAAAGTGCGGTGGGTTGATAAAGTAAGGAATGATAAAGTTTTAAGAAGAATAGGAGAAGAGAGAAGAATCCTGAAGGTAATAGAAAATAAGAAAAGGAATTGGTTAGTTAATTGTTTAAGAAGAGACTGCTTGCTTACAACTGCCATGGAGGGTGTCATAGAAGGAGATAAAAGAAGAGGGCGTTGAAAAATGAAGTTAATAGATGGCATTAAAATCAGAGGGTGTTACGAAGAAACGAAAAGACTGCCATGCGTTACGACAACTTGGAGAGCGTTTACCATTTGAAACTGCCTTAGGGCAGAACACCAAATAATAATTGTAACACACGGCGAATCTCAGTAAACGCGGTCAAGACTCACATTTGTGTTTGCAATTCGACAGGACGCAACATGAACCATTTCTATAAATCTCCAGTCCGCGCGTAGGCCCATCAACTGTAAAACCGAAGCGAGTATGCAAATATATTGGCGTCACGCTTGACTCCAAACTTAGCTGGCGACCTCAGATCACACGAACCCCAAACCAAGCCCGCAAACGGATCCGCTCTCTCAAAACTCTAAGTAGCTCTAGCGGACTACACTTAGTCGCGTCTACACACCTTCTTCGCCCGATCCTAACTGACGTTCATACGATGCTTTTGACTGCCGACCTGCCAATCTTCCTGATAAATAATTTAAGTTTCCCTAACTACTTACCAACCATCAGCCACTTCCTTCATCTATATGGATACAATCTACATCTACAAACAAATACACACACACGCACTACTCTACCTTCGATGTGTCTCCACCTTCTTCGCTTCCGGCCCGCGCTGGCGTGCGTTTCCCCACATCCTACCATCTGGCTGAAGGGGGCTCGTCCCAGATCAGCCCAAGGCTTGTCCTTCTGGACAAGTCTCAAACATATCAGGTGAATTTACGTCAGGTTAGGACGATATTGAATATTTGCAATCAGGTGCAAATACAGTGATACAAATAAGAAAAATACATTTCTAGAAAAAATTATTATTTGATAATATAACATTACATAACATATTTAAAACGTACAATGTACATACTGTGCCGGGGATGAATTTTCCCGGCGTGATTTGAACATTCAGTGCCGCCAAAGCGCGTAGCAGCTGTGCGCCACAGCAAACTCGATTATTAACGCCGTGTCTGCGCCACGGCAACGCAATCTAGAAGGCCTAGTCAAACGTATCAGCTGCTTGCTGGACGCAGCGGTTAGTAAACAGCTTACCAAAGGTTATGATCGGCAAATCGAAACAAGTCGATTTTATGTAGCATAGTGGGACCGAAGAATTCAGGCATCACTCTCATTTCTTCGCCAACCTTCCAATAGAGTGTTCGATGGTGTGACGGCCCAGGGTTAAGTACTTCGGAAATCTTTCAATATGACTTCGTAAGCCAGTAAAGGGTTTTCAGGTGAGCTCAACTATATTATTCTATGTTAATTTAATGATAGGTTATGTGTTATGTTTGTGTATATGTGTGTGTGGCCTCGACATCTGTAAAGTCTATTTCATTGTAAAATCTTTGTATTGTAAAATTGACTTACACGTTACTTCCGGTCGGGAAACACGTGGTGACATTGTATTTAATTGTATATTTAATTTAATCAAATTGTAAATTTAATTAAAAGTAATGGCTATAACTGGATAAAATAAACCATGCTAAATTAATAAGAGCAGATAGAATGTTGATAGAAATTCTGACAGTGTGTGTGGTGTCTGTGTTCCGAGGCGAGAGAGTGTATTGGTTGGGTGTGTTGACTGACGGCCAATCTACAAATAAAAAATGTTATAGGGTTCCCGTACCAGCCGGGAGAAAGGGGAAGCAGAGATATTAACATCGACACCGGTCACTATCCGCAGAGCAGTGCACCAGTATTGTCCCCGAAGCCGTCAGGCCCAGAAATACTCCTGCTACAGAACACCGAAGGACATCTGCCCGGAATGAAACTCGCTGGAAATTCACCACACTCTAAGGATCAGCTGCAGCACTCATGGCACACTGGTCAACATGGTACCATTTGAGTTCTTCAACAAAAGTACAGGTGGGAACGTTCTAATTATTAAACTTCAGTCAACAACAACTCAATAGACTGGCTCCCTGGTGTTCAGGTTAAACATCTTGTTAATGCTCCTAAAGAAAATGGTACCAGAAGTCCAGCTGTTTCAAATAAAATTGTAACTATGAAGTTGAGAGATAAGCTGAAGTTGAAGCAGAAGAAGCTGCACAAGTCCAATCACATGTGCAGGACCATCAGGATAACTCTTCAATCAACTAGTAAAGAAACACGCTTGAAGTTCTACAAACTTCCCTGTGGGTGTGAGAACTGGACTTTGACGAAATCCCGGGGCCAGTCGTATTAAAAGCGGCCGAAATTATGTTTTTCAACAACGTGTCAGGATGTGGTCTTCAACATGGCAGAAGAAATTCTGATATACGGCACAGGTGTGTGGGTAGACCAAGGAATAGACGGCTGGAGGATTTTTGAAGGTGGAACAGGCAGCATCTTGTTTATGCCGTGTGGTGGAGATGATGATGATGATGAAATTCCCTTTCTGCGCAAACTGATCGAAACTCTATTACCACGACACAAATATTACCATCGTGTAAAATATATGACACTCCGTTTTAGGTGTGGCTTCAATATTTCCACTCCTCGTTTACATAAGTAGTGTTTACCATTTCTGTTAAACACTATTTTCACTGCAGTAATGATTTCCATTATCTAGTCGATTACTGTGAGCGACGCAAATTATTTGCCTACCTGTTGCCCGCTCGCTGTTTAAACGAAGACGAGCCTTCGGTTTTCAGTCTTCTTCATCGTTAAACATTATTTAATCCGCCGCAATTAAGCTGCAACGTTGTTATTAGTGTTGCAATCGGCTGGGGGGGGGGAGGGAGCGTTTCTGCCCAACCCAACGTCTCCCGCCGCTTACCTTAACTGGGACACGTACATAATCGTACCGGATTTGACCATATCAAGCCATCACTCCATTACTACCAACTAATTATTATTGGTTTAGGTATTAAATGTCATCAAACGGTATTGAAATATTCCTTTAAAATGAAACCTATTTTAATCAGGATCCGAAAGGGTGTGTGACGCGAACATATGCTTTCATTGAAGAGAAATGCACTAGCCTCTCCACCACAACTCCACTCTCACCTACACGTCGGTGGGCCCTGTTAAGCCGAGCAATCCACTCCAAGGTTGTGGTAACCTATCCCTTCGGCGGAGTGGATCGGTAAGCAAAAGAGAGATGGGGGTCCTCTCAGGGCAGCCTGGGGGTACCCTGGGTCCTGGCCTGGCAGGATGGCGCACATCAGCAGCAGCGTGAGCATCTAGTATGGAGGCGGAGGAGCCCACTGTAGGCCAACGGCTGCACACATGGGCTAAGTTAGTTAGTCTACTCCGACCGGGCAGAGAGAGAGAGAGAGCTCGTCAGCTGAGGTGAAAGCAGCTGTCTAGGGGAAGAGCAGCCCGAAATCAAAGTTCCTGGTCCTCCAGGTTGCGGTTTTACAGCAGAGCAGTAACCTGCTTAAGTAAAAATATATGTACTCACAGAATTCCTACGAGCCTCAGAAATCGGATAGGTAATACGGCTAAACGTCCTAAGCTAACGCAAAAGAACAAATGATGGTGCGAACACTTGAATCGCATGTCTGATATTCGTCTACCTGTGGCTACCTTGGGTTATCAAGGTGGCTTCCTATTGGGAAGCGAGATGTCGGTAGACCGAGGAGGAGATGGGTTACGGAACAGGTCTAAGGCCTAGTCCTTGGAGTGATGATGGTGACGTACTTTAATACTGGAACAAGTCAGCAATTTTAACTACCTGGGCTACAGTGTGTTTTATAATATTAACAATGACGTTGTGAATAAGTTGCATAAGTTCAACCTTATGTGCGGGACCATTAGGCGAACCCTTAAGTCAGTAAGTAAAGGAACACGCCTAATATTCTACAAGGTGATGGCCCGTCTCATACTTCTTTATGGGGTGAGAATTGGACTTGAACGAAAGGCCAGCGGCATCCAAGCGGCTGAAACGAGATTTCTGAGGCACGTGGCAGGGTATACTCTCTATGGTCATAGAGGAAACACGAATATACGGCAGGAAATGAATATTATGAGTATACTCGACAGGATGGCCCAGTATCGGCTGAATTGGTGGGAACATCTTTGCCGAATGGATGACTGCCGCATCCCCAAACGACTATGGAACTATAAGCCGAGGGGACGGAGAGGTGTGGGACGTCCGAGGAAGCGCTGATGTGACCAACTCAAACGGCGGATGACGTAAATGTGCGAGGCCGCAGGAAGGGACCTGTGAACAATGGGGCCCGCGAGCAGCTCCTACTTACGCCACTGAAGCTCAGCGAAGCTCAGTGTCCATAGTAGCTTTTGAATTTTCGGTAGAACGGATCGGTATTAAAATAATTAGAAGGACAATTTGTGCAGGACGGTAAACAATGTAATTTGTTGGATAATGAAAGGCATGTTAAGTCATGATCAAAGAAGAACTGATATAGGCTTCTTACCTTCCTCAAGGACGGAAAAAGGAGGAGAAGAAGAAGAAGAAGAACAACAACAACAACTTCATTATCAGGTATTAAGAGACTGTCTACGAAAGGGGAGGAATTTGAAGCCCACCGACCTCTGGCAGGAAGAGGAGAAGAAGAAATAGAAGTAGAAAAAAGTAATAATAATAATAAGAAGAAGAACTTCATTTTCAGGTAAGTGTTAATTAAGAGCCTGTCTACTAAAGGGGAGGAATTTGAAGCCCACCGACCTCTGGATTAAAGAAGAAGAAGAAGAAGAAGAAGAAGAAGAAGAAGAAGAAGAAGAAGAAGAAGAAGAAGAGCTTCATTTTCAGGTATGTTTTAATTAAGAGACTGTCTACGGAAGGGTAGGAATTTGAAACCCACCGACCTCTGGCTTAAAGAGTATAATAATAATAATAATAATAATAATAATAATAATAATAATAATAATAATAAGAAGAAGAAGAAGAAGAAGAAGAAGAAGAAGAAGAAGAAGAAGAAGAAGAAGAAGAAGAAGAAGGAGAAGAAGAAGCGCTTCATTATAAGTTATGTTTTAATTAAGAGACTGTCTACGGAAGGGTAGGAATTTGAAACCCACCGACCTCTGGCTTAAAGAGAATAATAATAATAATAATAATAATAATAATAATAAGAAGAAGAAGAAGAAGAAGAAGAAGAAGAAGACGAAGAAGAAGAATTTCGTTTTCACTTGTTGGATATATTAGAGTACGTATTATACAGCAAGCAGTATACTGTACATAATGAAAGAGTCAAACATAGACGTCGACATTGACGCAAGTTGTGTTTACGTTATCGGGCGTCAAATCTGACGCGGGATCGTGCCCCTGGGCGCGCTTTCTCCCTCACCAAGAGGTTCACACACTCTGTCTTCTTTGGAGCCGTATATCAGTACGTAGGCCCAGGGCCGGACCTACAATTATTATTAGGGGGGGCAAGCTTTGCTGTTGGCGCCCTCCACGAGGGTACCCGATTTACCAAAAGGTCTAATGCTACATGAGGTTGAAAAAAAAACCTGATTAGAGATTACAGTATTATTTTAATTAAATAGTAATTCTTTTTCATAACACTGTTACACTAGTATTCAAAAAGTATCATAAATGTATAAGAAATAATTATAAAGAAAGGTTTGAGTATTTTTATAATTATAACGCATATACAGTTTTTAAAGTTTAATGGAAAAGAACAATAAAGTAAAAACATACTATTCAATATATTAATTAAACTTTTATCTTTCGAGCCTTCTTTGCTGCAAATGTGTTAATTATATGATCAAAAGAAATCGAAGAAGCCCTTTGATGCTCAATGGAAATAATGCTCAAGTTAGTAAGTCTTTGCTGTTTCATAGCATTTCTCAAATAGGTTTTTATAAGCTTCATTTTGCTGAAACTTCTTTCTCCAGTTGCTACAGACACTGGAAGTGTTACAAAGATTTTTAGAGCAACATGTATATTTGGATACCCCTCTTCCAGCTTGCTTTCATACAATATTTTGAGCATAGTTGCTGCTGTTGCATCTTCCAATCCATCTTCCGTGGTTAGAGCGTGAAACTTAAAACTCTCTATTTCATTTAAAAGTTCTTCTTCATTTAAATCATTTGCATAGGTTATAGCTAACTCTCTAGCCTTACTTTTTAAAGTACCAACATCTAGTTTTTTAATTTGATCCCCACACAAGAAACTAAACTTGTCAGCAATCATTTTCAGTGCATCATACCTGTTGGTTAGCTCACTAATAATTCTATCACACATTTGAAAAAGTGATATTTACTTCCATATTCCTTAAGGAATGGAAGTATGGTGATGGCAAAAAAAATCGTGTTCGAGATTATTGCAGATTCTGATTCTACTACACTCAAAACATGAAAAAAAGTCGTTTTCCGAAAAGTGTCTGTGTGTGTGTCTGTCTGTGTGTCTATGTGTCTGTGTGTCTGTGTGTCTGTGTCTGTAGATTTTTTTTCTATGGCAAACGATAACTGCCGCAAATTCAAACAGAATCAAACAATTTTTTGCATACAGCCCTGATTTGCAGAGTACTCGCGACCTATTGTTTTTGGTGAAGATCGGTTGAGGGAAAGGGGTAGTTTACCGGCAACGGTTTTTTTTTAGCAAGGGTAATTTTGTTTGTTTGGCAAACGATAACAGCCGCAAATTCAAACAGAATCAAATAATGTTTCGCATACAGCCCTGAATTGTAGAGTTCTCAAGATGTGTTGATTTTGGTGAAGATCGGTTAAGGGAAAGGGGTAGTTTACCTGTAACGTTTTATGTTTTAACAAGGGTATTTCTTATGGCAAACGATAACAGCCAAAAATTCAAACAGAATCAAAAGATTATTTGCATAGGCTACAGCCCTAAATTATAGAGTTCTCAAGACCTTTTGTTTTTGGTGAAGATCGGTTGAGGTAAAGGGGTAGTTTACCAGCAACGTTTTTTTAACAAGGGTATTTTCTATGGCAAACGATAACAGCCGCAAATTCAAACAGAATCAAATAATGTTTTGTATACAGCCCTGATTTGTAGAGTACTCAAGAGCTATTGTTTTTGGTGAAGATCGGTTAAGGGGAAGGGGTAGTTTACCAGCAACGTTTTTTATCAAGCGTATTTTCTATGGCAAACGATAACAGCCGCAAATTCAAACAGAATCAAATAATTTTTTGCATACGTCCCTGAATTGTAGAGGTCTCAATGACTTTCGATTTTGGTGAAGATCGGTTAAGGGGAAGGTGTAGTTTACCTGCAACCTTTTACGTTTTAACAAGAGTAAAGTACTTGAAAATTTATTTAAACTTTTTGAAACAATGGTAATTGTTAAAAATACAATAATTTGGTTGCCAGGCAATAAAATTATAATTTTTTCATTTTAATGTAATATAATATTTTTCATTTAATACAGCAATAAAAAGGCAGGTAAGACACAGCCTGGCTGTTTGGGTGAAAATGATTTTAAATATAAATCTTAGAATATGGAAGTCATGTATGGTTCTCCATACCGATATTTTACTTCCATATTCCTTAAGGAATGGAAGTATGGTGATGGCAAAAAAAATCGTGTTCGAGATTATTGCAGATTCTGATTCTACTACACTCAAAACATGAAAAAAGTCGTTTTCCGAAAAGTGTCTGTGTGTGTGTGTGTCTGTCTGTCTGTCTGTCTGTCTGTCTGTGTGTCTGTGTGTCTGTGTGTCTGTAGATTTTTTTTCTATGGCAAACGATAACTGCCGCAAATTAAAACAGAATCAAATAATTTTTTGTATGCAGCCCTGATTTGCAGAGTACTCGCGACCTATTGTTTTTGGTGAAGATCGGTTGAAGGAAAGGGGTACTTTACCGGCAACGGTTTTTTTTAGCAAGGGTAATTTTGTTTGTTTGGCAAACGATAACAGCCGCAAATTCAAACAGAATCAAATAATGTTTCGCATACAGCCCTGAATTGTGGAGTTCTCAAGATCTGTTGATTTTGGTGAAGATCGGTTAAGGGAAAGGGGTAGTTTACCTGTAACGTTTTATGTTTTAACAAGGGTATTTCCTATGGCAAACGATAACAGCCGCAAATTCAAACAGAATCAAAAGATAATTGCATACAGCCCTAAATTGTAGAGTTCTCAAGACCTATTGTTTTTGGTGAAGATCGGTTGAGGGAAAGGGGTAGTTTACCTGCAACGTTTTTTTAACAAGGGTATTTTCTATGGCAAACGATAACAGCCGAAAATTCAAACAGAATCAAATAATGGTTTGCATACAGCCCTGATTTGTAGAGTTCTCAAGACCTTTTGTTTTTGGTGAAGATCGGTTGAGGGAAAGGGGTAGTTTACCAGCAACGTTTTTTTAACAAGGGTATTTTTTATGGCAAACGATAACAGCCGCAAATTCAAACAGAATCAAATAATATTTTGCATACGTCCATGAATTGTAGAGGTCTCAATGACTTGCGATTTTGGTGAAGATCGGTTAAGGGGAAGGGGTAGTTTACCTGCAACCTTTTACGTTTTAACAAGAGTAAAGTACTTGAAAATTTATTTAAACTTTTTGAAACAATGGTAATTGTTAAAAATACAATAATTTTGTTGCCAGGCAATAAAATTATAATTTTTTCATTTTAATGTAATATAATATTTTTCATTTAATAAAAAGGCAGGTAAAACACAGCCTGGCTGTTTGGGTGAACATGATTTTAAATATAAATCTTAGAATATGGAAGTCATGTATGGTTCTCCATACCGATATTTTACTTCCATATTCCTTAAGGAATGGAAGTAAGATGATGGCAAAAAAATACGCTTGATAAAAAAACGTTGCAGGTAAACTACCCCTTCTCCTTAACCGAACCAAAAACAATAGGTCTTGAGTACTCTACAAACCAGGGCTGTATGCAAAACATTATTTGATTCTGTTTGAATTTGCGGCTGTTATCGTTTGCCATAGAAAATACCCTTGTTAAAAAAACGTTGCAGGTAAACTACCCCTTTCCCTCAACCGATCTTCACCAAAAACAATAGGTCTTGAGAACTCTACAATTTAGGGCTGTATGCAAATAATCTTTTGATTCTGTTTGAATTTGCGGCTGTTATCGTTTGCCATAAAAAATACCCTTGTTAAAATATAAAACGTTACAGGTAAACTACCCCTTTCCCTTAACCGATCTTCACCAAAAACAATAGGTCTTGAGTACTCTACAAATCAGGGCTGTATGCAAAACATTATTTGATTCTGTTTGAATTTGCGGCTGTTATCGTTTGCCATAGAAAATACCCTTGTTAAAAAAACGTTGCAGGTAAACTACCCCTTTCCCTCAACCGAACTTCACCAAAAACAATAGGTCTTGAGAACTCTACAATTTAGGGCTGTATGCAAATAATCTTTTGATTCTGTTTGAATTTGCGGCTGTTATCGTTTGCCATAGGAAGTACCCTTGTTAAAACATAAAACGTTACAGGTAAACTACCCCTTTCCCTTAACCGATCTTCACCAAAATCAGCAGATCTTGAGAACTCTACAATTCAGGGCTGTATGCGAAACATTATTTGATTCTGTTTGAATTTGCGGCTGTTATCGTTTGCCAAACAAACAAAATTACCCTTGCTAAAAAAAAACCGTTGCTGGTAAACTACCCCTTTCCCTCAACCGATCTTCACCAAAAACAATAGGTCGCGAGTACTCTGCAAATCAGGGGTGTATGCAAAAAATTATTTGATTCTGTTTGAATTTGAGGCAGTTATCGTTTGCCATAGAAAAAAAATCTACAGACAGACAGACAGACACACAGACACACAGACACACAGACAGACACACACACAGACACTTTTCGGAAAACGACTTTTTTTCATGTTTTGAGTGTAGTAGAATCAGAATCTGCAATAATCTCGAACACGATTTTTTTTGCCATCACCATACTTCCATTCCTTAAGGAATATGGAAGTTCATGGCACACTGGTCAACATGGTACCATTTGAGTTCTTCAACAAAAGTACAGGTGGGAGCGTTCTAATTATTAAACTTCAGTCAACAACAACTCAATAGACTGGCTCCCTGGTGTTCAGGTTAAACATCTTGTTAATGCTCCTAAAGAAAATGGTACCAGAAGTCCAGCTGTTTCAAATAAAGTTGTAACTATGAAGTTGAGAGATAAGCTGAAGCTGAAGTTGAAGCAGAAGAAGCTGCACAAGTCCAATCACATGTGCGGGACCATGAGGATAACTCTTCAATCAACGAGTAAAGAAACACGCTTGAAGTTCTACAGACTTCCCTGTGGGTGTGAGAACTGGACTTTGACGAAATCCCGGGGCTAGTCGTATTAAAAGCGGCCGAAATTTTGTTTTTCAACAACGTGTCAGGATGTGGTCTCCAACATGGCAGAAGAAATTCTGATATACGGCACAGGTGTGTGGGTAGACCAAGGAATAGAAGGATTTTTGAAGGTGGAACAGGCAGCATCTTGTCTATGTCGTGTGGTGGAGATGATAATGATGATGATGAAATTCCCTTTCTGCGCAAACTAATCGAAACTCTATTACCACGACACAAATATTACCATCGTGTAAAATATATGACACTCCGTTTTAGGTGTGGCTTCAATATTTCCACTCCTCGTTTACATAAGCAGTGTTTACCATTTCTGTTAAACACTATTTTCACTGCAGTAATGATTTCCATTATCTAGTCGATTACTGTGAGCGACGCAAATTATTTGCCTACCTGTTGCCCGCTCGCTGTTTAAACGAAGACGAGCCTTCGGTTTTCAGTCTTCTTCATCGTTAAACATTATTTAATCCGCCGCAATTAAGCTGCAACGTTGTTATTAGTGTTGCAATCGGCTGGGGGGGGGGGAGGGAGCGTTTCTGCCCAACCCAACGTCTCCCGCCGCTTACCTTAACTGGGACACGTACATAATCGTACCGGATTTGACCATATCAAGCCATCACTGCATTACTACCAACTAATTATTATTGGTTTAGGTATTAAATGTCATCAAACGGTATTGAAATATTCCTTTAAAATGAAACCTATTTTAATCAGGATCCGAAAGGGTGTGTGACGCGAACATATGCTTTCATTGAAGAGAAATGCACTAGCCTCTCCACCCCAACTCCATTCTCACCTACATCTTGGTGGGCCCTGTTACGCCAAGCAATCCACTCAATGGTTGTGGTAACCTATCCCTTCGGCGGAGTGGATCGGTAAGCAAACGAGAGATGGGGGTCCTCTCAGGGCAGCGTGGAGATACCCTGGGTCCTGGCCTGGCAGGATGGCGCACATCAGCAGCAGGGTGAGCATCTAGTGTGGAGGCGGAGGAGCCCACTGTAGGCCAACGGCTGCACACATGGGCTGAGTTAGTTAGTCTACTGCGGTCGGGCAGAGACAGCTGGTCAGCTGAGGTGAAAGCAACTGTCTAGGGGAGAAGCAGCCCGAAATCAAAGTTCCTGGTCCTCCAGGTTGGGGGTTTTACAGCAGAGCAGTAACCTGCTTAAGTAAAAATATATGTACTTACTCATACGAGCCTCGTAAATCGGATAGGGAATACGGCTAAACGTCCTAAGCTAACGCAAAAGAACAAATGATGGTGCGAACACTTGAATCGCATGTCTGATATTCGTCTACCTGTGGCTACCTTGGGTTATCAAGGTGGCTTCCTATTGGGAAGCGAGATGTCGGTAGACCGAGGAGGAGATGGGTTACGGAACAGGTCTAAGGCCTAGTCCTTGGAGTGATGATGGTGACGTACTTTAATACTGGAACAAGTCAGCAATTTTAACTACCTGGGCTACAGTGTGTTTTATAATACAAACAATGACGTTGTGAATAAGTTGCATAAGTTCAACCTTATGTGCGGGACCATTAGGCGAACCCTTAAGTCAGCAAGTAAAGGAACACGCCTAATATTCTACAAGGTGATGGCCCTTCTTACACTTCTTTATGGGTCTGAGAATTAGACTTGAACGAAAGGCCAGCGGCATCCAAGCGGCTGAAACGAGAATTCTCAGGCACGTGGCATGGCATACTCTCCATGGTCATAGAGGAAACACGAATATACGGCAGGAAATGAATATTATGAGTATACTCGACAGGATGGCCCAGTATCGGCTGAATTGGTGGGAACATCTTTGCCGAATGGATGACTGCCGCATCCGCAAACAACTATGGAACTCTAAGCCGAGGGGACGGAGAGGTGTGGGACGTCCGAGGAAGCGCTGATGTGACCAACTCAAACGGCGGATGATGTAAATGTGCGAGGCCGCAGGAAGGGACCTGTGAACAATGGGGCCCGCGAGCAGCTCCTACTTACGCCACTGAAGCTCAGCGAAGCTCAGTGTCCATTGTAGCTTTTGACTTTTCGGTAGAACGGATCGGTATTAAAATAATTGGAAGGACAATTTGTGCAGGACGGTAAACAATGTAATTTGTTGGATAATGAAAGGCATGTTAAGGCATGATCAAAGAAGAACTGATATAGGCTTCTTACCTTCCTCAAGGACGGAAAAAGGAGAAGAAGAAGAAGAAGAAGAACAACAACAACAACAACTTCATTATCAGGTATTAAGAGACTGTCTACGAAAGGGGAGGAATTTGAAGCCCACCGACCTCTGGCAGGAAGAGGAGAAGAAGAAATAGAAATAGAAAAAAGTAATAATAATAATAAGAAGAAGAACTTCATTTTCAGGTAAGTGTTAATTAAGAGCCTGTCTACTAAAGGGGAGGAATTTGAAGCCCACCGACCTCTGGATTGAAGAAGAAGAAGAAGAAGAAGAAGAAGAAGAAGAAGAAGAAGAAGAAGAAGAAGAAGAAGAAGAAGAAGAAGAAGAGCTTCATTTTCAGGTATGTTTTAATTAAGAGACTGTCTACGGAAGGGTAGGAATTTGAAACCCACCGACCTCTGGCTTAAAGAGTATAAGAAGAAGAAGAAGAAGAAGAAGAAGAAGAAGGAGAAGAAGAAGAAGGGATTCATTATAAGGTATGTTTTAATTAAGAGACTGTCTACGGAAGGGTAGGAGTTTGAAACCCACCGACCTCTGGCTTAAAGAGAATAATAATAATAATAATAATAATAATAATAAGAAGAAGAAGAAGAAGACGAAGAAGAAGACGAAGAAGAAGAATTTCGTTTTCACTTGTTGGATATATTAGAGTACGTATTATACAGCAAGCAGTATACTGTACATAATGAAAGAGTCAAACATCGACGTCGACATTGACGCAAATTGTGTTTACGTTATCGGGCGTCAAATCTGACGCGGGATCGTGACCCTGGGCGCGCTTTCTCCCTCACCAAAAGGTTCACACACTCTGTCTTCTTTGCAGCCGTATATCAGTACGTAGGCCCAGGGCCGGACCTACAATTATTATTAGGGGGGGGCAAGCTTTGCTGTTGGTGCCCTCCCCGAGGGTACCCGATTTACCAAAAGGTCTAATGCTACATGAGGTTGAAAAAAAAAACAGATTAGAGATTACAGTATTATTTTAATTAAATAGTAATTCTTTTTCATAACACATATTACACTAGTATTCAAAAAGTACCATAAATGAATAAGAAATAATTATAAAGAAAGGTTTGAGTATTTTTATAATTATAACGCATATACAGTTTTTAAAGTTTAATGGAAAAGAACAATAAAGTAAAAACATACTATTCAATATATTAATTAAACTCTTATCTTTCGAGCCTTCTTTGCTGCAAATGTGTTAATTATATGATCAAAAGAAATCGAAGAAGCCCTTTGATGCTCAATGGAAATAATGCTCAAGTTAGTAAGTCTTTGCTGTTTCATAGCATTTCTCAAATAGGTTTTTATAAGCTTCAATTTGCTAAAACTTCTTTCTCCAGTTGCTACAGACACTGGAAGTGTTACAAATATTTTTAGAGCAACATGTGTATTTGGATACCCCTCTTCCAGCTTGCTTTCATACAATATTTTGAGCATAGTTGCATCTTCTCTTTGTAAAAACTTGTTAACTCGATCAATTTTCTTGAGAATTGTATACCAAAAACATGTCATGACAACGCATTCGAAAATTTTCAAATTGCAGATTAGAGATTTGGCTTCAGATCTTGTTTCTGGAGATGAGAATTCATGAGTGTTCAGTTCTTCAAGAGCATAGAGCACTTTGTCCATATGTTTATATATAACCTCCACGGATTCAAGCCTTGCTGACCATCTTGTTTTGCTTTCTGATTTTAAACTAAGAGGTACATGTTTTTTTAATACTTCCCACCTTGATGTTGAACCATAAAAGTAGTAGTAAAGACTGTTTACAATACCAAAATATGATTGGGCTTCAACACATGCTTCTGCTGAATGGACTCCAACTAAATTTAAGGAGTGGGCTGAGCATGGAACAAAATAGGCCAGTTTGTTCTCTTGGACTATCCTTGATTGTACTCCCTTGTATTTCCCAGCCATGTTTGCTCCGTTGTCATATGACTGGCCTCTGCAATATTTCAACCATCTTGTTTGAGCTTTTCAGCGATACTTTCAAAAAGACCCTCACCTGTCTTTTCACAGTGAAAAAATCCAAAAAACTTTCACAAATCTCAGGCCCTTCCTCATTAAATTTAATGTATCGAATAACTTCAGTCATCTGTTCATTTTTACTCACATGAGGAGTACAGTCGAAAATCGAAGAAAAATATTTAGCTGCTTTAATGTCTTTAATAATGTCTTCCCTAATTTGATGTGCAATGAGATCAAGAAACTCGTCTTGTACTTTGTGGGAAAAATAACTGAGCTGCCCTTTCTTGTGGCGATCAATATGTTGGCGCAAGTTTTCGTTGTAGTGGGAAATTAAATCTATAGTGTTGAGAAACTTGCCACTATCTGGATCTGCAAAGGTACAGTTTCATTCGACCCCCTAAACGAACTACCCTGTTTTGCCAAAAATAAGATAGCATCTACTATACAGCGTAGCACTTCCCTCCAATGGGATTCCTCTTTTTTTATTTGATCTTGCAATTCCCTGTCGATCCTTCCTTTACCAAGGGAAGCTTCTAAGGCCTTCCATGAAATAAACGACATCTTATGACTCTGTGAGTTTTCATGTTCTGGTAACTTTTCATTAAGTTTTCTCCAATTTATGAAGCCCTGATTTCTTGCTAAGTAAGACCGTTTATATTTATGGTCTGTGATCAAGTGGGAAAAAAGCCTACATGGAACACAATACAAGGCATTCATTGTCTCGCTGTAAGCCAAATAAGATCTTTTAACCTTTGAACCATTTTTCAAAATTTTAAAGAACCAATCCTTTGTAAGATTTCGGCCCTCCCTACAACTTTTACTCAAGTCAGGATCATGATATTCTTTTTCATACCTATTTTGTGTTATGTAACATCTTTGATTATCACTAAGTCTAGCTGGCCAAGTTCCAGGGTCATTAAAATTGAAATTATACTCACATTCAGTTTCCTCATTATTAGGCCTTTTCCACTTTACACCAGGTAATGTTTCTTGAAGTGACATTGAAGTGTCAGTAGCATGGGACGTACTTGGTTTTTCACAAAGTAAGTCATTTTTATTCTTTTCCTCTGCACAAAATTCCATGAAGTCTTCTTCTCTACCACTGCTCTCATCCTCTTCCAAAGATTCCTCTTGAATGGATGGCTGATCGCCCGTGGCTTCGTCTGCAAGCAACAAACATAATTGTATACATGACTGAATCATTACAATGTTAAGTATTAGTCCAAGCCAACATTGCATAGCTAATAAATTAATAGCAACATGGAAAGTTAACAGGCCTAGATTTAAACTCTATTTTGCGATACTTCGCCTCTACAAAATTTTTAATTACTTTTCCATCAAAATTTATTCTTTTTGGAACTGAGTTATCATTGAATTGATAATAATAGGCTCCATAAATTACGCAATGACGGGCGAGGAAGGTTACTGCCGCGGAGTGGATGGGTGTTGTCGGAGGAGGGGGCGAGGGGCAGGGTGAGTCAGTAAGTCACATCAGGCCTATAAGGGGGATGAGGCAGGATCTCCCAACCTACTTTTTTTATTGTTTCGAGCGTCAGTTTTGCCGTGTGTGGGCGGGAATTATCGTGAAGAAGAATCACACCATTCCTCTGCCATACCGGACATTTCTTCTCCAATGCAGGCTTAACTTTGTTCACAATCATGTCAGAATAGTACTGACTATTGATGGCACGCTGGTCTTGTAGGTAATCACAGAAAATTGGGCCTTGGCAGCTCCAAAAGATGGTTAACATTACCTTACCAGCCGATGTGGCTGGGTTTTGAATTTCTTTTTGGCAGGTGAACTGGGATGCTTCCACTCCATGCTTTGTCGCTTTGACTCAGGTTCAAAATAGTGAATCCAAGTTAGTGGTTATAGTGGTTCCAAATCTAAAAATCTTATAACAGAACGCTGTTCTTCGAAAATACTGTCCTTAAGAGGACACGCCATTGTAAATAAAACTGTATTGGTTATTTTTATGCAATATATTATTGAACAGCTGATCAAAACTCACAACGACGTTGCCAGGTAACATTCCTGAAAGTTTCAATCAGCTGCTACAATTAATTTCCTTTCTACAGCTGTTTGTCTGTTTACTTATTGAATGACCCTCGTAAAGGTGCCATCCTTGTGAATATTGTAAAGGTGCAATCCTTGTGAATATTGTAAAGGTGCCGTCCAGTTTGGAACACCCTAAAAATTCTTCGACGTTCACAACAAATGTTTACCCCAATAACACAAAGGCAGCGAAGTGAGAGTTGTCGTTATAGTGTAATCGTTTAATTAAGAAAACGCTTTAATGTTGGCAAAACGTACCAAACATCGCCAATAGACGTTACAAGGATCTGATAACAAAGACAGTCACACGCGCGCGCAACAAGACAAGACACTGCGCTGTTTCGTATGCTGTGCTACCTTGCGTATAACGCAGTAATATAAATTATAAGGATAAATGTTACACACGTACGGGACGGGAAAACTATAGAAATATAAATTCACCGGCGGGAGAGAGAGAGAGAGAGAGAGAGAGTGAGAGAGAGAGACCAGAGTAAGAGTGAGTAATGCGCGTCGATTCGTTGGGACGGAACCGGTCCAATTATTGCCGTGAGAGGGGCTCTCTCATTACCGTGATTTAACGTTGGCATCATAAAAATTGCTTCTTTATAGTTGTGTTGTGTTGTGTGTGAGTGCGTGAGCAGGATTTACTTACGAAAACAAAAAATATCTCTCTCGACAATACATTTGATTTTCCCCTACTTCTTGCTGTCTCTCTCCCCCCTCTGTCTGCCTCTCCATCCTCTCTTTATGCCTTTAGTACTGCATTTATCGGTAAAGAGACTTATAGGATTAAAATAGAAATTAATTTTCTTTACCGTTGACAGATAGTTCTGTTTGCGGGTAATTGGTGGGAGTAAATGTTTACCGCCTGTCCAAGAAGAAGAAGAAGAAGAAGAAGAAGAAGAAGAAGAAGAAGAAGAAGAAGAAGAAGAAGAAGAAGAAGAAGAAGAAGAAGAAGACAGTAACCGGATTTTGCGTTTTATGATCAAGTCAACCGAGTTATTTTTATCACGACAAATGTGATTTTATAATAATGCTGATGATGATGATAATAATAATAATAATAATAATAATAATAATAATAATAATAATTTTTTGTTGCATAATTCCCTGTATGTGCAGAACCTCTTAACTTCTTTTTTGTTTCAGCTAATACAGCAGGTATTAACATTTTTTTCTTCAAATACTTTTGCTATTTCCAATTCTTTACCACTTAACTCTCTAACATTCCACGTAGCTAACTTTAATTTGTCCGCAATCGATTTATTCAAATCCTTATCATTTGCCAGGGTCCTACCGCCAGTTCCAAACTTTATTACGAGGCTGCTTTGGGTATTATAATTTTTTTTAGAAGATAAATAAATTTAGGAATATTTTTGCAGTAAAATTCATAGAAATCGTAGAAATAAAACAAGACACAGCACAAGGATTAAATTTTATAAGACAATTGCAATACCCACGTTGATTTATGCGAGTGAGGCGTGGGTTATGACAAAAAAAAAAGGAGTGCGGCAAGATTCGGAGTGCTAAAATGCAGTTTCTTCGAAATACCTTAAATAATAGATTGCAAGGCAGAATAAGGAATGAGGATATCAGAGCAGAACTTGAAGTAAAGAACATAATAAAATTATTTCAATTTACAGAAGACAATGGTGGGATCATCTACAAAGGATGACAGAGGATCGATTGCCAAAACCGGCACTGAACTGTAAAGCCAGGAGTAGAAGAGACGTGGGTCGTACGAGGATGAGATGGGTGCCGGAACAGGTTTATATAACTTAATCCTTGAAGAGAAGAAGAAGAAGAAGAAGAAGAAGAAGAAGAAGAAGAAGAAGAAGAAGAAGAGGAAGAAGATACATTTTTTTGAGGCAGAAAAATGCATCGTACACCGTCAGCGGAAACCGTCTGTGCCCTGGTGTGTGGGATTCTCATCCACTAAAGAACCCGCTCCTAATTCAGGGACTCATATTTATCCTGAAACCGCTTAGCGTATTGCTTCAGGATGGAGCCTATTCCTCCTTTATTCGGCTCCTCCTAATTGCCCCCTTATCCTCTACTGCCCGTTGGGTGCAAGTTGAGCCTCTCTTTTCTTTTCTAGTAGGACCCACTGAATAAATGCAGAAATGCGGTCACATCACGCCATCATGCGTGAACTCCCCGATCTCCGTCATCAGTGACATCCTCCCCCTTGTGAATCTGCAGCACTTGAAAAAGATGTGCAAGAAGGCATCTCTTCATGGCGGAGTCATCGTATTACCATGCTGCGCTTTGCACCTTTCCCGTTCTGTAGAGGTAGGCATTAAAATTGCCGTGGCCACTGAGGAACTCTGGAACTCTGTGTCAGATGGTAGTTAACCTCATCGTGTTGGCGGTCAATCCATTCCTTCCAGTTAGATATGAGCCTTGCGGCCCATTTTCCTCTATCCTCCCTATTCCATCGATCTTGTGAGTGTCAGAGAGCGAGAGCGAGTTCCACGGCTTCATGTTTGCAGCATCCCTTCCAATTACGTCTCTTATTCGAAGTGATGCTTTCGCTTTAAGAAGAGAGCTAAAAGGAACCACGCCCGCTATCAGTAGGACTACTGGCTCTGACACTGTCCGGTTGCTCCTCTTCTCTGCATCGATGGGATACGTTTCCTGTAATTTTCGGCTTATAGTGCATCGGTCCAGATTTCGCAACCGTAGGCCTACAGAAGGATGGATTCTGTGACCGCCATCAACAATCGCCTCTTACTTGCAATGCGACCTCCTACATTGGCCACAAGCCTGCTCAGCTTTGTTGTGTAGTGAGCCGCCTTATCAGCTGCGTACTTGATTTGCTCCCAGTAAGAGAATTTCGAATCTAACCTCACCCCTAGGTATTTAACCACCTTCTTTGTAAGTGGAGTGTCAGTTCCCACTTGCAGTGGTATGATTGTGGGGATCCATTATTACAACAGTAGAATAATAATAATAATAATAATAATAATAATAATAGGTTAATAATAATAACACAGTTGGTTTCTACAAGTACCAACCTGAAGTTGTTTTAGAAAATGTAAACATCAAAATTTATTCAATCTTCTATTGTGGCGTATTCATTGTTCATAACCTAAAGATACCATACATATGATTTATAATACAATTTTAATTACTCACATTCTTAATTTCGATCGATGTCGGTCATAGACCATAGTCAGGACATATACACTGTGGACTCGCGGTCACAATATTGTCAAACAGTTACTATTTACAGAAAACGAATTCGTAAACACTGATTAATGATCATGAAACGTATGTTTGTGTCCAACGTTTCTCGAGAACTGATTTTATTGCGGAGTGTTTATGTTTACATTCAGGTCTATACATTATATCAGCTGATTACTGTATGTTGATTTTCATTTCGCCGCAATATGTCAAATGTGATACGATTTTTGGAAGTCCGTCATGACGTTCAATAGATATTCGTGGCACTCTTCTTTTACATGTTTTGTATATTCGGTATTGTTCATATACATTAGATCTTATTTCATCATTTCACGTTTTCAATACCATTAAAAGTTGTTGTATTAGACAATATTCATAAGACTGTTGTTTTATGTGTTTGACTACTGTTGAGTTCGGATTTGAATGTGAGAATGTCTGGTGTGTTCTATATATCTGTGCTTAAAGGCTTAAAGTTCTCGAGAAACTCTGGACACAAACAAAGATTATAGGTACCATTAGTAAGCAATAAATGTGTGTATATTGTAAATACATCACATTATAATTAGTCAAAATTAAATATCACTATAGTATTGACGACTCGGAACACTAAGCTTTTTATAAGTAAAATCGTAAAGATTTACCTTACAGCCTAAACCGGGTTTCACCTTTAAAGGCTTCTTCAGATGCTGAAAAGCCTTTAAAGGTGAAAGCCGGTTTAGGCTGTAAGGTAAATCTTTACGATTTTACTTATAAAAAACTTAGTGTTCCGAGTCGTCAATACTGTAGTGATATTTAGTTAAGTAACGGACACGTCATGGACAACGAAATCCAAGAAGTAAAAATTAATTGGAACAAGGAAATATCCCCTAACATGACAGTCCCGTAAACAGACCAGATGTAACCATTTTGGATAAAAAGAGAAAAAGAATTATAACTCACCGATATCTCAGTGCCTCTTTCCCGCAATCTGAGAAACGTACGAAAATAACGAATTAAACAAGTATCAAAACTTATCTGTAGAAATTAAAAAGATGTCGAAGGTCAACAAGGTAACAGTGAACCACAGGCACAATACCAAGCACAACAACCACATAGATCGAAACATTCAAACTCAGACAACTCGTTTTGAATGATTACAATAATCAGTCATCTTGGACAGCTGCCATATAGTTTGCAAAATATTAGGAGAGGAGCTCTGGTAAACTTGGTTTCTCCATGAGAGAAACCATCCTATCATGGTCGCGAAAAATTGTGAAAACAACAAATAAAAAAATAGTTCTCACAAGTTGGCTAAGTTTCAAGCAATATGTGACACGATCCGTCGAGTGTCAATCGAGGACAAAGAGATTCGACTAAAATTGTTAAGACAATGGTGGCTGTGCCAGTGTTATTGTATGGCTCTGAAACTTGGGTTCCGTCGAAAAAACATATGATTAGAATACAGACGTCACAGATAAGGTTCTTTAAAGGCGATCTGTTAAACGCTGCACACGAAAGTATAGACTCTACAGTGAATGCATTCGTAAAGTGTTCAACATCTTTAATGTGCAAGATTGTGTTGCAGAAAACAAAGAGATATGGATCCCTAGGATGCCGGTTGGCAGGTTTAGCAGTACTAGGCTGTTGAACAGCGAACGATAGAAAGACGTAGGAGGCGCTGGCGAACTGGACACATTTCTTTGAGACCGGAACAGGTGATTAGCCTAGATGAAGGAGAAGAAGAAGAAGAAGAAGAAGAAGAAGAAGAAGGAGAAGAAGAAGGATGAGGAGGAGGAGGAGGAGGAGGAGGAAGAGGAGGAGGAGGAGGAAGAGGAGGAGGAGGAGGAGGAGGAGAAGGAGAAGAACAAGAAGAAGAAGAAGGAGGAGAAGGAGGAGGTGGAGGAGAAGGAGAAGAAGAAGAAGAAGAAGAAGAAGAAGAAGGAGGAGGAGGAGGAGGAGGAGAAGAAGAAGAAGAAGAAGAAGAAGAAGAAGAAGAAGAAGGAGAAGAAGAAGGAGGAGGAGGAGGAGGAGAAGAAGAAGAAGAATAAGATGAAGAAGAAGAAGAAGAAGAAGAAGAAGGAGGAGGAGGAGGGGGAGGAGGAGGAGGAGGAGGAGATGGAGAAGAAGAAGAAGAAGAAGGAGGAGAAGGAGGAGGAGGAGGAGGAGGAGGAGGAGGAGGAGAACAAGACGAAGAAGAAGGAGGAGAAGGAGGTGGAGGAGGAGGAGGAGAAGAAGAAGAAGAAGAAGAAGATGATGAAGATGAAGAAGAAGAAGAAGAAGAAGAAGGAGGAGGAGGAGGAGGAGGAGGAGGAGGAGGAGGAGGAGGAGGAGAAGAAGAAGAAGAAGAAGAAGAAGAAGAAGAAGATTATATCTAGCCTGGAAGAAGAAGATTAAAGTGACAAATTTGCTCTACTGTTTTACCGCCAAGGTCTAATTTGCATTGAATGAGTTTTTGCAGATTAGTTTATTAATTCCAGAATAATAACTAGATTAACTGTTCACTTGCTGACGAAATTTTCAATTATCCACAACAAAGTTGCTAGAAAACGATTTTTTTTTCTTTGTAAAGTCATCAAAGCGTGACTAATATATTCGAAGCAACTCGCGAGAGTAACACGGTTTTAAGCAATTCGCAAGAGCGAGCGACAACAATTTGTTTCAGAGCAGAGAACTGCGCGTATCATTTAATTTAGTTGCCACTTAATGCGGCTTGAAATTTTAAATTAAGTCGCTGCCGCTCGCTGCGATGTTCGTCGTCGTCGGTAGTAGCGAGCGCGTATAATGTAATCTGGAACTAAACGTTGAACGCTACAAAGTGAGTACAACGAAGCAGAAACAGAAGAAGAAGCAGCAAAAACAAGGAGGATAATTTCTGTTCGCCCGCGGGTCCGTGGTGGTGGCTATTACACTACTGACGGACTAAATGACAGTTGATGCCACAAAGACGTATTAACCTGCGTTTAATCCGGAGTAATATTATTGCAATCAGCAACATTTAAATCTGCTCTCTTGGTCGTCGTCGTGATGAAAGGCTGTACTTTGTGCGTACGGCTATTAGCCAAGAAATATTGCCACGGCTACTATGACGATGCCTCTACGTATAATTTATCTACGCGCATTACTTTTAATTCTTATAGTTGAGAAGAAGAATGTGTGATGTTTCTGCAAGAATGACAGCACTTATTGTTGCGATTCCACATCCGGTTGTCAAACGTTGTAAACAGGTTAGCGTTTGTACGTCACTTTATTGACGTTTTTAAACGTTATTTATCTGTTTTGTATTCAAGTTACTAACTTTAAAAATAGTAAATAATTAACTTTATCCGTCTTGTGACTTCTGCTTCCAAAGTAATATTAAGCGTTTCGGAATACAAGTTCCACCATCAGATTATGGCTCCTTCGAGGCAGTCGGTAACATAAAATAAAACCATTTAAATCATTATTATTATTAATTCAGGGTCAAAACCTCCTACGACGTTTTCCGATGCCTAAACTCCATTGTTGTCTGTCGTTGCAGTTTTCGTCCATCAGTCCTCCATGCCTAGCCTATGGATGTAAACTTTTGCCAAATATGTACTTCTGTTCCTATTGCATTCCCGTCTCTCTCTCTCTCTCTCTCTCTCTCTCTCTCTCTCTCTCTCTCTCCCTCTCTATTTGTAAACATATTCTTTCATTTTCACTCCTTCTCTCCACTCACCATTCACATTCTATGCCTATGTATGTAAACTTTTGCCAAATATGTACTTCTGTTCCTGTGTCCCCCCCCCGTCACTCTCTTTCTCCCTCGCCCTATCCCCCCATTATGTGTACGTATGTATGTGAACAGGCGCGAGTGAGTGTACCTGCGCGTATGAGTGCGTAAAAGGTCGCCCGACTAACGGCGTTCAAGACGACCGCGCGTGTCCATTAAAAAACGCTCCTTGGCCACCGCGCGCACAACAAGATTCCACGCATATTCATTCCATTATTTAAAACCGCTTTGAAAATTCCGCGATACAAGTAAAGTGTTCTTTATTTCCGACGACGATGATGGAATCCGCGCTGAACGTGGCCGACCTTCGACTCTTATCTACGTATTGCGGAACCAACCACACTTTGTCCATTAACCTCTCGGAGCTGATACTGCGTACGGTAACATCTAACCCCGCCCGATGTGTGTGTGTGTGTGTGTAATTACGAGTATATACGGTCGCTACTTCACCTGCCCCGCGTGAACTTGCGTCGTCGTCTTATTATTATACAGGCCGTGGCATCCGCTTTACCCAATACGCCGCATTAGCGTCCGATAATTCTTTGTAGTAAAAAAATTTAATTATGATTTTGCAGCACATTTTTCCACTTTCTTCCTGTGAAGCTTTTAACGCCGCACCATCGAGAGAGTGTGTCTGATACAGCTGAATACTCGGCCGTGACCCTTGACGCTGAGGTCTCATATGGATGGTGAATGTAAAAAGAAAAAAAAGACATATGAAGATTTTTTCGGGATCAAAACGTCCTACGACGTTGTCCGATGCCCAACCTCCATTGCTGTCTGTCGTTGCAGTTTTCGTCGTTTAGTCCTCTAGCGCTCATTAATCTTCTTATGCCCTCTCTCAATGTTTTCTTGGATCTTCCCTTCTTTCTGTGCTCTCTAGGTATTCGTCTCATTGTTTTCTTTGGTAGTCGGTCTTGTCCCATTCTTCATGCGTCTTGTACCAGATTAGTTGTTTTTCTTCATTGCAGTCGATGATTGTCTTTTGTACGCTCATTTCCTCTTTGATCGATCCATTTTGTATTCGCTCTAGCATTGAAGTTCGAGCAGCTCGTCTGAAACTATCCATTTCTGTAGCTTCCAACTTTCTTTTTACCTGTTCTTTTATTCTCCATTCTTCGGGTCCGTACATCAATGTGCTTTTAATCATACTATCGTATATTCTTTTCTGCCTTTCTTTTCCAATTTCTGTGCTCCATAGAATCCCATTCAGTGATCTAATTATTTGTTTTGCTTTGTTTATTCTTGAGTTTATTTCAACATCACCTGTTCCTTCTTCATTAAACGTTTATTCCCAAGTATCTGTAGCTGTTGCATTTTTTTATACGTTCCTTGTTTTCTAAGATTAAATCTGTTGTTTCTTCTCCGACACATAGATACTGCGTTTTTTCTAAGTTCATCATTAATCCCCATTTTTTCTTACTTTTCCTTCAGTTTGCGTGTCATGTATTCCAGGTCTTCTTTTTCATTTGCACATATCACTTGATCGTCTCCAAACTGCAGGCGATCTACAAGCATGTGTCATCGTCAATTTTAATACCCATCCCTTTGCATTTTTTCTTCCAATGGGTTAGAGCTTTTTCAACGTAAATCTTAAAAAGCGTGGGAGAGATGCATTTAAAAACATCTACACGTAATATTATGTCACCATTGAAAGGCACACGCGATGTCTTGACAACTTTTTCGATAACACATTAAAGCGTGCACACTATGTGACGTCTCTCTTGTTAAGACAACACAAAAGTCGGGAACTAGTTCAATTCGTTACCAGTTAATTAAACCAGCTGCCGTTGTTAGTAAAACTTCCTTACTAACAAATTACAACACAATTTTTACATAGGAAATAGACAAGGATTGCACAAATTTATTCACTCACTTGGTGTTAGCAAAAACCATCTCTTTATTACTATTCATATCTCATGATTTACTTTGTTTTTCCAAAAGAATTACTCTAGCAAATTCTGCTTTTATTGCTTTAAAAATATTAAGTGTATTATTCCTTTTATCTCAAAAGCACTCATCTAGATGTTGTTTTAAGTACCTCGGATCCGGGTCTGAACTTTGCTAAAAATTAATTTATCACAATTTTAACCAAATTATTGGAAGAATAATATTGGTTGAAAACTACAGAATTACCTTACATTTAGATATAGTGCTGTTACTACTACTTCATTACAAAATTACAAATCTGATAAGTTATTCTTTACATTATTAAAAGTTCTTTAGTGTTCTTTTGTTACTTCTCTTATTGAAACGAATATGTACAAATGTTGTGTTTGGATATCACCTGAATTTAAGATGAGGTTGTGATTGGGTCCTTGGTGGTCATCTTCTGTCGTCTTCTAGGGTGGTGTACGTGGTTCCTCTTGAAGCTACATCGGGTTGATTACATCTGGTCTCGACGATCGGATTTTTTACTTGAAGTTCATACTGTTGTATTTTGAGTTTTCTACGTCTGGAGTTTCTAGTTCACATTTTACACCTTAATTATAGTTCTTACTTTGCAGTACTAAAGTCTGGTAAGTTACATATCTTACAACTTACAGTTTTATTTTTTTTTTAAAAGAGATGTGTCGGCTAAGTTTTCCTTTCTTTATATTTTTTATAACTCTACACTCACTACATTATTTATTTTTGTTATTATTTTCCACACTACATTCTTCAAAATAAAATCACCTCAAACTGGATATGTTTTTTAACGGCATACACCTACGTGTATGTGGACAACACAAGACTCACATCTTTACATGTCGAAGTTCTACTGGCGACTGCGTGCATAGTTTAGGGGCGAGGGGTCAGTAAGCTGGCGCGTATTTACGCACTGAGAAAATAGTTCGTTCTTTTATTTATTATTAATTACTCATCAATTAGAATGTAATTACTTTACGTTAACATTGTTACGAATTAGAGATTTCCTTATTTATATAGTCGTATTTTAATAAATTAACGTAATTATTATTATTATTTAATTAACACCTTTCTTTTCGTGTTGGTACGGGACAATTTCAAGTTGATTCAGGAATCTGGGTACAGGTAAGGGTGGATAATACTCTTACTTGTTAGAAATTAAAAAATTTTTATCTGTGCGATTTACTATATTTTTTAAAATCGTCACAACTACTGCTGTAAAACGTTGCTATATAGACCTAGTTAATTTCCATTGCAGAACATGAACAGTATGGCTTTACGGAAAATCATAGTTCCCACCTTTAAATTTATATATATGTTTTTATACGAACAGTCCAGCCGTAGACCGCGCGAATATCATTTCCTTTCTTCTTGTGCTGCCAGAAGGCCCTCATCCGCATACTACGCGCCGTCCTCCTTTTCACTGTCCACCCCTTTCTCGTCTTCTTCCCACCGCAGAGAACCTAAAGATTTTGAAGTTTGCTTCTGTATGTATTTCTATCCAGACAGTCATTCAAAGAGATACCCAGTTTCATCATTTCCTCCTCGAGTTGTTAGGTGTATCCGTTCAGACTGGAAAGTTGCCAAATATAGTTGAAAATTTGTTTATTTAATCTGGACCGATCCATCCGAACCATATGTCCAAGGAATCTCAGTCTTTTCCTTCGGAAAGCCGTTTCCAGATCTTCCAGATCCCTGTGCAGCTCTTCTTTTGGTCTACGCCTGTACCCATCTTCGGTTTTCTTGGGGCCATAAATTTTCCGAAGAATTCTTCGTTCAATTTTAAGAAGAGGTTCCAAATTTTGAAAGCACATTATTTCCAATCCATACATGATATCACCGGCCTGATCACAGTGCTATAATGGCGGACTTTTGCACTTCTGGGAAGGTTTTTCTTTCCGTACAGTTCCCGGGTTAGAGTAAAGGCCTTTGCTAATTTGAGTTTCCTTATCTTAAAGGAGTCTTTGGCTGAGGCGTTTCGGGATATGTTTCCCCAAGATATTTAAAATTGTTAGTATATTTTTATTTTTCCATACGTAGTGGCCAGGCACGTCTTTAAATTTATATTTATTATTACTTTAGTATAAAATAATTCAAGTACAAATGCCATAAGAAAAGAATTTTAAACTTGTTGAAAAATTAGCTAAGAGTATTTTAAACAACGCAGGTTCCTTAGAAATAATTCCAATCATCGTCTTAATTATTTCGTAATCGGATTTAATATATGCAACTTAGTGTGCAATTAGGCCGTTATTTAATTTATATTTTTGTTTACGAGAGCAGCGAGTGCTCAGTTTTCACTTGACCGTGTTGCTTTTGTCTGTCTATCTGTGTGTCTATTTGGGGTAGCCTATTCTCATGACAACTTTTGAAAACATCAACCGATTTTCCTGAAACTTGGTATGCCTATTCATACTTTTACCCTACAGAATACTATTTTTTGTTTTGAGATTGATCCCCCAAAAATTCGGGTTTGGGGACGTAAAAATGTGTGGGGGTTCAATATTGTGAAAAAATCGTAAAAGCCCGTGTTTTTAAAGGGGCTTTTAATCGCAATCTGGAATAGTGTTCATTTTTGAAAACTTGAAAATTTTAGTACGTCAGGCCCAAAAAGCGGGTGACAGTTTTAAAGAAATCGCAAAAATTCGTATGGGGTATCAAATCAAAGAGCGTTTTAACTGAATGTAATGTTAATTTTCGGAAATTTCACGATTTGTGGACTCAAGGGTCAATAAAAAAAATCAGAAAGTTGAAAAAATTGTGAAAAACCAGCAGGGAGTCAGACTAAACAGGAGCTGCAACCCAAACCCGAATGTTTTAAATATTTAGTGTTTATTGCGTATAATTGTGCGGTTAGCAATTGTTATATTACTAAAGAAAGAGTACACTATTCGGAATTTTTGTAATATTTCTCATAATTACAAAAATTGTAAAAATTACAAAAATTATTTTATTTTCCTGGATTGTAATAGCTCATGTAGAACTGATATTGATTGGGATAGTAAGCTAATGAAATTTAGACACATCTGTGGAATGATTCATAGATACCTGAAAAATAAAACACGGAAGGATACCCGAATGAAATTTTATAAAACTGTGGCTGTCCCCACATTCCTGTATGCTAGTGAGACACGGACTCTTGGTAAAAGACACGTGCAGAGGATTCAGGCAGCCGAAATGAAATTTCTAAGAGGGACGCAAGGTTGTTCTCTCTTGGACTGGAGAAGGAACGAGGATCTTAGACGCGATTTAAACATTGTATCATTGCACCAAAGAATTGAAGACCACAGAAGGAGATGGTGTGAACACTTGAACCGCATACCTGATATCCGTCTACCTGTGGCTCCCTTGGGTTATCACTCTACTGGGAAGAGAGGTGTCGGTAGACCGAGGAAGAGATGGGTTCCGGATCAGGTCTAAGACCTAGTCCTTCGAGTGATGATGATGATGATGACGAATTACAAAAATTATCTAATATTGAAATTTGTGTAATAACATGTAGGCCTACTTCGTTCAAAGTAGTGAGCGGGTTCTGGAGCTCAGGCAGCTTAATAGTAATAACAATGTATATGTACGAATAAATTATATTAGTGCATAAGTTATGTGCTTCAGTCGTGTAACATGATAGCCGCGCGCGCGTTGTCGGCTTAATGCCTTCTCGTACGTGTCGGACTATTAACGAGTTTTCCTCGACGTGACAGTCGACTTACTACGGTCCGGTCATTAAGCCAGATTTGTTTAATTTCGAACCTTTCCATCATCCATCCATCACAAACACGAAACTGGCGCGCGCTTCAAGTTCGTCATGACGAAATAACAGTGCACTAGTTTGTTTGCTCTGCTCCGCACTAACTAATAGCCAGCCACCGTTGTTAATTGTGTTTAAACAGGAAGTTATGTAAACAAGCGGATAGATTAAAAATACATTTAAGAAGAAGAAGAAGAAGAAGAAGAAGAAGAAGAAGAAGAAGAAGAAGAAGAAGAAGTTCATTTTGTTTGTTTTGCCTCGAGACCAGTTTTAATTGATAACCAAACGAACTAACGTCGGGGCGTAAATGTTATTACGTTTGTAGTACGCAGGACGTTTTAATTTACGCACCTGTAGTGTGCTTGCGTGTGTTATTCATGTTCATCAAATGCCGTTTTTAATTTTTGTAAATTACTAGTTCTACGTTTGAATACAAAGACCCACAGATGCCGACAGAATCACTCGTTGAGGGGGCACGTCCACAAGTGGATGCACTGGATGCACCGAATTAAGTTTTTCCCCCCACTTCATTATCATATTTTTGTTAACGTGACTACGATAATTATTCAAGTCTAACCAAAAGTTCTTCTTCTTCTTCTTCTTCTTCTTCTTCTTCTTCTTCTTCTTCTTCTTCTTCTTCTTCTTCTTCTTCTTCTTCTTCTACTTCAGCGGTGCGACAACCCATTAGGCCTACTGAGTACTGAGTCACGACCTTCTTTAACAGCCTCCGCCAGTTGTCCCGGTCAAGTACAGACAACTGACTGGCTGAGAAACTGATAGGTTTCTGCACATCAAAAAGTTTCACAGATGGAATATGTGAATTCTCCGATCCAACCCCCAACCTGGAGGACCAGGATTTTTGATCTCGGGGTGCTCTTCCCCTAGAGAGTTGCTTTCACCTCAGCTGAAGAACTCTCTCTGCCTGGCCGCAGAAGGCTAACTGACTCAGCCCATGTGTGCAGCGGTTGGGCTACTATAGCCTCCTCCGCCTCCACACTAAATGCACATCCTGCTGTCGATGTGCACCATCCAGCCAGGCCAGGACCCAGGATACCCCAGACTGGCCTGACAGAATCCCCATCTCTCGTTTGCTTACCGATCCACTCCGCCGAAGGGATTGGTTACCACAACCTTGGAGTGGATTGCTCGGCGTAACAGGACCCACCGACGTTTAGGTGAGAGTGGAGTTGGGGTGGAGAGGTTGGTGCATTTCTTTTCAATGAAAGCAGATGTTTGGGTCACACCCTCTTTGGACCCCAACCAAAAGTCATCACTACTCATAAAATTCCAATTATATCATTGGGCAATTGTTAACAGCTGACTTTTCTCGTTACTCACACGTAAACTTTCGTGTACCGAGTACAGACACTACAACTTTACATTCACAAAAATACATTTAACATAATAATAATAGTAATAATAATAATAATAATAATTGCATAACAGCCATTACACATGTGAAATTGCTGATAGAACAAGCCGAAAGAGCGGGTTTACAAGTTTCATTCGAAAAAACCAGGTTCATAACAAACATCATGATCATCATCATCTTCAAGGATTAAACTAAGGATGGTTTGTTCAGGTCTCAAATAATAGGCAAAGATTAGAACTGGTCACTCCAGCGCTTCCTCGGACGTCCCACACCTCTCCGTAACCTCGGCTTATAGTTCCATAGTTGTTGGGGATGCGGCAGTCAACAAACTTCATTATCATAGTCAGAAGAAAAAGGTTAACCGGAAAAAGACTATCGATTTCTTGAGTATACAAAACGTTGGAAATAACAATTGAGTCATAAATAGAAGAGTCTGATTTAAAATTTTAATAGCATTATTTAGTAGAACAGTTAAAATATTTTTAAAAATCTATTCTGATTTTAATGTGTTGTAAACGTTTTTGTACGAATATTCCCATAGAAAGCGATAGATAAAGTAATATAAAATAAAACAAAGGGAAACAAGGGAACACGAAGATGCAAGATTAACGTGGCCGATAAAAATTCATTGTTTTTCAGTATCGAGAGTTGAGGCTTTTGACGTTTAGCGTTCGATGCCGGCGGACTCTCCTTCTGTCACACGCTGACAGCCATGGAACCAAGCGCAAACGTGTTGTTGACAAAGCGCTGATCTCGCAACGCGATAACGCGAATCGTGCCCGAGATATCGATAATCGCAATTAGTATCGCTTGAAAACGGGATGCACGACTTGTAATGTCGGATACGATAGGTCGACGACGGTGCGAACTATCCGGCACGATTCTGTGTCAGTTATTATAACTACAATAACAATAGGTCCCGGTAAGGATATCACCGGAACTCACTGCCTCCTTAACTACGTTACCTTACCGTCGAGCCACAACGGATTAATGGTGTCGAACTAAAGACAGTGCAGCGTAACCAATATTGCTAGGCAATATTTTTACTAATTTCACGCTTATTGAAGTCCGACTAGCAAAGTCCAGTATCGTTTACAAGTTGGTGCCCAGGGGTCCGCAGATGACCACTGTTTTTATAATGAAATTGTAAATTTATTACAATAAAAGTGATAACAAGGAATTACAATAAAAATCATCTGACTCCTTAACCAAAATTACAACAATCGAAAATGTAAATCGAAATAAAAGGGATTATTCGTTAATTCATATTGAAACCTCTAATGATAGTCGTGAATAATCAGATGTTGGATCAGCTTAGTCATTTTAATTACTTGCGTTGTAATATCTCATATGGAACTGATATTAATTGGGATAGTAAGCTAACAAAATTTATATGCATCTGTGGAACGATTCTTAGGTACCTAAAAAATAAAACACGAATGACATTTTACAAAACCGTGGCTGTCCCCACACTCCTGTATGCTAGTGAGACATGGACGCTTGGTAAAAGGGACGTGCAGAGGATTCAGGCAGCCGAAATGAAATTTCTAAGAGGGATGCAAGGTTGTTCTCTCTTGGATCGCAGAAGGCACATTGTACCATAGAAGACTGAAGACCACAGAAGGAGATGGTGTGAACACTTGAACCGCATGCCTGATATCCGTCTACCTGTGGCTGCCTTGGGTTACCACCCTACTGGGAAGAGAGATGTCGGTAGACCGAGGAGGAGATGGGTTCCGCAACAAGTCTAAGGCCTAGTCCTTGGAGTGGTGATGATGACGACACAGATTTGTTCTGTGAAACGTGCGTCAGGTTTATATATATATATATATATATATATATATATATATATATATATATATAGCAACAGAACACAGGATGATAAGATATGCTGTTTATATCAGAGTACATGAATGACAGGAATTTTCTTGTTTAAATTTGTTTTGTGTAATATTTTGTTTTTTTAGTCATAAGTTTTGTATTTAAAAAATGATAAGCATATATGTTACACCAAACTCTTCATAAAAAATTGTACTATATTGTCATGTATTTTTTGTATGAAATGGTGCGCGTGTGCGGGTGTGATAATCTGCGATCGATATAGCGGCAGTGATAGTTAACCGATTTACATGAAAATTTGACAAGGAATTATTTAAATAAATAGCTTCGATTTGTGTATACTCTGAGGTTTGTAATTATTTTAGAAATATGATTTTTTAAGTAAAGCAAAACTCAAGTGTAACTCTTATCAATGATAGGGTAATAATAATTGTAGATAATTTCCATGCAGGACTATACAAAATTATACAAAGTTTTTCGTGAATTTTGTGTATCTGGTTGTTCCATCAATCATGTGACTTGGGCTTGGCCTATCAAATTACACCAAATTCAGTGAGATTCATATGTTGCAGAGCTAGGTTGAACATAGTCTGTCTGTCGACGTTGCTAGGGGAAGTTGTGCCCCGGGTAAGAGAGTTATTCTCTTACAAACGTAAAAAGATCTTATATAAAATAAACCATAAACCTTAAAATTCTTAACGAAGTTTTGCGGTAAGAACCAAGAAGGAATAGAGGAATATTTTATATAAAGTAAACTATAAACCTTGTAATTCTTAACGAAGTTTTGCGGTAAGAATCAAGAGGATAAATAATTAAGTAAAATTTAAAATAAAATTCAGTGCTGTGTCGTGTAAGTTAAGATATCCGCATAGGGAACTTAAAGACACTACAAGATATCGTGGAAGCAGTTAAACATAACTACGAGACTCTGAAATATCGCCGCTGGAGCTGCTTGCTGTACAAGGACGACGAGACGAAGAGGACACCAGGAAGGAGTGAAGCTGTAGAAGAGGACGACGAGACGGGACCGACGAGACGATAGGAGGACGTTGCAGTAAACAAGTAAAAGCGATTTATATTAATCGAACAATACAAACAATTTAATACTATCAATACATAAAAATTTAAAAAACATTATACATCTTTATAAACAATATTTGTATGTAATAAATAATATTTCATCTCCTCCATAATAGACTTTTATCGATTTCTACACACTCACAATATCCTTATTAGAATAATAAAGTTTGATCTGTTGCAAAATATACATATATATATATATATATACTGACAAAAATTAAAATACACTTGCATATGTGTAATGTAATATTGAATAATAGTATTAAATAAATTTAAATAACTGAAAATATTTTTTATTTGAAATTTTAATACGATTTTTTAAAGCTTAGGCCCATAGAACCGCAGTCTGTGGTATCATAATATCGTCAAAGGTTTTGAAAAACTAGAACGGAGATGAAATATTATACAAAACAAATGAAACTTTAAAATATTTCAGAATGTTCAAGGCAGTAGTTACGTCTGAACTTGGTTTTAGTTGTGTACTGATAATACAGCCATACACACGTATGAATGGTTTTAATAGTGTACTGATAATACAGCCATACACACGTATGAATTTGTAGCTTTTGAGGTCTGTTGATGGAGGAAAAAGAAGAAGAGGACAGTGAGGGAAAAGCGTGACTACCCTTTTAAAAATTCAAAGCAAAATACCTAAGAAGCAAAAAACAGTCACGGATTTTCTAAGTTACCATCATCATCATCATCATCTTCACGGATTAAACCAAGGATGGTTTGTTCCGGTCTCAAATAGGAGAAGATTAGAGCTGGTCACTCCAGCGCTTCCTCGGACGTCCCACACCTCTCCGTCCCCTCATGGACCTTATAGTTCCAGAGTTGTTTAGAGATGCGGCAGTCATCCATTCGGCAAAGATGTTCCCACCAATTCAGCCGATACTGGGCGATCCTGTCGAGTATACTCATAATATTCAGGTCCTACCGTATATCTGTGTTTCTTCTATGATCATGGAGAGTATACCCTGCCACGTGCCTGAGCAATCTCATTTCAGCCGTTTGGATGATACTGGCCTGGCCTTTCGTTAATGTCCAATTCTCAGACCCATTAAGAAGTGTGGGAAAGGCCATCACCTTGTAGAATTGTAGGCGTGGTTCTTTACTTGCTGACTTATGGGTTAGCCTAATGGTCCGGCACATAAGGTTTAACTTATGCAACTTATTCATAACGCCGTCGTTGCATGCATTATAAGACATACTGTAGTCCAGGTATTCAAAATTGCTAACTTGTTCGGATTTTCTAGGTATAACTGAAACATACAGTGTTACTCGATGTCATAAATGCAGTAATTATTATTTTATTTCGCCAAGTGTTTTATCAGATTAATGTTGTGTTTGTAAAAAAAAAGTTTTAACGTACATTCAGTACTGTACTAGTGTGATTTTGTTGTTACTGTACTGTACTAGTGTGATTTTGTCGTTACTGTACTGTACGAGTGTGATTTTGTTGTTACTGTACTGTACTAGTGTGATTTTGTTGTTACTGTACTGTACTTTGTGATTTTGTTGTTACTGTACTGTACTAGTGTGATTTTGTTGTTACTGTACTGTACTAGTGCGATTTTGTTGTTTTTGTACTGCACTAGTGTGATTTTGTTGTTACTGTGCTGTACTAGTGTGATTTTGTCGTTACTGTACTGTACTAGTGTGATTTTGTTGTTACTGTACTGTACTAGTGTGATTTTGTTGTTACTGTACTGTACTAGTGTGATTTTGTTGTTACTGTACTGTATAGTGTGATTTTGTTGTTACTGTACTGTACTAGTGTGATTTTGTTGTTACTGTATTGTACATATACCGTATGACTGTGAACGTCCTTTACAACGACACACGTAAGTATGAGCTACTCATAACTTATTACAGTGTTTTGGTGAACAATACGCAGATTCAAATAATTTAATATTATTATTTTTTCACATAAATGAACAGTATTAAAACATTTTTAATCAGAGTTAAAAGACACTCAGTTTGCTCAAACTCAGCTTTAAAAGTAACACAGTTTGAAAGAAAATTCGGTTTAACCGGCCATTTTGTTAATAACCGGCAGACCCCCCCCGGTTCCGAGCTGACCGGTTAAGAGGGCGTCCAGTGTACGTCTAAAACTAGAAGTGCAGAAGACGTAATATAAGACTATTAGCATAGATTTATGAGCTAATGTCCATTATAGTCTTATACACTTTTCTGTCTGGCATCTTTATATTTCTTTTTTTTACATTCACCGCTCATACAAGAGCTCAGCGTCAAGGGTCATGACCGAGTATTCAGCTGTATCAGACACACTCTCTCGATGGTGCGGCGTAAAAAGCTTCACAGGAAGAAAGTGGAAAAATGTGCTGCAAAATCTTAATTAAATTTTTTTACTACAAAGGATTATCGGACGCTAATGCGGCGTATTGGGTAAAGCGGATGCCACGGCCTGTATAATAATAAGACGACGACGCAAGTTCACGCGGGGCAGGTGAAGTAGCGACCGTATATACGCGTAATTACACACACACACACGCGCGCGCGCGCGCGCGCGTCGGGCGGGGTTAGATGTTACCGTACGCAGTATCAGCTCCGAGAGGTTAATGGACAAAGTGTGGTTGGTTCCGCAATACGTAGATAAGAGTCGAAGGTCGGACACGTTCAGCGCGGATTCCATCATCGTCGTCGGCGTCGGAAATAAAGAACACTTTACTTGTATCGCGGAATTTTCAAAGCGGTTTTAAATAATGGAATGAATATGAGTGGAATTTTGTTGTGCGCGCGGCGGCCAAGAAACGTTTTTTAATAGACACGCGCGGTCGTCTTGAACGCCGTTAGTCGGGCGACCTTTTACGCATTCAGACGCGCAAGTACACACTCACTCGTGCGTGTTCACATACATACGTACATATAATGGTGGATAGGGAGAGGGTGAAAGAGAGAGACGCGGGGGGGGACACAGGAACAGAAGTACAAAACTTTACATAGGCCTATATAGGCATGGAATGCGAGAGTGAGAGAGAAGGAGTGAAAATAAAAGAATATGTTTACAAAATAGAGAGAGAGAGAGAGAGAGAGAGAGGATCAAATGGTACAGAAAAATATTTAGTGAAAAATTTACACACAGATACAACCAAAATATTTAAAACCATAGATGTATCATGACTGACGGCTCAGAATTTGGACTACTAATAAACACACAAGAGCAAAATTAATGACACCAGAGATGGACTTTTGGAGACGTTCGGCAAGAATTTCCAGACGTGAGAAAATTAGAAATAAAGCCACTAAGGACAGAATGAATGTGAAAAATTCAATTGTTGATTTTATCCAAACAAAAAAGTTACAGTGGTATGGCCACACGAATAGAATAGCACAGGAAAGATTGCCAAGGAGAGTTATTGAATGGACCCCAACAGGAAGAAGGAAAAGAGGAAGACCACCTACCACCTGGATAGAAGAAATTCAGACTATATTGAGGGAACGAGAAATTGAAAAAGATCTTTGGATGAACAAGCACCAGTGGAAGATGAGAATTCAATCACTTCTGTAATCTGTGGTTCCAGAAAATGTGTAAACATTAAAATATTTAGCTATTAATAGTTATTCCAACTTGCACACTAATATAAATGACTTACAGTATTTGTTAATTGGCTTACTGTTAATTACCTTCACACAATTCGTTACGCTCACAAAACAGAGGACCACTTTGTACAGGACACCAATTAAGGCTTATTGTAAATATGTTCAAACATATTCACAAATCTGAGGAATATGGAGAGAAGAAGATGGAGAAAACTGTGTAACGAGAGGTACGAATGGAGAAAAATCGTTAAAGAGGCTAAAAACACGCTGGGTTGTAACGCCTTAGTATGAAGAAGAAAAAGAAGAAGGGTGAAGAAGAAGAAGAAGAAGAAGAAGAAGAAGAAGAAGAAGAAGAAGAAGAAGAAGAAGAATAGTGCGAAAATTATCACACCATACGCAACACAGACCATAAGAAACAGAGAAGAGGTGAAAATGTGTGAACATGTTTAGCTAAAGATTGTGGTCGAATGGGTGAAAGAAGGGGAAAGGGAGAGGGGCGAGCGAGAAGAACAGAGAGCGTGAGTAAGAACGAGAGGGAGCAGAAAATAAAGAGAACGTGCGTAGCGAAAAATTAAGGTTTTCCATAATTCTCTTAAATCCAGTGTAGATGTATGTAATCACAAAGTTATCACGTCTCTGATCGAACAATAGAGATAAGGCGGTAAAGTTCTGACAGCCACAGTGGGAAGTACCAGTATGTGAAAATTAATTAAATCGCATAATAAAACCAGTAAGCTGAATATTTTGTTAAGCTTGTTTGTTATACAGTGGTTAAGTAACAACGCACTGAACAGGACGCAGTAAAATGTTATTGCTGAATTTAGCGTCGCGAGAGGCTGCAGCATCTTATCTTCCAGACAGTCTCATTATCAAGTTATTTAAAAAAACGTTTTACTAAAAACAATTTTTTTAATAATACAGGGTCCGCCAGTAAAGCGGGAAATTTTGAAAGTCCAATAGTTCATTTTCTGCTCACGAGAGGGCGTGGAGGTTTTCTATTGTTGTTTTACATTTAATGCCATTTGTTAAACATGGAGCAGTGGTCCGGTGCACAGCGTGCTTTCTGCGTAAAATCGTTTTATAAGAATGGTGACTGTGTGACTTCTGTACAACGATTGTTTCGTAATCATTTCAATATTCCACGACATGGAAGAGTGCCGTCCGCTCATGCAATTATGTCATGGGTGAAAAAGTTTGAAGAAACTGGTTCCACATTAAACTTAAAGCACAGAGGAGCAACAAGGTCTGTAAGAACAGAGGAAAACATTGAAAGAGTTCGAGTAGCATTGACGCGTAGTCCACAACGTTCTGCAATGAAACATGCATCCGCACTAAACATTAGTGACACATCGTTACGACGAATTTTGCATAAAGACTTATCTTTTCATCCTTTCAAAATTCAAGTAATCCAGGAGTTGAAAGATGGCGATATGCTGGCTCGCAGGATTTTCAGCGAAGAAATATTGCGACGTGTAAATGATGATGAAAACTTTATTCACCGCATATTTATGTCAGATGAAGCACATTTTAATTTGATTGGATATGTAAACAAACAAAATAGTCGATATTGGAATGATGAAAACCCAGGTGAGTTGCATGAAAAGCCATTACATAGTCCGAAAGTTACGGTGTGGTGTGCAGTTTCATCATCTGGCATTATTGGGCCATATTTTTTCCAAGACGAAAGAGGAAACACCACAACTGTCAATGCAGACCGCTACACACACATGGTCAGAACATTTTTGATGCAACAGCTCCCTAGGTTTCCGGAAATTAATTTTTTCCAGCAGGATGGGGCCACAAGTCATACTGCTCGTGTGTCCGTGGCTGCTTTAAGAGAACTCTTCCCGGACGGACTCATATCCAGATATGGCGACATCTCGTGGCCTGCAAGATCGCCAGATTTGTCCGCATGCGACTTTTTTCTTTGGGGATTTCTGAAGAGCAGGGTGTACATTGATAGACCGCGCACCATACCGGAATTAAAAACGAATATCAGACAAGAAATTGCACGGATTCAACCTGACCTGCTTCGTCGAGTGATGGAAAATTTTCGGTCAAGATTAGAAGAATGTTTACACAGAAATGGCTCTCACTTGAGCGGAGTTATTTTTAAAAAGTAAAATAATGGCATACTTTACTCATCTCTAATCTGTAAAAAAAATTCTGATAATGTTTCATGAAAAAATTGGGTACTTTTAATTTTCCCGCTTCACTGGCGGACCCTGGTTTATCGATGTGGAGAACCATACACGACTTTCATGTTCTAATTCATTATAAAATTATTTTTAATATGTGTACACTCAGAATGAAACTAAATATAACAGCATGCTTTTGGTAAAAACGCTGATAAAGATAGTCAAATACGAATTGTACACAGTTGATAATATTTTAAAAATAAAGGATTAATCTGATTAAATTATCTTTTGTTTGAACAACGCGAAATATACCGAGTACCCCCCCCCCATCATTTGTTATCTGTGAATTTCTGACAACGAAAAATTCTTTAGTTTACGTATCCGTGGTTACGATATTTTGTTTACATGTTAATATTTTATTGAAATCTTTCTAAGTATTCGGTCGAATAAATATTTATAAAAGCAATACAAAAAATTACCCCCTTCCCCTTCAACTACCCTTTTCATTTAGAGATATTTCGTCTACCCTTCTACATTGGATTATTATGAACTTCTTTTCAGGATACGTTATTTATCAAAATTAAGTACTTTATTCTTGTTGAAACGTGAAACGTTCCAGGTAAGTTATCCCTTTCCATTAACCGATCTTCACAGAATCTATAGGTCTTGAGTCCTCTACAATTCGGACACATAGGGAAAAAAATTATATGAATCTGTTTGATTTTGCAGCAGTTATCGTTCGCCATAGAAAACATTCTACACACACACACACACACACACACACACACACACACACACACACACACACACACACACACACACACACACACACACACACACACACACACACACACACACACACACACACACACACACACACACACACACACACACACACACACACACACACACACACACACACACACACATTTCGGAAAATGAGTTTTCTTCAAGTTTTGAGGGTAGTGCAATCAGAAACGGTCCTTATCTTGAACACGATTTTTTTGGCGGTCACAATACTTTTCCATTTCCTTACGTAAAAAGGGAGTAAAAACTATACCTAATGAAAGATACTGCTATTGGATGTGGAAATAAATTTAACCAAGTCTGGCTTCCTAGATGATTTATCCTATATCACTCTATTTAATCATAAAATATTTATAATAAACATTAATACTGTATATTTTAGAATAAGAACATATTTTACTGTTTTTTTTTTTTTTATTTACAGTGTCTCGACAGTTTTTTACATTCCTGTCGTCATCAAAAGTAAAATTCGTAATAAATCGTTAAATAAATTTGAAGTTAGTTGCTTTTTTATATAATAAATAAACATGAATATTAAACATAAAATATTCCTCCTAGTATTTAAATTGAAAATTTAAGGTAGGGCGTTAGGTGAAAGGGAATTTCACTTATCACTGTTAATTATCTTCATACATTTCGTTACGCGCACAAAACAATATGTTACCATAAATGCATACATAGTGTGAATGTTTGTCTCATTGCAGTATCTATACAATGAGATATAACCCGTTTTGTTAATGTAATTTAATTAATTAAAACTTCTTCTTTTTTACCAAACTCTTTTACTTCTCAGTACCAGATTGTGAGGAAGGTCTCTCCATGTTTTCCATCCGCTCCTGGCCATTTATAAAGACCTCAAGGTTTACCCCCTCCCCCCAGAAACTTGTATTCTTTTGATTCATGAGCCATCTTACATTCTCTAGACAATTCAATTGTTTCATTTCTGGCTTTACAACCAGAAATAACTTGATTACGTCCTGTGATAACTTGATAGTATCGCATTCAACGAGTAATTGAGTCCATGCGTTCGATTCTCTGTTAATTCTGTGCTTTTTTAGTAGGTTTCATAGGGTAGACGCCATGGGTCCGATCATTGTGGATGTAAATTATAAGAATGTGTACAGAATTTTCTAATTGTTTTACACTAATAAACAGTATTGGTTACATTTTATTTCTCGCGTTTTATGCAAATTTTTTATTTTACTTTTTTCGTTTTCGTGAACTTGGTTCATTTCTGCGAGTCAAAGTCAAAAGTAAAGAGAAATATTCCTTTTTCTACTGGTCAGGCAGCCGGCTAATATGATATTCTGAGTTAAGCAGATCAGCGTACTAGCGCATGTGTCCGATTTTTCATTTCGAACGCTTGACAATTTCTTTGTTTTGAGATTTTTTACTGTTTTACAGCCTAACACTAATGTTTAACACTAGTTAGAGCGGATTCTACCACTGGGCCGTGGCCGGCTTTAGTAGAAGGCCGGAATATTAAACGTGGCAACGTTACGTCTGAGGCCTATAAGGATAGTGTAATAAAGTAGCTAAAGTGAACATGTTATATTTTGATTTAATTTCATAGTATTACTAAAATCTATTTATATCTAAATCTAAATTATAGGTATGTGTGCACTTAGTACTATACGTTTAATTTGAAGAAATTAGTGAATTAGTGTTAAGCCTAATGAATTAATTTTGTTCGAATTATTGAATTCGTATCATATGAATGAGTTAATTAGTATATTTCTTAAATAATATAACAGTATATTTACATAATTAACTTTCAATTTACAAAAAATTAAGAATTATAAAACTGCTGTTAAGGCAATTAAAAATGACGCGATTTGATTATTGAAATACATAAATTAAGAGATTGTCTAGTCGCCCTCAAAATATTAGCTGGTTCCAGTGTTGCGACATTTAATATTCTATTTATATTAATATTTAATATTCTAATATTAATTTAATATTCTACTAGAGCCGGGCATGGCTAGGCCCATAACGTCCTGTGATAACTTGATAGTATCGCATTCAACAACGAGTAATTGAGTCCATGCGTTCGATTCTCTGTTAATTCTGTGATTGTTTAGTAGGTTTCATAGGGTAGACGCCATGGGTCCGATCATTGTGGATGTAAATTATAAGAATGTGTACAGAATTTTCTAATTGTTTTACACTAATAAACAGTATTGGTTACATTTTATTTCTCGCGTTTTATGCAAATTTTTTATTCTACCTTTTTCGTTTATCGTGTCTGTAACTATGTAGCCTACATTAATAACGTCCATTGTTTCTACGTCGTTAACGACAATAGACTGTAGATTAGTCTTCAGCGTGGTGTCAGTGTTTCTCTGAACTAATTAACTAAACGCTCTGTGTGAATAGTAATCAAGCGTGCGCGGCCCCAAGACATGTGAAAAATGCGACGTTTGACATTCTATTATAATCAAGGTGAGACCAAAAACAAAGAGATGTCTCACTCTCTCTCACTCACTCTCTCTCTCTGCCGTCATTTATTAACACCGTTCTCGATTTAACGAATCGGCATGCACGCGTGCGCGCGCAGACCCCAGACTCTGTAAATAGGGTAAAAGATCTATAAGTCGGCACTCGGTCATTCAGAACTCTCTGTTAAACGGCAAACTACAGAAGATATTCCTACAAATAAAGGTGTGAGACAAGGGTGCCCTACTTCACCGACACTTTTTAATATCTACATGAACGAAATACGAGGATTGTTACGTTTGATCTGCGCAGCCGTGCCTTCGTTGCCACGGCAACGGGATTCATTTGTTTATATTGTCTGTTTAAGTACTAGTGACGCGTCTGTCAAAAATAGTTTTCTCTTTTCTAAGCGTTGTGACTTGGTTGAAAAATGGCATCAATGGCATCATGTCGAAGACCAGTTACAGCGGGCAATATTGTCGTTCAAAAGCATCATGCAAGACTATGGGCTACAGATCTCTGCTACAAAATCTAAAAAGATGACGTTTCAGGGTAGGTATCCTATAAGAACTAAGACAGCCGTGAATAATCATATTTTTGAACAGGTTATAGTCATTTTCTTTACCTGGGTTGTAATAGCTCATATGGAACTGATATTGATTGGGATAGTAAGCTAACAAAATTCAGACGCATCTGTGGAACGATTCTCAGGTACCTGAAAAGAAAAAACAAGGAAGGATACCCGAATGAAATTTTATAAAACTGTGGCTGTCTCCACATTCCTGTATGGTAGTGCGACGTGGACTCTTGGTAAAAGGGAGGTGCAGAGGATTCAGGCAGGCGAAATTAAATTTCTAAGAGGGACGCGAGGTTGTTCTCTCTTGGATCAGAGAAGGAACGAGGATATTAGACTCGATTTAAACATTGTATCGTTGCATCAGAAGATTGAAGACCACAGAAGGAGATGATGTGAACACTTGAATCGCATGCCTGGTATCCGTCTACCTGCGGCTGCCTTGGTTTATCACCCTACTGGTAAGAGAGATGTCGGTAAACAGAGGAGGAGATGGGTTCTTACGTGAATTATGTGAATTATTTAATTACGTGAATTACTTACGGAACATGTAAGTAAAACTGCTTACCAAATCACGGCGTCGCTCTGACGTGAAACGTTCGATTCACCGTAATCTGACTGTACAATGAAGCATGCAGTACTTTATACAGTTCAAGTTCCGAGTCTATTATCCTTTGTTGGAGTAGTCTAATGTGTCTCTACTGCTGCTGACCCTGCTATCGGCAGCGCAAAACGAGAAGACCTGCTGCAGCTCCACCGCCACGCTGATTACACATCAGATAATACCCCGGCAAACACAGGAATCTACTGTTATATTTTACATTATTTCGTGATTCCGGCAAGCACCGACATGTTAGCGAAGAAGAAGAAGAAGAAGAAGGAGATGGCTATCGCGCACAAGTCTCGGGTATTTACAGAGACCGAGACCCCATTGATACAACGAGAGAAGAGCCAATGTTCATCTTTCTATTCACCGAATAAACAACCTTATTTATGATCCCGGCGTTCGATTCCATATAGTTAATATTGTTACAGATAGCCGGCCCATTGTCTTGACACGGACGTGCTATCCGACTGGTTTTATTGACTTCGTTAATTCTCGACTTAATTAACGAGAAGATGCTTATTCTCGACATCCGTACAGATGCGATGCGTATAGTAGATCGCCGTGTTCGCTCAACTGATAGGCTTTTCTTTTTGTAATACTTCTTCTTCTTCTTCCTCGGCACTGGCATTGCGTATCGACACACAATCCCTTATAGATTGCGACAGCCTTCTATTGACATGAGACGTACCTACTTTATTAACAATGGAATAGTCGTGGATTTTTCAATTGTTCATTTTCTAATGACCAATAAACGATACTGTGATTTAGCATCCAGTTGGTCCACGAATATTATATCGTATACATTTATAACAATATAATGCTACATTTTTTATTTTATTTAATGGTAATTTTTAAAATTTTTTATCAAGCCCTAAATTTCATGTCCCTCTTTCTAAAATTGTTTATCAAAATATACAATTGGTTTAAAAATCATGTTTAGATTGTAATTGAAAACTTATTCATGTATACGGTATCAATACAATTTTTAAAAAAATAAAGTTGATGTAATAGAATTAGATCTATATCTATTAAAAACGTGTAATTGTTATGTAATTAACAATAATTTCAGAAAACCTTTTTTCCTGAAATAATTTTTGAAGAAGACGTTTAAAAAAATGGAAATTATGTTTTAATTTGTTTTATTCATATCATATCATAAATGGAAGTGTTTGTATATATATATATATATATATATATATACACAAACACTTTTTGCTACAGTCTGTTTCTTGATGTATATAATATATTTAATATTTATAATGAATTTACCTCAAGATATTTTCTCCTTATTTGGAACATGTTACGGTAAGCATTGTGTTCCCATCTTCAGCCTTCCTGATTTTGTGTACAGGAAACTACAATAACAACCAACCAACACACAAGTACTTCACTAGACTCAAAATCAGGATGGCTGAAGATGGGAACACAATGCTTCCCGGAACATGTTCCAAATAAGGAGAAAATATCTTGAGGTAAATTCATTATAAATATTAAATATTATATATATTGTAACGTAACGAAGTTAAGATCCCATACGTTACACAAAAACTTTGTCACTATCAAAATAAAACAATACCCAATGTGTGCAATAATTAAGGTCAGGAAGGTAAACCTTCGTATAATAAACAGATTAATAATACCTAGTAAGGTTACTAGGTAATAAAAAAATAAAATGTCTATAATTACAAACTATAAAGTGGTCAGTGGAAGGTGTTAGCTATAAACAGTGTCAAACAATATAAAAATACCATAGACAGATTCATTAATTATCTATAGATAATTAATATTATTATATACTAAAGAGGAGACTAATTAATTGTTATTTAAAATGTTATGATAATGTGCATGTTATTATATTTTGTCATGTTATTTTGTTTGCATGGTATTTATTCTGTACGTTTGTATGTAGCAGGAGTGAAGCAATTGCTTTGAGAAAGCGTCAATTCATGGATGTTGATTTCATTTATGTTAAACTTTATAAGAGTAAATATTAGGATACTTACTTTTAATAAATAATAGAGATATTGTTGGAGTGTATTTGTAAGCTTGTTCATGAAGGCAATAATTGTTAATAAATTGCCAAGGGATTATTGTAATTATGGCATAAACAGATGAAGGGTTCAACATTAAATTAAATAGTAATAATAAATTGTAATCAGGATGAAATAGAATCAGAATGATTGGCCATAAGCCAGTGACATTGTACAGTAGGTCAGGTCAGAAAAGTTAAAATATAAAAACCATAACACATGTAATAAAACAAATAGGCCTAAAATTAGTATTTTGTAAAAGGAAAATAATACCTTTTAAACTAAGTAGATCAAGAAGAAAATGTAGTAAAATGTATATAGTTTGATAATGCATATTAGGTGAAAGTTTTATATGATGTAATGTAATTTTAATAAGGGAGTATTTTATTAAATAAGTGCAAGAACATTTTTTAATTACGGCTCTAGGATAACAAATATTATCCAATAACAGAACAAGAAAATGGTTGTCATGGACTACAAAATAGGAGATATCTTGTTGATTCGACTCAATTGTTATATGTGAATGGGTAGAGTTCAGTTGATACAAATCTAGAAAGGAAACTAAAAACCTAATGAATAAAGTATAATAAATCAAAATTCAAAAATAGTAATCCATTAAAAGGACAGTGGATCGACGTCCGAAATACAGCAGTACAGCACGAAGGAACGTGAGAAATACAGCAAGCGGAACAACTTAACCTATAATAACTGGCTGACTGTAAACAACAGCGCTCGTCCGCGAACAGCTGGTGAATACGGGAGAATAGAAAACTAATTCACTTCATCAGCTCTCCTCTCTCCGCTCTCTCGATAGTGGATGTAGACTAGGCTTGAAGAATAACGATTGAATTACCCAATATATTAACTGGTGAAGAGCGTTATTCTTTCGTAAAGCACTTGAGTACGATCTTAAATAGAGATATTATCCATAATCGAATAATATCACCCATATAAAAAACATTTTTCTTTATAAATAGATTAACGTTGATACACGTTTTAGATTACAATATATATCGATGAGATTCTTGCAGTTATATATATATATATATATATATATATATAGTAATGTGACGATATCTACGTGTATTTGTTATCTGTTAATGAGGTTGAGGTTGAACCTAATCAATTGCCTCAAACGTTGTTCGCCATTTTGTAAGTATACCGTAGTCCTATTGTTTATAAATTTTAATGGAAAGTTTATATTTTATAACTTTTCGATACGAATTTTTAATTTAGTTTATGATTTATTGATTTATTTATTCCAATTCAATTGTTTAATTGAATCCAATATAAATAAATCCGGTGAATTGCTCTCGAAGTTGGTTAACAAAGGTATTTAGACTTTTGATAATTTAGTTCAATGTTTTGAGTTCGTAGTCGAATAGTTTACGTTGACTCTTCTGCTATTCGATGAGGTGATTCGAACGGTGTATTCCTGTAGTGAAATTGACGTAAGCATAATGTTTATACAATAATTACTAGTGATTGTTGTATGTTAATAATGTGCGAGAATATTGCTGGCGAGAATCATTAGATTCAAATTCTCGCTGCTGTCTCCGGTACCAACCGTCGCTGTCACTCACCTAAGCTGTAAGTCTATTCTTTTACAATAATAGTCAACACTTTTGTCTATTCGTGAAATAATACTTATTTATTGAACTCAATTTGAATAATTGTTGTTATACAATTATTTCATTCATTTTCTTTTTTTTTTAGAAACAATTAGTTTCGAGTATGGACTCTTAAAATAATTAAAATCTCAGGGTGGTCAGACTGAGCCTAATAATCGACTATGTCTGGATGTCAACAATTTCGTTATTTTGCTTTATAAAATTAGCAGGTTCTTTGAGTCTGCAAGATACACTTTAACAAAAGAAATGCACTACTGTAATAATGAGTAGGCGGAGAATAAAAAATATTATTAGTTTCTTTAACATAACACAAAATATGAACGATTGTTCATTACTTGAAATTGAGGTTAACTAGGGTTCATTGTAACCTTACTTGTTTGATATTAATTGACTAATGCTTCTTTGAATGCATTACTTATTTTATATAACATTGTTATTAATTAAATTCAGTGAGATTTCCATGAATCTAAAAGTGGACATGAACAAAAAACAGGTAATTCAAATTAATTTACCATTAGGGTTAACTCGTATGTTACATTGAGTTAAGGTTCTACAATTAAACACAATAATAGTCTAAAATTATTAAATGTTAGGGTTCATTGGTCCCTTCATTGATTATTCAATGTCTCTTTATAAAATATTACAATTAATTTTAATCTAGAAAGTCAAAATTGTTATTAGCCAAAGCTTTCGCTGCTTATTGTTTATGTAATTATCAAAGTCCCTATCCTTATAGAAATAGGGTTATTTTTGATTTAATTCAGATAAATCAAATTCTCTAGTAGCGTTCCTTATTTGATTAATTATTATTTTTTATACAATATAATGACCATTTGCACTGATACTTGCGTGTACCGTTGACTCGAAGTATCACCATCACAAAACGTTTTTAATTTTCAAAAATTATTTAATATTTGAATTAATATTTATAAATTCTCTTCACACACTGCCTATACGCATGAACTCCGTTAAAGAAAACTGTTAAAATAAACTTCACTGTCACTTTTGGTCTAACCTAACCTCAACTTGGAGTTTCGAGGTTAGTGTGCATTATCAGCTGTCGGCTGTCAATTCAATGTTTTGATGGTCACTCTGCCCACGTGGAGTCTGCCTCGATTGCTGGTGATGAACTGTTGTTGTTACGTGTGTCGGGATTCGACACTTCGTACTTTTTAATGAGCTCTGATTGGCTAATTGTCTTTATTTCGTGTACTCTCGGCGAAGTTCGTCAAAATAGACGCGCAAACAAGCGTCAGTAGGCTGGGGTGGAGATTATAATTTTCTGGTCACAAAGCCACGCGCACGGGCTGGCAATTTATTAGTTTTTCTTATAAATCAAATAGTTTGTTTATAATTACTCTGACAACATTTTTATAACTCCCATTGTTTATATCTTTTGATTACGAGTAATTTGCATACCCTTATCATATAGTTCTGATATGGGGTTGATAAGAACACACTTTGTACAAATTAATAATATTTCTTATGTTACATAATACCTTAAATACATTGTTTTTATTCACTGTGTTTATGGTGATAACTTATTAGTACCGTATTATGAACTTTTCACATATGGTTATTTACTTATTGTTATGAATTATTTATTTTCCTAGGGTCAAACTCTAGGCCTATTATCACATAAATTGTTTATTAATTATATCATAATATTAGTGGTTGATAATACCATTTTGTTATGGCCTATGCATAATGCACTGGTCTTTACCACTTCTGATAGTGTTAGTCTCCTTTATTACTGGTTTTTTATTTCTTTAATTATAGTCTTTTTGGTGAGTTTCTAGTACTCTTGAATGTTACATTTTTCGTTAGTTGTAATTCTTTCACATTTGTTTCATTATTGTATTTTTATCTCTTGTCAGTGTTCTGATAACACTGTTAGTACTGGGCAGTGGTTAATTCTGCCTTTATATTGACAATTACCTTGGTTTGAAGTTACTCAGACTTCTTGGATCTAGTGGTTACTAGTGTTTACTCATTATTTGCGTTATTATTATTAATTATGTGGACATAATCCTTGAATTGTCTCATCTAAACGTTATTCTACATTACTCAGTGTTATAGGTTGAGTTCCTATTCTTTTATTACAAGTTTAAGTGATATTTTTGCTGCTTCAGGCAACCATTCTATGTGATGCATATGGTTATATTAAATTACATTTATTCAGCATTCATGTTTCCTTAACACATTATCTTTTGTACATTAAATGCTCCTTATAGTATCTAGTCATGTTATACTACAACACATTTAGGTTTAACATTACTTTAGTCATAGTTTTCTATTGTTTTATTGAAAACTAGTTGGCCAGATTAGGTTATGTTCTAATTTGGTCTCTCAACAATGGTTGAATGTCAGTTTCAATTTTCTACATAATACATGATTTATTTACACTTAGCTAACACTGGTATATTATTGTTTATCCCTAGATTTCAATTTGGTTATCTTCACAATCTTTATTATTGATAATTAGTGGTCATTGACAACTTTAATTCCACTTTACAACTTTTTATTAGTATTTTGGACATAGTCCCTTTCTAATGTTTATACATCATTTAGTTATGCAGTTACCATACTGGTACTCATTCTCCTCATTAAATTCTGTTTTCAGTAATTAATTTTATTGAGTTCTGTTTGTATTGTACTGTTACTGAAGGTATCTGATTAATAAGTTTGTCAGTGTCAAGTCACAGCTTAGGGATTTAAATCATGTTGTTTGTCTCGCTTTTACTTTCTTTTCCAATAATAATACTTTTATTTTCATTTGTTAATTTATTCTAATTTATATTATCTCCCTTTGGCGTTTGACTTGATTATGTTTGCTCCTTATTTGCACTGATTCCTTCCTCATTCTTAGTAAGTTTCTTCTTGATGTTGTTGTCATTGGTTTCTTTCTCACTGTTTGATCTATTGGGTAATTAGGTATGTTGTCTTGTCGTTAGTCTTGTCTTATTTTCTTCAATTGTACATTTACTTGTAAATCATAGCTTATTTTATTCCCCTATTTTGGCTTATAATACTTCCTCTATTCATGATTGTAGGTTCAACTTTGTAGATAAACTTATTTATAGTGGCTTTTAATTCATCTGTGATACGTTGGTGTGGGTGTGTGATATGTACCATTACAATATACATAATCAAATATAATTACTTCTTGAAGTGGTGTATTGTATTTTTATCGTTTCATTTGACCTGATACTTTCTTATCAGGCAATTTCCTTGATTGTACTTAAACATTTTTAACACATATTTTCGAATTGATAAATCTATAAAAAGTTTCGACAGTTTGAGGATATACTTCAATAATGAGACTCCTTCACCAGTATTGGCTCGCGTCATATCAGCACTACAAGGCGCCTCGCGCGCACTCTGACGCACCGCGACAAACTTACGGTAACTTAATACATTCGACGCATTACCTTCTCTAATGAATCTAGTAACAACAACAACGTGAACAACAAGACAAAAGACGGATTGTAATAAATGTCAAATAAATTGTACTCAACGAGTAGATTTGTAAGAGACGTCGAGCTCCCCCACTGCGGCAAACTGTTTCTTTCTTTCAAATTGAAGCATCATTTGAAACCAAGAAAAATAATAAAAAACCTTAAATACAGACAGATGATGAGATAATAAAGACTTTTTATTTATCTGTTGTTTTTGTGTTCTTTTTTGTCCACTGTAACTGGATCCGTTGAGAAACGTTGATTCGACCCGTGTGTGTGTGTGTGTGTGTGTTCACGACAAATCACAATTACTCAGTTGTATAAACTTGCGGTTTAACAAAAATGAAACAAACCCACGAAGAATGAAGAAGTTTTATTTTCCAAATAAATAAATATTACGTCTTTGTTACTGCATTGTAAGAAATGATTTGTTACCGCGATCCTGTTTTAAACATAAATGCGTTCCAACTCTGGTTTTATTTGTCTTGCTAAGTAATTGCAGTATATCTGACGTGTACTGAAACCCTGATTAGAAGAACGATAGAATGGATAAATGACCACAGGTTTTAAGGATGTGATCGATATAAGGCGTTTGGTGTGTAATATTCATGGTATAGGCCTACATGGTAGAAACTGAATATTATGAGTGTGCTCGATAGGATTGCCCAATATCGACTAAAACGATTAGAACATCTTAACCGAATGGATGACTAGTACATCGCCAAACAATTATGGAGTTATAAGCCGAAAGAGGTGTGGGACGTCCGAAGAAGCGTTGGAGTGACCAGTTCAGGTCGGGGGCCGGGACAAACCATTTTGAAGATGATGATGATGGTGACGATGGTGATGGTGATGTTATTCAGAGGTCTATCGAGAGAGCTGAAACGACACAAAACCCCTTCCGAAATTGCGGGAATATTTTTAACAATTCAGAAATAGACACTGTGGAAACAATAAAACTATTGAAGCGACAAACGTAAAGATCTTATGAAGATTATAAAGCCTGAGATTATTTGATACGGGGAGAAGTGATGACATGCAGTGTCGGGTTATCCATAATGCTAGGGTGTGCTTCAGCTGTCAGAGGGGGCACCCTCCAGCTGAATTCACTAAGTGAAGCAAAGCTTATATCACATCACGCAGTTGTTTGGTTTTCTTATCCAATTATTAACCATGGAGAGTGTCGAGTTGGAAAATCAAGCGAAAGCTCTTTATAGAAATTTACTTGAACGATATTGAAAAAGGTATTCTAATATAATTGAATCACTTTGTGCCACAAGTAAAATTGCAAGAAAGAATTTTTTTCAAAATGTTCGAATGAAGATGACAGAATCCATGATACTACAGTTTGCCTGCACAGTATTAAACTGGATTATTGATTGTAAAATGATTGGTGTATTTCGGAATACACACGTTGCTCATCATCTGCTTTCGACGATTCCAATAGCTATAACTGCGAATCTGAAAAGTCATTTTCTGTATTAAAACGCATTAAAGATATGTTGAGTTCTAGTACGGGAGATGAGAGATTATCTTCGTTAGCAAGCTTGAGTATTGAAAGCGAGATACTTGAATCGCTCGATTTAGAATAAATTATACAAGACTTCGTTGAGACAAAATCAAGGAAAAAATTAATCAGTCTAAGCTTAAATACCACTATGCTCATTGTAATCACTATATAACTAAATATTTGTTGTAATTTGAGAGTTTAATAAAGTAATTGTTAACTTTCGAAATTGTGTATGCCATTTATCAGTGTAAATAATGCATAAAAGGTTGAATTTTGAATCGGGGGCAGAGGGCACCAGTCTGATGACAGCACAGGGCACCACGCGCTTCTAAATCAACCCTGATGACATGAGGGAAAGACACTTGGCTTCAAAAAAAAAAAAAATTGCTTTCAGAGAAGAAATAGGATTGGTACGCATAGGTGGAGAGAATGACCAAGGATTGGTTCCTCAAAATATTTATGAAGAATATAAAGTGCAGTTAAGTGTGATACAACACAATTATTCAACAAGTGAGTTAAAATTTTTGGACTGTGGTGTGTTCCCTTTTAAACAAGTAGACATTAAAAGGAAAACGCAGAAGTTTAACAAAATGTGTGCTACAATTAGAAAAGCGTTAAGAAACAAGTAAAGAAACAAAACAATGATGAAACTGTACCTTGTCTCTACCGGAAGGAATGTACCAAAATGAAACATGGTTTCTCATGTCAACGTATATATCAGTAGATTGCAGGCAGCAGAGTTTTTATTCTTCCGTCGCAGGATTTATAAGAAGAGGTAGAACCCGAAATAAGAATATGACGTTAAAACTGAGAATAGTCTATAGACTACTATGAAGATATTATTTGAAGATGCGTTGAGCACTTGGTAAAACATATTTCTTAAAAAGTTTTAAAGGAACATTCCTACAAATAAAGGTGTGAGACAAGGGTGATCTATTTCACCGACACTTTTTAATATCTATATGGACGACATATTTCGGCGATGTACAGCTAAAGTTGACCCGGGAATATCACTTTAGCGAAATATTCATGTGAATGCAGCTTTATGCAGATGACAAGGCAATTATACAGAGAAGATCAGTTACAGCGGGCGATATTTACGTTCAAAAGAAAGAGGTAAGTTTTAATTTCGGGCTAGTGCATTAAATTAGGATATATGTAATACGCATTTTTCCCACGGAGTTTTATTCATATTTTCAGATAGCGTTACAGATACAAGACTATGGGCTATAGGTCTCTGCTACAAAGTCTAAAACTATGGCATTTCAGGGCAGGTATCCTATAAGAACTAAGATAATCGTGAATAATCAAATTTTGGATCAGGTTAATCATTTTAATTACCTCGGCTGTAATATCTCATATGGAACTGATATTGATTTGGATAGTAAGCTAACGAAATTTAGAGGCATCTGTGGAACCACTCATAGGTACCTGAAAAATAAAACACGAAAGGATACCCGAATGAAATTTTATAAAACTATGGCTGTCCCCACAATCCTCTATGCTAGTGAGACACGGACGCTTGGTAAAAGGAACGTGCAGAGGATTCAAGCAGCCGAAATGAAGTGTCTAAAACGGACGCACAGTTGATTGGATCGGGGAAAGAACGAGGATATTAGACGCGACTTAAACATTGTATCACTCCACGAGAATATTGAAGACCACAGAAGGTGATGGTGTGAACACTTGAAACGCATGCCTGATGTACGTCTACCTGTGGCTGCCTTGGGTTATCACCCTACTGGGAAGAGAGTTGTCGGTAGACCGAGGAGGAGATGGGTTCCGGAACAGGTTTAAGGCCTAGTCCTTGGAGTGGTGATGATGATGATGAATAATGAAGAAATTTGTGTTAGTGGTTGAAATCACAAGCAGAATGATCACTGTTGCACACCACTATATAAAAATTATCCCGATTAGCGCTTTCAAGCTTCACAGCTCATCATCAGATCGGAATAGACAGAAATTATGTGAAAACAAACCCTTCACCCCTCTCACCCCACCCTGATCACACACAACAAGCTATATTATTGAAAGAAAGAGAAAAAGGGTTAGACAATTTAATTAATATTAAAATTAAATTTGATAATGAAGAAATATTTTATAACATAATTAAGAAGTAAATGATAGAGGACAGTTAGATAAGATTAAGAATTATATTGCATAGTACTAATTGGATGTTTTAAAATAAGGGTGTGTGACTGACCCACGTGTGTGGAGAGGAAGAGGGTAAGTTTAAAAGGACACACACACACACAACACTGAAACACAAAGAATTTGCTAGAAAAATGTGTAACTGTACACATGGTGGGACAGGGTTTAGGGGGTGGGGAAGGGACATTTATAATATAGCTTGTTGTGTGTGATCAGGGTGGGGTGAGATGGGTGAAGGGTTTGTTTTCACATAATTTCTGTCTATTCCGATCTGACGATGAGCTGTGAAGCTTGAAAGCGCTAATCCGGATAATTTTTATATAGTGGTGTGCAACAGTGATCATTCTGCTTGATGATGATGAAGTTTTAAATGCACATAAAGGCTTGGTAGTTTCATAATTTATTCTTAAACTCTGACAGTTTTTCTAGCCGATTAGAGTATTTCCAAAGAGTTGCTCAGAAACATAAGAAACATACAACCTTACACTGGAAAGAAAAGAACAGGTCGGCCTGAACAAAATGGCGAGAGAACAAAACAAGAAAAGACAGTACCATTTTTTATGAAAATAAGGTGGATTAAGGATTTAAAATGGAGGCCAATTATTAAAAAAAGTATCAATTGCCACTGGTTTATAGTGTGGTATTGAAATATGGATTATTACTGTGTGTGTAGAAGAAAATGGTTACCTGGAGAAAAAATTCAGAATTGACTGAAGATCATTCTAAAAGAAAAATATCGGTATGGAGAACCAAACATGACTTTCATGTTCTATGATTTATATTTAAAATCATTTTCGAAATGAAATATTTCCATGGAAACTACTTCCTTCTACTTCTTTCTTTAGCCTTAACCGCACTACTGTGGTCGCTAACGTATATCACCTCACGTTAGCGCACTCGATTTTCACTGATGATGGCAGTTGATGGCAATGGCGAAACGTCTTGTTTTGCAGAAAACATTGGACCACGGCCAAACAGGCCGGGAAGGACTTTTAACAACAAACTACTTCTTTGTTGCCGATAACATAGTACACATGTAAAAAATTATCCCCTCCCCCATCAACTATCATTTTCATTTATAGACAATTACCACCTCCCTCTTCAACTACCCTTTTCATTTATAGATATTTCATCTAACTTTCTACAGTGGATTATTATAACCTTCTTTTCAGGATACTTTATTTATCAAAATTAAGTACTTTACTCTTGTTAAAACATAAAACGTTGCAGGTAAACTACCCCTTCCCCTATACCGATCTTCACCAAAATCAATAGGCCTTAAGTCCTCTACAACTCAGGCATTCATGCACAAAAAGTATTTAATTCTGTTTGAATTTGCGGCAGTTATCGTTTGTCATAGAAAAAATTCTACACAGAACCTTTCGGAAAATGACTTTTCTTCATGTTTTGAGGGTAGTACAAGCAGAATCAGCTCTTATCTCGAATACTATTTTTTTCGCCATCACCATACTTCCATTTCCTTACGGAACATGGATGTAATAAGATTGATTAACGATTTAAAATGGAGAGCAGCTATTAAAATAAAATATTGGTATGGAGAACCATACATGACTTCCATGTTCTAAGATTTATATTTAAAATTATTTTCGAAATGAAATATTTCCATAGAAACTACTTCTTTCTACTTACTGCTTCAGCCTTAACCACAGTACTGTGGTCACTAACGTATACCATCTCACGTTATCGCACTCGATTTTCACTGATGTTGGAAGTTGATGGCACTGCCGAAACGTCTGGTTTTGCAGAAAACATTGGTCTACGTCCAAACAGGCCGGGAAGGAATTTTAACAACAAACTACTTCTTTGTTGCCGATAACGTAGTACATATATAAAAAAAATTATCCCCTCCCCCTTCAACTATAATTTTCGTTTATAGAAAATTACCCCCACCCCGTTCAACTAGCCTCTGCATTTATAGATATTTCATCTACGTTTCTACAGTGGATTACTAAGATCTTCTTATCAGGAGACTTTATTTATCAAAATTAAGTACTTTACTCTTGTTACAACATAAAATGTTGCAGGTAAACTACCCCTTTCCCTTAACCGATCTTCACCAAAATCAACAGACCTTGAGCTCTGTACAATTTAGGGACGTATACAAAAAATTATTTGATTATGTTTGAATTTACGGCAGTTATCGTTCGTCATAAAAAATTACCCTTGATATCACATAAAATGTTGCCGGTAAACTACCCCTTTCTCTTAACTGATCTTCACCAAAATCAACAAGCCTTGAGTACTCTACAATTCAGGGAAGCATGCAAAATATTATTTGATTCTGTTTGAATGTGCGGCAGTTATCGTTTGTCATAGAAACAATTACTCTTGTTAAAACATAAAACGTTGCTGGTAAACTCAAGACCAAAAACAATAGGTCTTGAGTACTCTACAATTCAGGCCTGTATGAAAAATTATTTGATTCTGTTTGAATTTGCGGCTCTTATCGTTTGGCATAGGAAAAATCTACATACACACACAGAGACACTGAGACACACAGACACACACACACACAGACACTTTTCGAAAAATGACTTTTTTTCATGTTTTGAGTGTAGTACAATCAGAATCTGCAATTATCACGATTTTTTTACCATCACCATACTTCCATTTCCTTATGGAACATGGAAGTAAAAAAGGTATCAAGTCCCACTGGTTTATTGTGTGGTAGTGGCATATGGATTGTGACCGTGTCTGTAGAAAGAAATGTTTGGCTGGAGAAAAAAATTCAGAATTGACCGAGGATCATTGTCCAACAAAAAACGAGGCCAATGTACAGACAGTAGACAGTATTCATATTAGTGTCGCCTACAAGGTAGTAATTTTAAAAGCGATTCGTGTGGCGCATATCAAACGGAGAGAGGAAGTCATGATGATTCCACAAAATACAGTTATTTCCCCGCAGACAGATTCGGTATAATGATGTTTATCGACAAAACATATAATATCCACAGTAACCGCACCACCACCACCACCACCAACAATAATAATAATAATACATTTTATTAGCCCGTCGTATATAATTGTTAATCCACGACGCTCACAAACATTTTACCAAAATATTTCATACAGTTGTATTATGTGCGTTCTGGGGCAACCGGGAAAAAATTATTCCAACGCAAAGCACATAAAGTTCACAGGCATATGTTTAAACAAAAAAAAATTATACACAACCGGGCGGCCGACGAGAGAGAAAGAGAGAGAGAGAGAGAGATGTGCACGTATTTTAAATTGATCCCATATATTATATCGGTATTAAACCCGACCCTCTTCTTCTTCTTCTTCTTAGCGGGATGCCTACTACGGTTCCGAAAGTGCCGGTTCGATGAAATTACATGCGCGCCGCGTTGCTGCAGGCTGTATATTAGCCGAAAACGAGTCAGAGCCCCCCAGCGACGACAGAGGCGCGAACTCGTCGTCCGCAGCCAAACAAAACCACGGGATCGATTCGCCAGCTATCTATGATGCGTATTAATTTATGCGATAATTTCGATAGCTTGTGTTTCACCAACCTTGTTTTATATATATATTGACATATATAAATATTGACGACATATTGAGAGCATGGAAATCCAGAGTGACTTCGGGAATACAGCTTAACAAATCAATTTGTAAGGGCTCCCTGCTATATGCTGATGACATAGCCTAGTTCTTATTCAAGAAAATGAGGATGATTTACAAAGAGCTATGTTTCAATTACAAGAAGTGACAAGAGAGTACTCACTGGCAATTTTAGTAAGAAAGATCAAAACCATGGCCTTTAAAGGTAAATATCCAGTGAGGACTAAGATAATTATAAACAACAGCACTTTAGAACAAGTGAGCCGTTTCAAATATCTCGGCTGTGCAGTAAGCTTTGAATCTGAATATGATATAAGAGAGAAGATAAATAAATTTAAGAATATTTGTGGTATGATTCATGGAAATCTTAGAAATAAAACAAGACACAGCACAAACATTAAATTTTATAAGACAATACCCACGTTGATTTATGCGAGTGAGGCGTGGTGTGTCATGACAGAGGCAAGATTCAGAGTGCTGAAATGCAGTTTCTTCGAAATACTTTGAAATATACATTGCAAGATAGACTAAGGAATAAATATATCGCAGCAGAACTCGAAGTAAAGGACATAGATGAAATTACCAAAAATTTACAGAAGACAACGGTGGGATCATCTGCAAAGGATGACAGAGGATCGATTGGCGAAATCGGCACTGAACTATAAAGCCATTGGTAGAAGATACGTGCGTAGTCCGAGGATGAGATGGGTGCCGGAACAGGTTTATATAACCTAATCCTTGAAGAGGAGGAGAAGAAGAAGAAGAAGAAGAAGAAGAAGAAGAAGATTTCGATAGCCGTCATCCTTTTTGCGTGTATCGAACCAAACATTCTAAGAGGATACTTGACCAGATAAGATAAGAAAATCAGTCTGTTTATTATTGCCACAAGTCCGTTACCGTAGAATAGTGTAGGGGACAGTATTACACTACAATGACATTATATTAGATCACATAATATTCAATATTTGGAACTGAGGTTTGGATCTTTACGACGGCACATACCTCCGCTTTACAAGTTTGCGAACGGAAAACAATAAGAAAAAATTATCGCCCTGAAGAAAAGGAAAAATTTAAAGGATAAGTGATGGAATGAATACTCGAAGGACGAGATATAATACTTCAATAGAATAAAATTTACCTCTTTTATCTGTCTAGTGGCTTTTCTTTTTTTATATTTCACTACGCGTCTCTGGACGTATGTCCCATCTTCAGGCGTAATCCATCAGTAAAGTTCGTCAGATATTTAAAACAAATTACGTATATTTTGTTCTTCGTATTGTTTAAATTAGCAGCCATCCTTACTATTTCTTTTATAAATTTGATGTCGAAAAGCTTAGTCGAACAATAAAAATTATAGCAGTTAGCAAATTTATAAAATAAATAATAAATTACGTATAATTTACACACATGTCGTAAATAAATATAAACTATATGAACACGGAACACACGCTGTGTTGTTGGTGCGCACCACGGTAACACTATAATCGATTGTTATGATTACGTTGTTATTGACCGTGCAGTACGGACCTCGTCTTGTAATCTTATCGCTGTGTCGTATAGAGAATTGGAATGAACGTTCTGCTGTTCGTTCATCAGGACTTCTTTGGTGGTTTTATTTACCAAAAGCACTTGGTAAGACATTAACAAAACAAAGTCAAATTACGCTCGTCATTTGATGGACAGTAATCATAATTATACTGATTACGAGACTAACTTTCAACCTCCCCATATATTTAAAAAAGGCAGATACATGAGTGCTGTCGAGGAGTTCGAAATATAATATAAGGCCTTTAAAATGTTTGCAGATATGCAAAAAATTATTTGATTCTGTTTGAATTTGCGGCAGTTGTCGTTCGCCATAGAAAAAATTCTACACACAGACACATACACACACAGACATTTTTCGAAAAATGACTTTTCTTCATGTTTTTAGGGTAGTAAATCAGAATCAGCTCTCATCTCGAACAAGATTTTCTTCGCGATCACCTTACTTCCATTTCCTTACGGAACATGGAAGTAAAAATTACCCCCTCCCTCTTCAACTACCCTTTTTATTTATACATATTTCATCTACCTTTCTACAGTGGATTATTATGACCATCTTTTCAGGATACTTTATTTATCAAAATTAACTACTTTACTCTTGTTAAAACCTAAAACGTTGCAGGTAAACTACCCCTCCCTCTCAACCGATCTTCACCAAAATCAGTACATCTTGAGTTTTCTACAACTCGGGCACATATGCAAAATATTATTTTATTCTGTTTTTATTTTACGGCAGTTATGGTTCGCCATAGAAAACATTCTACACACAGACGCTTTTCGGGAAATGACATTTCTTCATGTTTTGAGGGTAGTACAATCAAAATCAGACCTTATCTCGAACACGATTTTTTTTTCGCGATCACCATACTTCCATTTCGTTACGGAACATGGAAGTAACAATGCAGGTAAACTACCCCTCCCTTCTAACCGAGCAACTTGGTTGCCTAGCAAATAAATTATTGTATTTTAACAATTACCACTGTTTGAAAAAGTTTAAATTCATTTTTAATTACTTTACTATTATTAAAACGTAAAACGTTGCAGGTAAACTACCCCTTGCACTTAACCGATCATCACCAAAATCAATAGTCCTCTACAACTCGAACACATATGTAAAAAATTATTTGATTTGTTTAAATTTGCGGCAGTTATTGTTCGCCATAGAACAAATTATACACACACGCACGAACGCGCGCGCGCGCGCTTTTCGGAAAGAAACTTTTCTTCATGTTTTGAGGGTAGTACAATCAGAATCAGCCCTTATCTCGAACACGATTTTTTTGCGATCACCATACTTTCATTCCCTTATGGAACATGGAAGTAAAAACAATGGGGTTCTGTATAGTAAATGCCAAGGGACATGCACACCAAGTTTCACGAAACTCGGTTGTTGCGTTCAAACGTTATCGTGAGACATACCCCAAACAAACAGGGAGACAGACAGACAGATAGACAGACAGACAGACAGACAAACTGACAGGTAGATAGACAGACAGACAGACAGACAGGCAGACAGACAGGTAGACAAATGCCCAACACGGTTGTGTTAGAACTGAGAACTCGCTTCAATTATTCAAAAAATAGCAAAATTGTGGAAGGTTTTAAGAATTCCACAAGTCTGTGGATTAACAAAGCCACCATACGTGGTACCGATAAATGTGAGAGCTGAAAGTGGAATAAACATAAATCGGCTTTTGGTAAGCAAATTTACATATCTTGGTACTATATTCAATGAACAATGGGACCACTCTCAAGAAATAAAGAGCAGAATAAAAAAGGCAAGAGCAGTGTACACTAGAATGAGCAGTTTATTCAAAAGTCACGATTTAACAATAAACACAAAGATAAGACTTTTACGCTGCTACGTATTCTCGGTCCCCTTCTACGGTGTAGAATCTTGGACTTTGAAGAATCTTCCGAAATGTGGCTTTACCGTAGAATTCTGAGCATTTCATGGACAGCACATATAACTAATTTTGAAGTGCTTAGAAAGATGAAGAAAGAAAGGGAAGTTGTTAACACAGTGAAGATAAGAAAGCTTCAGTATCTGGGACATCTCATGAGAAATGAACAGAGATTTTACTTATTGCAGTCCATACTACAGGAAAAGTACTTGGAAAGAGAGGAGTTGGGGGACCGAGAATACCATGGCTGAGAAATTTAAGGACCTGGTTTGGCATGAATCCAACTGGCTTATTCCGTGCAGCAGTACAGAAAGTTAAAATAGTCTGTATGATATCCAACATCCAAAACGGATAAGAACTATCAGAAGAAAAGACTTTCGGTAAAATCCACACAAAAGACAGACAAGAATAACATTAATTCATTTATCAGAAAGAAACTAAACGCTGCAACCATAAAACAGGACGAGCAATCCGAACACCTAGTACAGTATTATATTGAATTCACCAGTGGTAGGTAATGACCAAGAATATGTGATAGGCGTATAAATATTTATCAGAATTCTTGTTTCTTCTTCTTTTTCTTATTCCTTGTACGTAAAGTTGTTTTCGTTGCGCGTATTTTTATTTCTTAATGCATTACACATTAAATGTTATGTCTGTACTCTCTTAATGTGTGAGAAATAATTTTCAGAATTCATGTCTTAATCGAAGTATAAAGAATATGTTTTAACTCTACTAAGCTGTGCGACCAAACAATTATTAATATACTCACGTTTTGCCGTTTATTTCTTTTTCTTCTTGATCTTTTCCTTCTTGTTCTTCTTTCCCTCTTTCTTGTCCTCCTCCTTCTTCTTCTTGTGCTCCACATTACCACAAAAAATCGGATAACAACTATTCCTGCTTTTGAGTCTCCTACTCTCTCTCTCTCTCTCTCTCTCTCTCTCTCTCTCTCTCTCTCTCTCTCTCTCTCTCTCTCTCTCGATTTTCCATAAGCCAACTTAGTCTCGCCCTTAAAGTGTTGTCACACACAAAACACATTGATATACCTCTTTTACAGTTTTAAGTTTCCTTGGAATTCCCATTACGTATTTAAATATAAGCCTTTTGAAAAAAAAAAGTCTAACTTCAACTGCTTTTCTTCTTCTTCTTCTTCTTCTTCTTCTTCTTCTTCTTCTTCTTCTTCTTCTTCTTCTTCTTCTTCTTCTTCTTCTTTGTCGTCGTCGCCGTCTTCTTCTTCTTCTTCTTCTTCTTCTTCTTCTTCTTTTTATTTTTCTTCAACACAACAGCCTAACATGTACACCACCACACAAGAACAGCCTGGCCTCCAAGACCAATATTCTCCAATGTCTCCTATCGGTTGCCATCTCAGCGTCCATTCTTCTAAGATCTTCCCGCACATAGTCCAACCATCTTATCCTAGGAGGACCGGTCTCGGTCTGTTGCGACGAAGCAACGTTTTTTACCTGTTCTTACGCTGTCAATTCCACCCCGAACTTTTATCACTGACCGAATCTGTCATTCAAACTATTCTAAACTTAGATGAGATTCTGAAATCTGAAACTTTTAATTTCTCCGAGTAACCCCTTTCTTCCAATATTTTTGTTACGTTAGGTTAGGTTAGGTTAAGTTAGATTAGGTTAGCTGAGGTGAGGTCAGGTTAGGTTTTGTTAGATTAGGCTAGGCTATGAATGAATAGAATTCCTATGGTTATTGTCTTAACAGTCGCAATAGTTTCCTTGTCATCATACATTCGTAAAGCATGTAGTTAATATTATAATAGCAATTTCTGTAATATTATATAATAACATGAAATGCAATTGGTCCCAACTGACCGGGTTTTATGCGATTGGGTCGCAAATGACCTCGATTCGCGTGCACAGGAGAATAACAGAAGCATGAGAGGTCGACTTAGGTGTCAACCGGGCCTAGGCCGACTTCTCTTGCTTCTTTTATTCACCTGTGCACGCAATACAGTAGAACCTCGCTAATCCGTCACTTGTGGGACTGGGAATATGGTCGGAACGCAAAAAAGTTCGGATTATCAGAAGACTACAAAATGTTTATTATTTCATTAAATGAGACAGTCTAAAATAAAATAAAACTTGTACAGTAGGCTACCAGGCTATATGATTGGTTATGTGCAATAAATGATAATATGTACAGTATGTACACACAGTATTAAAAGTGTAAAAAAATATTTGTAAACACTAAAACTGTCACCAATTACTACGTACACCAATTCACAGGACGAGTAATTAGCACGCACTAGTAAGCGTGCTTACACTGAAAAAAAGTGTAAATGAATTGGCTCTATCTATTGCGAGAGCGCCCGCAATTCTAGATATGGAGTTCCACGAATTTTTATGTTTTGGACAGTGTTGGCGCGATGTTTTCGATTTGCCAGAGCTCGAACTTGAGGACCGCAGAGATGTAGACATAACAACAGCTCAACACTCTTCATACCCAACACAGTTTAACCACCAAGTGTAGTACCCTACTTTTATTTTCATGTTTATCACGGCGACTTGACATTATTATGACCTGGTGTAGGCTAGACATTACAGTATTTGTTTATTCAGGTGCAATCATGTAGTGCGATTCTGTCAGCTTGAGACTAAACTATAACGATTAGTCACTCTTATTTGAATAGGAGTATGTAGGCTATATAGTACAATAAGTGGATATTGCAAAATGCTTATTACATCATTGTGTATGGGTGGTCATAATTATTGTTTGTGACAGGAGGAAGGAACTATAATTTTTGACAAGACCTCTTATAAACTTTTATTGAAAGCAATTATAATTGCGGTTGCAATGAAACACCAGGTTTGACGTCATATCGTACGCAAAAACAAAACTCTAGAAATGCGACATAGCACTGAAACGAGAGTAGGAAAAATTCGTAGGATTTACACCAAATTTCGTATTTTCTGAAATATTAAAAAAAATTGGAAGCTCTTCCGAAATTTCGGAAAACCTGGCAACACTGCGCACTAGACACTAGATACCGGCTCACTGAGGCAGAAAACAACTGACAAGTATGTAAACAAGCTGGTGAGTCATCAACAAGTCGGTGCCTGAGCCGCGCCGCGGTCGGACCAACCGGAGCGTCGGACCAGCCAGGGGTCGGACTAGAGAGGTTTTACTGTATTTTCTTTGACATACGCTGTATATGTCATCTAGCCATTGTGTACGTTGAGCCTTTACGAATCTTACGACTTCTACATGCATCAATAGCTCATTTACCTCCTAGATATTTCTTATTCTCCCAGATAAACAACACTAACGACATCAACACTGAAATAAGAAGAAGAATATATTTCGCAAAAATAAAACATATTATGGATTGAAAAAGTTCCTGACATCTAGCTTTATCTTAAGAAGCACTTAATGCAAAATCTACGAAACACTTATCATCAGGCCAGTGCTGACATATGCTTCAGAAACCTGGACAGTGACAAAAAATAGCGAGAGACATCTAGGTTTCTGTGAAAGACGGATTCTAAGAACAATATTTAGAGGAGTACAAGAAAATGGAATGTGGCGCATGCGCTATAATTATGAACTATACACCATCTTTACTAAGAGCCGGACATTGTCAGGCTAATCAAAATAAACAGGCTAAGGTGGGTTGGGCACATAGAGAGAATGGAGGAAGGACAGCCTACGAAACATATTTTCTACCAGAAACCAATGGGTAGTCGAAAATGGGGAAGACCCCTAAGTAGATTCAGAGACCAGATAAAGGAGGACTTCGGAAAGCTGAACACAAGAAACTGGAAAGCCAGGGCGCGCAATAGGTAGGAATGGAATCAGCTCTTGGAGCAGGCCAAGACCCACCAAGGGTTGTAGAGCCACGGTTGATTGATTGATTCCTTATTCTCCATTCATCATCATCCTTAACCGGAGCACAGGCACGTCGTACAATCTTTGGTTCAGTTCAAACCTTCTTAGTGTTTCTTGTTCCTTTTTTTTTTTTTTTTTTTTTTTTTTTTTTTTTTTTTTTTTTTTTTTTTTTTCCAATCAGTCTTAGTCAGTCTTATAAACTTTCATGTTTGTTTTGTGACTGATTAACAACGAGGTTGCTTCTCAACAGTCTATTGTTTGTATAGTGTGCCGCCTTATTTCGTATTTGTAATATCACTGTTCCTAGGAAGTTGGAAGAAATAAAGTTCACAAAGTGTCATGGGTTAGGCCTACATTAATTATTTGAATGTGTGTGTGCGCCCCCCCCCGCGCGTACCAATTTGTAGGCGTCAGTCTTAATTTATACAAATTTCATTTTACGGTAGAAGCGGTGCGGTAGGAAGGAAAAGAATTTAGCAGAGTGTGTGCTAAATGTACCATTACAGAAGGAGGAGGCAATAAGAGTCCACGAAAACCGTGGCGAATCAGAAACAAGCGTAACGCAGACTTAATTAGAGTGGCCGTGGCTGTGGCCGTGGTATCGTCGCTAGATTTGTCAGGCCGTATCAATTGGTCTTGGGCTTGGGCTTGCTTCCAGTTGGTATAAATTGTACGCATTACTCGCTGCCTTCGCGATTTCGCTGACTCGACTTCACGTAACGACTTCCTCACCACAGCATGTTCATGTTTTTTTTTATTTGAGCACCTATATTTTTTAATTTATTCATTAAATTTACTTGCTGTTATTGTGTAGTTTTATTTAATAGTATTTTTTTAATATTGATAAATAGAATTATTTATTATTCCGGCTATACAATGTTTACACATTTTCCGGAATCAAAGATTACAGAAGACATTGAATTCTCATCTTCCACTGCTGCTTGTCCATCCAAAGATCTTCAATTTCTCGTCACCTCAATATAGTCTGAATTTCTTCTATCCAGGTGATAGGTGGTCTCCTCTTTTCCTTCTTCCTGGTGGGGTCCTTCTTCCATTCCATAACTCTCCTTGACAATCTATTCTGTGCCATTCTTTTCGTGTGTCCATACCACTGTAATTTGTTTGTCTGGATAAAATCAACAATTAAATTTTTCACGTTCATTCTGTCCTTAATAAATTCATTTCTAATTTTCTCACGTCTGGATACTCTTGCCAAACGTCTCCAAAAGTCCACCTCTGCTGTAATTAATTTTGTTCTTGTCTATTTATTAGTAGTCTAAACTTCTGAGCTGTAAGTCATGATACTTCTAACAATAGTTTTAAATATTTTGGGCTTAGTTTCTACTGTAATTTGCTTATCCCACAGGATTCCATTTAATGTAGATATAGCCATCTTTCCCAATTCTGGACTGTATTTCTTTGTTTTGGTTCACACTTCCCGTAATTTTCACCCCTAAATACTTTTATTCCTCTGTATATGAAATCTTCCCCATATCTTCCTCGAATATCAAGCCTTGATGAAGGTCACCTATTGCCATGTACTTTGTTTTATTCGTATTTACCTTTAGTCCCCATTTCTGATGTTCCTGTGTCAATTTTGTAGTCATGTACTCAATGTCTTCAAACTCTTGAATCAATAGAATGATAAATAGAATTATAACAATATTAGGTTAAAAGTCAAAGATAGATAGGAATATTCGACGTTCAACCGAGAGGTCACAAGTCTGGTTTCTGCTATGAGCTTTTAGAATTACTCGTCTCTGCAATATAGTCATCTCTTGTCTACAAGTGGATACATCTGAAAAGAAAATGTTGAGATAAACGTGTTGTGAAATTTATAAAATAGTTGAATACTTAGGCTACGTCCCAACAGTTAATACAAATGTCGGTATGGAGAGCCATACACGGCTCCCATGTTCTAAGATTTATATTTAAAATCATTTTCGAAATTAAATATTACCATAGAAACTACTTCTTTCTTCAGCCTTAACCACAGTACTGTGGTCACTAACGTATACCACCACTACCACTAACGTGTGGTCACTTAGCGCACTCGATTATCACTGATGATGGCAGTCGATGTGTAACCCCTCTTTCTTTTTATGTATTTTTTTTGAATATAAAACAACTTCTTTAATTTTAACCCTTTTTTTTTTGAAAGAGAAGCCACAAGTCAATTAGGACTAGGCTGGAGCCTAGAGAAGCAAAAATTGTGCCGGGTCCAGAATGACGGGACTTGCAATGAAACTCAGCTGTAATAGACCAATAACAATTTTATTTTATGCCCAGATTTAACAGTATTAACTTAGAACAGCATGTGTGCATAATAACAAGTGTGTATAAATATAAAGCATAACAAGTGTGTATAAATATAAGCACAACAAGTGTATATAAACTCAGTGACTACATGTATATACAATTATAAAATTCTCTCCCATCTCGTGGCTAGCTAGACACGGACAAACATAACAACACACACAGAACATAAGGTACACAAACTCACTATTACATTAATTCTGCCACCAATGCCCCTTGAATGCACCAGCCTAGCAGGCAGTGTAACCCCAATACTCAGAACCAGCTGTAATAAAAAACTCACCCCTCAACGCCCCGTTTTTGCAAACTTGCATAAAGGCCAAACCCCCCCCCCCAGAAAAGGATGAGGAACTCATAACTCATAAATAAAACCGGACCGCCCATTTGCATAGCATTCCACTGATCAATAACCCATCATGAGTGTATGAACCTTAAGTTCCTTTCACAGTATTAAATAAAAATTGACAGAACTACATCACCTGATTTCACACAGTGATTATAGAATTCTAAACGGTTATTTTACTTCACCAATTCCGAAGGAATCAAAAATCCTTATGTACTTTAACAATCAGAAATTAATCACTCGGGGCTTTACAATATCAGAAAATTTTGACAATATGTGTTTTACCAAAAATAATGAGTATATGTTTTATAGTTACAGAAAGTTAAACAGCAGATACTACCAGTGAAAGTCAATCAATATGTGTTTGCCAGTTAAGAAAAACAATCAGTGTAGCCCTTGTGCAAGGAGCAAAATCAACTAATATATTTCCAGAAAAATAGTAAATTATTTCCATTAACCCCGAATGGCTATATACATATAACAAAAAATGAAAAATACAATAATATGGTGGTGCTCTAGCATCTGTGGCAGCGCACCAGCATGAGTCAGAGAAAACTAAGTCCCCTTTTTAGACCCCAGAAAACGTCCAAAAAAAAACCCCAGGAAAACCCCCAGCCCTTAAATGTGAACCCATAGAGAAGTTAAAATATATTCATCTCTGTTCCAGCCGGAACAGAGATACTAACCTGTTCAATACATTTTGTAAAACTAACATGACAAGATGAGCAAACTGTACAATGTACAAGTGTGAAAATATCTCTGGCACGCTCCCCCAGTGCATCACCCACTTACAGGCAGTGCACTTAGCGTTATGTAATTCAATTATAAAAAAAAAAGGTGTACTTGAATTTAACTAGTAAAGTTCTGAGTCATGAACAGCGGCTCCCCAATCTAGCAGAGTATCTGCACACGTGGGCCCATGGATGCAATGATATTTGATAAGAAAATAATAGAGTGCATATCACCTTATCACAGCTGTCAGGTATTACATTGAGAATCAGTCTCCAGCTCCCTCTTCGTACAAGATCTTGTTCATGGTTCACGGCTTAGGCAGATGTACGGCCATCAGCAAGCCAGGAATCCGGCTTAGTTCAAGAACCCTGTTCATTCAAATAAATTAGAGAACAGTTCACTAAAAATGTACACCTGAGTTAAGGTAATTAACCTCCAAACGGGCCGCCAACTAACTCTCAATAAAAGCACAATATTTATTAATAAAGTTTTTGCAACCAGCTGAAAGAGCAGAGTAATCAGCCAAGGAATAAATAAATTTGAATAATGAACAGACCTTATTTAATGTGGCTTGATATAAAGTGATCAGCAGTAGATCTACCTGCTTCGACATAATTCAACCGGTTATGCGCCACGTGGTAAGTGAAAATCGTTATTTGACCAAAAAATTCAACTGCAAGGCACTCACAGCATTAAGAATGTTTTAACATTAATAAAATATCATCTGAGGAAGTTCACACAAAGAAACTCTCTACTGTACAGTTAATTAAATAAGCTCCCGACCGCCTATTGCATGCACGGACAGCTCATACCCTGACTATGCACTAAGGTTTAGGCCTTAATATTTTAATGTTGTACACCTTTATCATTACAGTGATCTTGCAAACTTCTCACACTATTACAGAAAATAATAAAAAGAGCATGGGCTATATACTGAGCGTTACGTAAATCAGTGAATAATGAGTTTCTCTTAATATAAAACTTGTCGGGCCGCACACACATAATTACGTATTTTATACGGTTGCATATAGTTATTAATTATCCATACATGTATAATTACTTATAAAGACAAAATAATAAAATTCTTACCGGGAGTCGATTACGCTTTAGCACAGCATGAAGACGGATACAAACTGCGTCGTAAATGTACGAAGAGGAAGACAGACAGACGATGTATGTCGCCGTGGGGGCAGTAAGTTGAACTGGCCGTCAGCCGCAGAGCAAGGCGACCCTTCAGCATGCGCTGCGCGCGCAACCGTCCCTTTATCTCGTAATACAAAGGTCGCCTAGCATACTCTCGTTCGCAATATAGTACAATGAAAAAACTTTAACTAAAATCTTCGATAGCCGGCTTCACACCGGCACAGATGGCACTGCCGAAACGTCTGGTTTTGCAGAAAACACTGGACCACGGCCAAACACCCGGGAAGGAATTTTAACAACAAACTACTTCTTTGTTGCCGATAACGTAGTACACACAAAAAATTATCCCCCATTCAACTATCATTTTCATTTATAGAAAATTATCCCCTCTCCCTTCAACTACCCTTTTCATTTTTAGATATTTCATCTACCTTTCTGCAGTGGATTATTACGACCTTCTTTTAAGGATACTTTATTTATCAAATTTAAAGTTAAAACGTAAAACGTTGCAGGTAAACTATCCCTTCCCCTTAACCGATCTTCATCAAAATCAATAGGCCTTGAGATCTCTACAACTCGGGAACATATGCAAAAAAATATTTGATTTTGTTTCAATTTGCGGCAGTTTGCAAAAAACACACACACACACACACACACACAAACGGACACACACTTTTCGTCATGTTTTGAGGGTAGTACAATCAGAATCAGTCATTATCTCGAACACGATTTTTTCGCGATCACCATACTTCCATTTCCTTACGGAACATGGAAATAAAAAATGCGTACAGTAAAACTTCTCTAGTCTGACTCCTGGCTGGTCCGACGCTCCGGTTGGTCCGACCGCGGCTCAGGCACCGACTTGTTGATGACTCACCAGCTTGTTTACATACTTGTCAGTTGTTTTCTGCCTCAGTGAGCCGGCATCTAGTGTCTAGTGCGCAGTGTTGCCAGGTCTTCCGAAATTTCGGAAGACCTTCCGATTTTTTTTAATGTTCCAGAAAATACGAAATTTGGTGTAAATCTTCAGAATTTTTTCCTACTCTCGTTTCAGTGCTATGTCGCATTTCTAGAGTTTTGTTTTTGCGTACGATATGACGTCAAATCTGGTGTTTCATTGCAACCGGAATTATAATTGCTTTCAATAAAAGTTTATAAGAGGTCTTGTCAAAAATTATAGTTCCTTCCTCCTGTCACAAACAATAATTATGACCACCCATACACAATGATGTAATAAGCATTTTGCAATATCCACTTATTGTACTATATAGCCTACCTACTGCTATTCAAATAAGAGTGACTAATCGTTATAGTTTAGTCTCAAGCTGACAGAATCGCACTACATGACTGCACCTGAATAAACAGATACTGTAATGTCTAGCCTACACCAGGTCATAATAATGTCAAGTCGCCGTGATAAACATGAAAATAAAAGTAGGGTACTATACTTGGTGGCTAAACTGTGTTGGGTATGAAAGAGTGTTGAGCTGTTGTTATGTCTACATATCTGCGGTTCTGAAGTTCCAGCTCTGGCAAATCGAAAACATCGAGCCAACACTGTTCAAAACATCAAATTTGTGTAACTCCATATCTAGAATTGCGGGCGCTCTCGCAATAGATAGAGCCAATTCATTTACAAATTTTTTCAGTGTAAGCACGCTTACTAGTTCTTGCTAATTATACTCGTCCTGTGTGAATTGGTGTTCGTAGTAATTGGTGACAGTTTTAGTGTTTACAAATATTTTTTTACACTTTTAATACTGTGTGTACATACTGTACATATTAGCATTTATTGTACATAACCAATCATATAGCCTGGTAGCCTACTGTATAGGTTTTATTTTATTTTAGACTGTCTCATTTAATGAAATAATAAACACTTTGTATTCTTCTGATAATCCGAACTTTTTTGCGTTCCGACCATGACCATGCCCCCAGTCCCACAAGTGACGGATTAGCGAGGTTCTACTTTAATTGTATTCTCTAATCTATTCTATTTGCGACCGTGGTGTAGCAATTAATTGCCTTAAATTTAATATTAGGCCTACATTAGAGACATTGTGTTAATTTACTAACACGTTTAGTTTCAAATAGTTACGTCGTCGTCGTCGTCGTCATCATCATCATCATCATCATCATCATCATCATCATCGTCGTCGTCGTCGTCATCATCGGCGTTCCAGCGCGTTCTCGACAGGGGACTTAAACTCGCGTGTAAAGTCCCCCGGGAAGTTCTCTTCTCGTGGTTTGAAAATATTTTTTTATCGGAACAGTAGTCTCTGAGTTTAGTCCGGACAACTAAACAAAGTTGACGTCTTTATATTAGTAGCATAGACGACACGCTAACTGCACACCTGGTTGCAGAGCAGTTGCAACTTGCAACTACTTTCACGTAGCCTTGCAACCAGTTGCATAGTGCAATAGAGGCCTTACGATTAAAACGTAAGTATTTCTATACGATGAACAAAAGTCGAGTCATTTTCTTCAAAAGTACAGTTAAATCTCTCTCTCTCTCTCTCTCTCTCTCTCTCTCTCTCTCTCTCTCTCTCTCTCTCTCTCTCTATTTATGTACCTAAGCATTCAAAGAATTTCGACGAAACCGAAACATCGAAGCATGATAATGTTTTTAGGCTTTTGAAACGTATAATGTGGATTACGTAAATCATTTCCAAACCACAGACGATCACAAACAGAGCATGTAAAACCAAATTTATTCTCACTAAAACCTTTGCTAAACTCAATGTCAGCAGCGATTATTTCTGTCTTGATGCGTTTACATATCAAACTTCTAGACTGTGGGGAATCGAAAGTGTGGAAGCGTTACATTTTTCGATGACGTTAAATTTTTGTGGAATGACCCCCCCCCCAGCCTAAAAACATTATCATGTTAAAGAACTAGATTCCGATTATGGGCTACGTCGGGGATTTCATGGATGGACTCTGCTATCTTACGATAAAGGTTGTTGTTTTATCTTACTGACATTTTGACAGATTACAATCAAACCATTTCCTTGTCCAAAACAAACGTTATGGCTTATTCCGGGACAAATCATATTAGAACAAAGATTCTCATAGAGGGGGCGCGAACAGACCAGGTGGCAGATTTCAAGTATCTAGGGTGTAGCATCACATACCAAGATGACAAGCAGGTTGAAAGCAAAATTAGTTTCTTCCAGTCGCTTTGTGGCTGTATCATTAAACACTTTAAGGAGAAAACAAGGAAAGGGACGCAATTGAAATATTATAATGTAATGGCCATACCTTAACTACTGTTTGGAAGTGAGACTTGGATTAGAAAGGCCAAAGATATATCTAGAATACAGGGAGCGGAAATGAGGTTCTTGAGGGCTGCAAAAGGTTGTACCAGGAGAGATCTGATCAGAAATGATCATATAGAATGGAGCCAGGCATAGCTGGAAGCTTAAATGAGAAAATCTCCCGGTAAAAAACGGAGTGGCGGTTACACGTAGAGAGAATTGATCCAAGTAGACTTTCAAGAAGAGCATTTGACTGTCATCCATGGTGGAAGAGAAGTGTGGGAAGACCCCGTTGGGTGACTTCCATTGAGACTGGAACAGGCTACAGCCTAAGCCGTAAAGGACGACGATGACGATAAACTTCTTCCTGGTGTACAAAGGACTCGTTTTTTGCTCCTCTTGCTTCTACAGTTCTAGTTTTTATATCACTGGGTACCGTAACAAATCAACTTATATGTAGTAGAAGTTTGGTAAGGCCGATGACTATAGAAGGTGAAGCAAGAACAGGCAGCGTTGCCTAATCATGAAACTGAAGGCGACGAAAAATGTAGTTATGGTTTTGCACAGTTTTGCGGTAAATTTGAGACCAGTTTTAAAAATAAATTTACAAAGCTATCTCCTCTGCTGCAGGCAGGATGGGGAGTCAACACCTTTCTGGGACGAAAAAATTTTAAAAAATATCAGTTTTGCGGTAAATTTGAGACCAGTTTTAAAAATAAATTTACAAAGCTATCTCCTCTGCTGCAGGCAGGATGGGGAGTCAACACCTTTTTGGGACGAAAAAATTTAAAAAAATATTTTCATCTTAGAAAATTCTCCATTTCTTTCCCATTAAGAAAATATGTACTTTTATATGCTTTGATGACATTTCGAAGTTAAAAAAATTAATAAATAAAAAGAAATGCGCCATATTTAACGCACGATCCTAAGTTCTCATTTTATGTACAATACAACCACTTCGATAAACATTGAACATATTACGATCGTTTAATGAAGAAATTTGTGTTAGTGGTTGAAATCACAATCAGAGTGATCACTGTTGCACACCACTATATAAAAATTATTCCGATTAGCGCTTTCAAGCTTCACAGCCCATCGTCAGATCGAAATAGACAGGAAATATGTAAAAACAACCCCTTCACCCCTCTCCCCCACCCTGCTTACACACAACAAGCTACAAATTAATGACTCTTCCTCACCCCCTAAACCCTGCCCCACCATCTGTACAGTTACATATTTTTCTAGCAAATTCCTTGTGTTTCAGTGTTGTGTGTGTGTGTGTGTGTGTGTGTGTGTGTGTGTGTGTGTGTGTGTGTGTGTGTGTGTGTGTGTGTGTGTGTGTATCCTTTTAAACTACCCTCTTCCTCTCCACACACGTGGGTCAGTCACACACCCTTATTTTAAAACAACCAATTAGTACTATGCAATATAATTCTTAATCTTATCTATCTGTCCTCTCTCATTTACTTCTTAATCATGTTATAAAATATTTCTTCATTATCAAATTTAATTTTAATATTAATTAAATTGTCTAACCCTTTTTCTCTTTCTTTCAATATTTCTATGAAGAATACGAAATTGTAAAAGTAGTAAATAACACAGTTGAAAGGAAGCTTAGAGAGGAGTTCAGTGCCTCTTTCGGCAATCGATCCTCTGTCATCCTTTGCAGATGATCCCACCATTTTCTTCTGTAAATTGAAACCTAACATTCCATGTGGATAACTTTAATACTTCCGCAACCCATTTATTAAAATCCTTATTCTTTGCCACGGTTCTACTCCCACAGTTTCCAGAACTTATTCCGAGGCTTCTTTGGGGTACTGCAAGTATTTTAAAGTTTCACATGAAGAGGTTACTGGCCTGCTGCGCAAGGTTGGATGACTTCCAATGAGAGGCTGTTATTCTGAGCCGTAAAGGAGACGTCGACGACGATGACTCTGCTATTCCGAGTATCTTCTTCTTCTTCTGATAGTTCCTATCCGTTTCGGATGCTGGATATCATACAGATTATTTTAACTTTCTGTACTGCTGCACGGAATAAGTCAGTTGTATTCTTGCCAAACCAGGTCCTTAGATTTCTCAGCCATGAGATTCTCGTTCGCCCAACTGCTTCTTTCCAAGTACTTTTCTCTAAAGTATGGACTGCAATATAAGTAAAATCTCTGTTCATTTCTTATGAGATGTCCCATATACTGAAGCTTTCTTATCTTCACTTTGCTAATAACTTCCATATCTTTCTTCATCTTTCTAAGAACTTTAGAAATAAGTTATAAGTCCTGTCCATGAAATGCTCAGTATTCTACGGTAAAGCCACATTTCGAAAGATTCCAACTTTTTAGTTGTGGCTTCAGTGAAAGTCCAAGATTCTACACTGTAGAAGAGGGCAGAGAATACGTAGCAGCATAAAAGTCTCATCTTTGTGTTTATTGTTAAATCGTGACTTTTGAATAAACTGCTCATTCTAGTGTACACTGCTCTTGCCTTTTCAATTCTGCTCTTTATTTCTTGAGAGTGGTTCCATTGTTCATTGACTATAGTACCAAGATATGTAAATTTGCTTACAAGTTCAACTGGCCTATGGTTCCCGAGTATATTAGGAATAAAAAATTGCTCATTACAGAGAATTTTCTTGTTTCAAAATTTCTGGCTAGGCGTAATCCATTAAAATGGGCGTACTCCACACTCAGAAAAAATATATCAGCAGTTCTAAATCTTTTGGTCGTCTAACCGATCAACGCCCCGACTGGTTATGTGATGATGATGATGATGACGTTAACGACTCTAGTATGGAAATGGCCGTAATTTCAATCACACTGGTGCCGCCGAAACTGTGGAACAACACCAAGTGTGTCACGAGTCGGTGGGAATCGTGCCTTCGGCAGCTCGTGCCGACACACTTAAGTTGGCGCAGCCTTCGTTGTAATTTCTAGGCACCTCTGTTTGGTTAAATATTTGAAGAAAAGGTTGCGTTGCCGCCGCACAGCATTATATATATGTACAGAAACTCCCGATCACGACTTTCTCATATTCTGATGTTTGTGTGTATGGACAATTATATTGTGATGGACACGGCTGTAGACTTCACTCACAAGAGGTCGTCGCGGGTTTTCGGCAGCGTATTGTTTCAGTGAATCGAAATTAAACAGACAGAATCGATATTATTGAATCCAGGAAAGAAACAACGTTCGGTCGCGGGTTTTCGGTAGCGTATTGTTTCAGCGCTGGAATCGAAATAAAACAGAGAGAATCGATATTATTGAATCCACCAATGAAACGATCGGTCGCGGGTTTTCGGCAGCGTATTGTTTCAGAGCTGGAATCGAAATTAAACAGACAGAATCGATATTATTGAATCCAGAAACGAAACGATCAGGTGTGTATTGGAATAATGAAAAAATTCAAAATACACTGAAAAAATAAATAAATACTCTTGTGTTTGAAACGATAACATAACAGTTGAGCAGAACATAATATTAACTATATATAACAGAACTTACTAGCTGTTATTCCCGCGGCTTCGCCCGCTTCATCTTTTACTTTTAATTGAATTGTTTTTAAAATGGAGCTCCCTATGCTCCCCAGGTGTCTCCGCAGCTCTAATCTCTTCCTGTCTTCTTCGTTGTTGTTCAAACCGGAACTCACATTCCCCGGGTGTCTCAGCTACTCGCAACAACCTTGCTCACTAAGCATTTGGATGGACCTGGCCAATGCGTAGTCGTTTTTTCGGTGCCATTTCGCAAAGTAAGGTGATAAAGTACTCGTACTTCAAAGAGGGTTGATTTAAAAGGACGTGAAGAATAAGGAAAACACACGTGACTGTAAAGTTATTTGAAGGTGAAGTTTAAAAGGAGTGCAGTTAAGGAAAACGAATAACGGAATGCAGAATAACTCGAGCGAATAAATGTAACTGTAACGACGATGAATGAAGAACTCAAAAGAGAAACAGAAATGGTAAAACCTCTGTGAAGTTGTAACTCTCGTGTACTGTTTACTTGTCTTCAAAGTCGAAGTAAAAACTGATGAACGCGGGCGATCGCTGCGCCTTATATACCCCCTCTACCCTGTGAAGCAGTGAAGAGCAGGGGTGCCCAGAAGGGGGTGCATGGCGCAAGTTGCACCATCAAAATTTGGGGGGGGCATGTTTTTACAGCATTTTTTATGATCAAAGGGGGGCAAATAAATAAAAGACTATTTGAAAAAAAAAACTTGAGGGGATAACTGAATTTGGGGGGGGGACATGCGCAATAGCCTTTGGGGGGGATGGTCACCCCTGTTGGAGAGAGTGGTGCGTACAGAAGATAGAAAGATGCAGAATGTTCTAGAGGCGAAAAGAGAATTTGGGGAAGCGCCCCGAATTCTCGTGAAAAGCCTACACGAACGGACGGATTGGTAGCGGGTGAAGGTAGAGGTCAAGTGTGCTCGACAGAGGATGATGGTGTGACGATTTCATTAATAAAAATATGTTAATTAATTAAGTTGATAATATATAATCGGAGAAATTTTAAATTCTTAATAAAATCTCACATTGTAAACTAATTCTTATGGCAATCATTTAATAATAATAATATTTAATATAAGTCTAATAATAAAATTAAAAGGGAATGGAATTGTACAGAAAGGGTAAAGCTTATTAATTTATCCTGTATAAACAAGAACTGACCAGAATTAACTTGTTTTCGGACCCCTAAATAAACTAAGTATTATTGTAAATTTGTTATTATTTAAATAATTAATTAAGACCATTGTTACGTACTTTGATAACTTCTGCAACTAAGAATATCACGATTTAATTATTTAATCAACCGTAGTCCTTTAATTAAAATTAGAAAAACGGAACTACTTTTATGTTGCCTAGTAATTGTCTTGAGATTACTACGCTACCCTTAACTATTTTCTTTGACTTGTAATGGAGCGCTCACGCCGTAAGCAGCGTAAAGCGTTGTTTCGCTACATATATATATATAAATGTGAAAGGGTTGATACCATGACTATTTAAATAGGTAATTTGTGTGGTGATGACATCTCTCTATATTATAAAATAACGGAGTATGTAATTTATACAGTATTACAACCTAGAAGGTGATAGTCAAATAATCTATCATCATGTGAAGTGTATAACAGTGAAACAAACTTTCTATCTATGTATTCTAACTACAAGAATTACTATGAATAACTACAGTCGCCGGAGATGAATGTACCACACCAGGAATGATTTCACATACTTCTAGAACTTCACCATCACAGTATGATAAGGTAACGACTGAACTTCAAGAAACATCAGGAGGACCGAAGAACTAATTCTGCAGCAACTTCAGGAAACACACAGGTGACATGGAGGCTTGTCTTCCATGGTTAAGAGTTACAAAATTATAAACCCAAAAAGACAATTTAAATTATCATATTAAAGACTTTAAAACTTATGTTTAAATGTAATAACATTAAAGACTTTAGAAACCTGACATTTTAGGTAACATGTAGTATTAAATCTAATAACGCTAGTTATAGCAAAAAGGTAAAGTTTAAACTAAAAGTTTTGTTGTTTTAGAAGATTAGTAAAAAACCATTCTTCAAATGGTTAGAGTTTCAATATTGTACATGGCAAGGTGACCATAATTCATTTAATATATTTAATCCCGGATCCGTGGAATTAATCAATAAGATGTACATCATATTTTGAAGCCCCTTTGTAAAGTAGTAATTTATATATTTAATCATATAGTAAACTATATTGTTTGAGATGAGAACTTTCAATAGAGAACTTAATCACCAAATGTAATAAAGAGATGTCATCTAAGTACCAAGTAAAATGAGTGCATAAATCAACAGTCTCCCCTTCCAAATATCCTGCTATATAAATTGTTTATTTGTTGTGATTATTTTCAGTGCTTCACAACGAAGGCAGCCGGTATAATTGGCACATCCAATTATTACTGGTTCCCTACGTTATAACTCAAGAGAAGAGGTTATAATTTGCGCCACTCTGCTCTGCTGCTAATTTTGCTATTCTGCTGCTATTTGCTTATTTTGCTAATTTGCTATTTTGCGTAAGAGAAAAGAAAGAAGTAATTGCGTCCCGATATCCCACGCACAAAAGCTGTTGATCTATACACTCATGTATTTCAATATGTGTCAGAGTTTGAAATAAGATAAAAATAATAATTAATATTATAGTAAGATAGTATAAATAACTTTATTAGTAAATATAATATGTGTAACGTAATATTAGCATATAATCCCATGTAAACAAACCATGTCGGTACTTGTTAAGAGTCCCATTCATAAACGTGCCACATTCTCGACAATCTCGGACGGGTAGTTTCCTGCTGCCGTTTGTTTAAAATTGTCATTGTTTAGTTGAGTTGAAAATAAGCCACCCTCCTTGTGTGGTCTATTGTTATAAGAAGCGTGTCTGTTCATGTGTTAGTAACCGAAGGGGGAATCTTTTGTCGTACGCATATTCATGCATGTGTGAAATTTCTCTCTCTCTCTCAAAGTAAAACGATAAAGGTTGTCATAACATTTTATGTGTTTATTTGTAAAAAAAAAAGAAAAAGGAGTAAGAACACGATTGATTTATATTTTTATATTTGTGTGTAAAAAAAAAAGAGATAGCGTTGTATCGTAACTAATGCAAATGTTTAATAATAACTGTTAATAAATGTTTACCATGTACTAAAGTGTGTAGGCGATAATTGTGTATAGGATAGTAGAGCAAATAATATTATGACTTAAAGTTCAAATGAATAAATGACTTAGTTAACCCTCCCTTGTTAGATAAAGTATTAAACCCCAGGTCCAAAAACAGTAAACTTGTAAACTGAGCCAAATAAATTAATAATAATAAATAAAGTGTGCTAAATAATTATGGTAAGTCGATAGGAAATAATTCTAGGTAAGTTTTTTAAACCCCCCAAAGTAATAGTAAGTGAATAATAAAGGCTGAATAAATCTTAAGTTAAACTAAATTTGTGTAACGTGTAGCAGTAAATAAGAGAAAGGTAAATAATAATAAAAGTATAGTTGAATAGTCAACAACCAGTTGTGGCCAGTAAGAGAACAATAAAGCGTGTTAAGAAATTGTAGTAAGCAGCCACACACTCTCCCTATTGTGATAAACCGTTGCCTCCCTAAACAATGAATACCACCGCGCGTGAAATACAATGAATTGTGTAAAGTCTCTCCCCTTCCGCAAAGTTGTCTAGTTATGGTTAAAGAGATAATAAGAATTACCATCGTGAGATTCCGCTTCTCTCAAGTAACTATAATCTAGAGTGGAGTATGGGATCTTCTTTAGATTATTTTAGAAGTAAGTCTATGGTATATAATCAAGATAGAATTATATACATGTAAAGTAACTAGTCACAACGGCGCCGGCTGAAAAGGATAATGATGAGGCAAAAAGGTGCCAAGAGTTCATTTATGAATGCTGAAAGCTAACGTGTAGAGTTAGAGTAAGCTGATGTCAGTCGGGCCACGATATTGTGAGTTACTGTAATTAGGGAAATTAGTATTATAAGTTAGTACTGTAAGAAGTGAGATAAAGGGAATTTCACGAAGGCGAACATTTAAATGAGAACTAGATCATTTAAAAAAGAATTAGAAAAAACAAACCGTGTACTACTAATAATAAATAATAATAATAGAGAAATTACACACGGAAATCCCTAAACATACTCTCGGTATATAAAAAAAAAATTATACCGGCGTCTGTGGCTTAAGCGGCGGAGTATGTGACGATTTCATTAATAAAAATATGTTAATTAATTAAGTTAATAATATATAATCGGAGAAATTTTAAATTCTTAATAAAATCTCACATTGTAAACTAAATCTTATGGCAATCATTTAATAATAATAATATTTAATATAAGTCTAATAATAATAAAATTAAAAGGGAATGGAATTGTACAGAAAGGGTAAAGTTTCTTAATTTATCCTGTATAAACAAGAACTGACCAGAAGTAACTTGTTTTCTGACCCCTAAATGAACTAAGTATTATTGTAAATTTGTTATTATTTAAATAATTAATTAAGAACATTGTTACGTACTTTGATAACTTCTGCAACTAAGAATATCACGATTTAATTATTTAATCAACCGTAGTCCTTTAATTAAAATTAGAAAAACGGAACTACTTTTATGTTGCCTAGTAATTGTCTTGAGATTACTACGCTCCCCTTAACTATTTTCTTTGACTTGTAATGGAGCGCTCACGCCGTAAGCAGCGTAAAGCGTTGTTTCGCTACATATATATATATAAAAATGTGAAAGGGTTGATACCATGACTATTTAAATAGGTAATTTGTGTGGTGATGACATCTCTCTATATTATAAACTAACGGACTATGTAAATAACACAGTATTACAACCTAGAGGGTGATAGTCAACTAATCTATCATCATGTGAAGTGTATAACAGTGAAACAAACTTTCTATCTATGTATTCTAACTACAAGAATTACTATGAATAACTACAGTCGCCGGAGATGAATGTACCACACCAGGAATGATTTCACATACTTCTAGAACTTCACCATCACAGTATGATAAGGTAACGACTGAACTTCAAGAAACATCAGGAGGACCGAAGAACTAATTCTGCAGCAACTTCAGGAAACACACAGGTGACATGGAGGCTTGTCTTCCATGGTTAAGAGTTACAAAATTATAAACCCAAAAAGACAATTTAAATTATCATATTAAAGACTTTAAAACTTATGTTTAAATGTAATAACATTAAAGACTTTAGAAACCTGACATTTTAGGTAACATGTAGTATAAAATCTAATAACGCTAGTTATAGCAAAAAGGTAAAGTTTAAACTAAAAGTTTTGTTGTTTTAGAAGATTAGTAAAAAACCATTCTTCAAATGGTTAGAGTTTCAATATTGTACATGGCAAGGTGACCATAATTCATTTAATATATTTAATCCCGGATCCGTGGAATTAATCAATAAGATGTACATCATATTTTGAAGCCCCTTTGTAAAGTAGTAATTTATATATTTAATCATATAGTAAACTATATTGTTTGAGAACTTTCAATAGAGAACTTAATCACCAAATGTAATAAAGAGATGTCATCTAAGTACCAAGTAAAATGAGTGCATAAATCAACAGTCTCCCCTTCCAAATATCCTGCTATATAAATTGTTTATTTGTTGTGATTATTTTCAGTGCTTCACAACGAAGGCAGCCGGTATAATTGGCACATCCAATTATTACTGGTTCCCTACGTTATAACTCAAGAGAAGAGGTTATAATTTGCGCCACTCTGCTCTGCTGCTAATTTTGCTATTCTGCTGCTATTTGCTTATTTTGCTAATTTGCTATTTTGCGTAAGAGAAAAGAAAGAAGTAATTGCGTCCCGATATCCCACGCACAAAAGCTGTTGATCTATACACTCATGTATTTCAATATGTGTCAGAGTTTGAAATAAGATAAAAATAATAATTAATATTATAGTAAGATAGTATAAATAACTTTATTAGTAAATATAATATGTGTAACGTAATATTAGCATATAATCCCATGTAAACAAACCATGTCGGTACTTGTTAAGAGTCCCATTCATAAACGTGCCACATTCTCGACAATCTCGGACGGGTAGTTTCCTGCTGCCGTTTGTTTAAAATTGTCATTGTTTAGTTGAGTTGAAAATAAGTCACCCTCCTTGTGTGGTCTATTGTTATAAGAAGCGTGTCTGTTCATGTGTTAGTAACCGAAGGGGGAATCTTTTGTCGTACGCATATTCATGCATGTGTGAAATTTCTCTCTCTCTCTCAAAGTAAAACGATAAAGGTTGTCATAACATTTTATGTGTTTATTTGTAAAAAAAAAAAAGAAAAAGGAGTAAGAACACGATTGATTTATATTTTTATATTTGTGTGTAAAAAAAAAAAGAGATAGCGTTGTATCGTAACTAATGCAAATGTTTAATAATAACTGTTAATAAATGTTTACCATGTACTAAAGTGTGTAGGCGATAATTGTGTATAGGATAGTAGAGCAAATAATATTATGACTTAAAGTTCAAATGAATAAATGACTTAGTTAACCCTCCCTTGTTAGATAAAGTATTAAACCCCAGGTCCAAAAACAGTAAACTTGTAAACTGAGCCAAATAAATTAATAATAATAAATAAAGTGTGCTAAATAATTATGGTAAGTCGATAGGAAATAATTCTAGGTAAGTTTTTTAAACCCCCCAAAGTAATAGTAAGTGAATAATAAAGGCTGAATAAATCTTAAGTTAAACTAAATTTGTGTAACGTGTAGCAGTAAATAAGAGAAAGGTAAATAATAATAAAAGTATAGTTGAATAGTCAACAACCAGTTGTGGCCAGTAAGAGAACAATAAAGCGTGTTAAGAAATTGTAGTAAGCAGCCACACACTCTCCCTATTGTGATAAACCGTTGCCTCCCTAAACAATGAATACCACCGCGCGTGAAATACAATGAATTGTGTAAAGTCTCTCCCCTTCCGCAAAGTTGTCTAGTTATGGTTAAAGAGATAATAAGAATTACCATCGTGAGATTCCGCTTCTCTCAAGTAACTATAATCTAGAGTGGAGTATGGGATCTTCTTTAGATTATTTTAGAAGTAAGTCTATGGTATATAATCAAGATAGAATTATATACATGTAAAGTAACTAGTCACAACGGCGCCGGCTGAAAAGGATAATGATGAGGCAAAAAGGTGCCAAGAGTTCATTTATGAATGCTGAAAGCTAACGTGTAGAGTTAGAGTAAGCTGATGTCAGTCGGGCCACGATATTGTGAGTTACTGTAATTAGGGAAATTAGTATTATAAGTTAGTACTGTAAGAAGTGAGATAAAGGGAATTTCACGAAGGCGAACATTTAAATGAGAACTAGATCATTTAAAAAAGAATTAGAAAAAACAAACCGTGTACTACTAATAATAAATAATAATAATAGAGAAATTACACACGGAAATCCCTAAACATACTCTCGGTATATAAAAAAAAAATTATACCGGCGTCTGTGGCTTAAGCGGCGGAGTATGTGACGATTTCATTAATAAAAATATGTTAATTAATTAAGTTAATAACATATAATCGGAGAAATTTTAAATTCTTAATAAAATCTCACATTGTAAACTAAATCTTATGGCAATCATTTAATAATAATAATATTTAATATAAGTCTAATAATAATAAAATTAAAAGGGAATGGAATTGTACAGAAAGGGTAAAGTTTCTTAATTTATCCTGTATAAACAAGAACTGACCAGAAGTAACTTGTTTTCTGACCCCTAAATAAACTAAGTATTATTGTAAATTTGTTATTATTTAAATAATTAATTAAGAACATTGTTACGTACTTTGTTAACTTCTGCAACTAAGAATATCACGATTTAATTATTTAATCAACCGTAGTCCTTTAATTAAAATTAGAAAAACGGAACTACTTTTATGTTGCCTAGTAATTGTCTTGAGATTACTACGCTCCCCTTAACTATTTTCTTTGACTTGTAATGGAGCGCTCACGCCGTAAGCAGCGTAAAGCGTTGTTTCGCTACATATATATATAAAAATGTGAAAGGGTTGATACCATGACTATTTAAATAGGTAATTTGTGTGGTGATGACATCTCTCTATATTATAAACTAACGGACTATGTAAATAACACAGTATTACAACCTAGAGGGTGATAGTCAACTAATCTATCATCATGTGAAGTGTATAACAGTGAAACAAACTTTCTATCTATGTATTCTAACTACAAGAATTACTATGAATAACTACAGTCGCCGGAGATGAATGTACCACACCAGGAATGATTTCACATACTTCTAGAACTTCACCATCACAGTATGATAAGGTAACGACTGAACTTCAAGAAACATCAGGAGGACCGAAGAACTAATTCTGCAGCAACTTCAGGAAACACACAGGTGACATGGAGGCTTGTCTTCCATGGTTAAGAGTTACAAAATTATAAACCCAAAAAGACAATTTAAATTATCATATTAAAGACTTTAAAACTTATGTTTAAATGTAATAACATTAAAGACTTTAGAAACCTGACATTTTAGGTAACATGTAGTATAAAATCTAATAACGCTAGTTATAGCAAAAAGGTAAAGTTTAAACTAAAAGTTTTGTTGTTTTAGAAGATTAGTAAAAAACCATTCTTCAAATGGTTAGAGTTTCAATATTGTACATGGCAAGGTGACCATAATTCATTTAATATATTTAATCCCGGATCCGTGGAATTAATCAATAAGATGTACATCATATTTTGAAGCCCCTTTGTAAAGTAGTAATTTATATATTTAATCATATAGTAAACTACATTGTTTGAGATGAGAACTTTCAATAGAGAACTTAATCACCAAATGTAATAAAGAGATGTCATCTAAGTACCAAGTAAAATGAGTGCATATATCAACAGTCTCCCCTTCCAAATATCCTGCTATATAAATTGTTTATTTGTTGTGATTATTTTCAGTGCTTCACAACGAAGGCAGCCGGTATAATTGGCACATCCAATTATTACTGGTTCCCTACGTTATAACTCAAGAGAAGAGGTTATAATTTGCGCCACTCTGCTCTGCTGCTAATTTTGCTATTCTGCTGCTATTTGCTTATTTTGCTAATTTGCTATTTTGCGTAAGAGAAAAGAAAGAAGTAATTGCGTCCCGATATCCCACGCACAAAAGCTGTTGATCTATACACTCATGTATTTCAATATGTGTCAGAGTTTGAAATAAGATAAAAATAATAATTAATATTATAGTAAGATAGTATAAATAACTTTATTAGTAAATATAATATGTGTAACGTAATATTAGCATATAATCCCATACAAACAAACCATGTCGGTACTTGTTAAGAGTCCCATTCATAAACGTGCCACATTCTCGACAATCTCGGACGGGTAGTTTCCTGCTGCCGTTTGTTTAAAATTGTCATTGTTTAGTTGAGTTGAAAATAAGTCACCCTCCTTGTGTGGTCTATTGTTATAAGAAGCGTGTCTGTTCATGTGTTAGTAACCGAAGGGGGAATCTTTTGTCGTACGCATATTCATGCATGTGTGAAATTTCTCTCTCTCTCTCAAAGTAAAACGATAAAGGTTGTCATAACATTTTATGTGTTTATTTGTAAAAAAAAAAAGAAAAAGGAGTAAGAACACGATTGATTTATATTTTTATATTTGTGTGTAAAAAAAAAAAGAGATAGCGTTGTATCGTAACTAATGCAAATGTTTAATAATAACTGTTAATAAATGTTTACCATGTACTAAAGTGTGTAGGCGATAATTGTGTATAGGATAGTAGAGCAAATAATATTATGACTTAAAGTTCAAATGAATAAATGACTTAGTTAACCCTCCCTTGTTAGATAAAGTATTAAACCCCAGGTCCAAAAACAGTAAACTTGTAAACTGAGCCAAATAAATTAATAATAATAAATAAAGTGTGCTAAATAATTATGGTAAGTCGATAGGAAATAATTCTAGGTAAGTTTTTTAAACCCCCCAAAGTAATAGTAAGTGAATAATAAAGGCTGAATAAATCTTAAGTTAAACTAAATTTGTGTAACGTGTAGCAGTAAATAAGAGAAAGGTAAATAATAATAAAAGTATAGTTGAATAGTCAACAACCAGTTGTGGCCAGTAAGAGAACAATAAAGCGTGTTAAGAAATTGTAGTAAGCAGCCACACACTCTCCCTATTGTGATAAACCGTTGCCTCCCTAAACAATGAATACCACCGCGCGTGAAATACAATGAATTGTGTAAAGTCTCTCCCCTTCCGCAAAGTTGTCTAGTTATGGTTAAAGAGATAATAAGAATTACCATCGTGAGATTCCGCTTCTCTCAAGTAACTATAATCTAGAGTGGAGTATGGGATCTTCTTTAGATTATTTTAGAAGTAAGTCTATGGTATATAATCAAGATAGAATTAAATACATGTAAAGTAACTAGTCACAACGGCGCCGGCTGAAAAGGATAATGATGAGGCAAAAAGGTGCCAAGAGTTCATTTATGAATGCTGAAAGCTAACGTGTAGAGTTAGAGTAAGCTGATGTCAGTCGGGCCACGATATTGTGAGTTACTGTAATTAGGGAAATTAGTATTATAAGTTAGTACTGTAAGAAGTGAGATAAAGGGAATTTCACGAAGGCGAACATTTAAATGAGAACTAGATCATTTAAAAAAGAATTAGAAAAAACAAACCGTGTACTACTAATAATAAATAATAATAATAGAGAAATTACACACGGAAATCCCTAAACATACTCTCGGTATATAAAAAAAAAATTATACCGGCGTCTGTGGCTTAAGCGGCGGAGTATGTGACGATTTCATTAATAAAAATATGTTAATTAATTAAGTTAATAATATATAATCGAAGAAATTTTAAATTCTTAATAAAATCTCACATTGTAAACTAAATCTTATGGCAATCATTTAATAATAATAATATTTAATATAAGTCTAATAATAATAAAATTAAAAGGGAATGGAATTGTACAGAAAGGGTAAAGTTTCTTAATTTATCCTGTATAAACAAGAACTGACCAGAAGTAACTTGTTTTCTGACCCCTAAATAAACTAAGTATTATTGTAAATTTGTTATTATTTAAATAATTAATTAAGAACATTGTTACGTACTTTGATAACTTCTGCAACTAAGAATATCACGATTTAATTATTTAATCAACCGTAGTCCTTTAATTAAAATTAGAAAAACGGAACTACTTTTATGTTGCCTAGTAATTGTCTTGAGATTACTACGCTCCCCTTAACTATTTTCTTTGACTTGTAATGGAGCGCTCACGCCGTAAGCAGCGTAAAGCGTTGTTTCGCTACATATATATATAAAAATGTGAAAGGGTTGATACCATGACTATTTAAATAGGTAATTTGTGTGGTGATGACATCTCTCTATATTATAAACTAACGGACTATGTAAATAACACAGTATTACAACCTAGAGGGTGATAGTCAACTAATCTATCATCATGTGAAGTGTATAACAGTGAAACAAACTTTCTATCTATGTATTCTAACTACAAGAATTACTATGAATAACTACAGTCGCCGGAGATGAATGTACCACACCAGGAATGATTTCACATACTTCTAGAACTTCACCATCACAGTATGATAAGGTAACGACTGAACTTCAAGAAACATCAGGAGGACCGAAGAACTAATTCTGCAGCAACTTCAGGAAACACACAGGTGACATGGAGGCTTGTCTTCCATGGTTAAGAGTTACAAAATTATAAACCCAAAAAGACAATTTAAATTATCATATTAAAGACTTTAAAACTTATGTTTAAATGTAATAACATTAAAGACTTTAGAAACCTGACATTTTAGGTAACATGTAGTATAAAATCTAATAACGCTAGTTATAGCAAAAAGGTAAAGTTTAAACTAAAAGTTTTGTTGTTTTAGAAGATTAGTAAAAAACCATTCTTCAAATGGTTAGAGTTTCAATATTGTACATGGCAAGGTGACCATAATTCATTTAATATATTTAATCCCGGATCCGTGGAATTAATCAATAAGATGTACATCATATTTTGAAGCCCCTTTGTAAAGTAGTAATTTATATATTTAATCATATAGTAAACTACATTGTTTGAGATGAGAACTTTCAATAGAGAACTTAATCACCAAATGTAATAAAGAGATGTCATCTAAGTACCAAGTAAAATGAGTGCATATATCAACAGTCTCCCCTTCCAAATATCCTGCTATATAAATTGTTTATTTGTTGTGATTATTTTCAGTGCTTCACAACGAAGGCAGCCGGTATAATTGGCACATCCAATTATTACTGGTTCCCTACGTTATAACTCAAGAGAAGAGGTTATAATTTGCGCCACTCTGCTCTGCTGCTAATTTTGCTATTCTGCTGCTATTTGCTTATTTTGCTAATTTGCTATTTTGCGTAAGAGAAAAGAAAGAAGTAATTGCGTCCCGATATCCCACGCACAAAAGCTGTTGATCTATACACTCATGTATTTCAATATGTGTCAGAGTTTGAAATAAGATAAAAATAATAATTAATATTATAGTAAGATAGTATAAATAACTTTATTAGTAAATATAATATGTGTAACGTAATATTAGCATATAATCCCATACAAACAAACCATGTCGGTACTTGTTAAGAGTCCCATTCATAAACGTGCCACATTCTCGACAATCTCGGACGGGTAGTTTCCTGCTGCCGTTTGTTTAAAATTGTCATTGTTTAGTTGAGTTGAAAATAAGTCACCCTCCTTGTGTGGTCTATTGTTATAAGAAGCGTGTCTGTTCATGTGTTAGTAACCGAAGGGGGAATCTTTTGTCGTACGCATATTCATGCATGTGTGAAATTTCTCTCTCTCTCTCAAAGTAAAACGATAAAGGTTGTCATAACATTTTATGTGTTTATTTGTAAAAAAAAAAAGAAAAAGGAGTAAGAACACGATTGATTTATATTTTTATATTTGTGTGTAAAAAAAAAAAGAGATAGCGTTGTATCGTAACTAATGCAAATGTTTAATAATAACTGTTAATAAATGTTTACCATGTACTAAAGTGTGTAGGCGATAATTGTGTATAGGATAGTAGAGCAAATAATATTATGACTTAAAGTTCAAATGAATAAATGACTTAGTTAACCCTCCCTTGTTAGATAAAGTATTAAACCCCAGGTCCAAAAACAGTAAACTTGTAAACTGAGCCAAATAAATTAATAATAATAAATAAAGTGTGCTAAATAATTATGGTAAGTCGATAGGAAATAATTCTAGGTAAGTTTTTTAACCCCCCAAAGTAATAGTAAGTGAATAATAAAGGCTGAATAAATCTTAAGTTAAACTAAATTTGTGTAACGTGTAGCAGTAAATAAGAGAAAGGTAAATAATAATAAAAGTATAGTTGAATAGTCAACAACCAGTTGTGGCCAGTAAGAGAACAATAAAGCGTGTTAAGAAATTGTAGTAAGCAGCCACACACTCTCCCTATTGTGATAAACCGTTGCCTCCCTAAACAATGAATACCACCGCGCGTGAAATACAATGAATTGTGTAAAGTCTCTCCCCTTCCGCAAAGTTGTCTAGTTATGGTTAAAGAGATAATAAGAATTACCATCGTGAGATTCCGCTTCTCTCAAGTAACTATAATCTAGAGTGGAGTATGGGATCTTCTTTAGATTATTTTAGAAGTAAGTCTATGGTATATAATCAAGATAGAATTATATACATGTAAAGTAACTAGTCACAACGGCGCCGGCTGAAAAGGATAATGATGAGGCAAAAAGGTGCCAAGAGTTCATTTATGAATGCTGAAAGCTAACGTGTAGAGTTAGAGTAAGCTGATGTCAGTCGGGCCACGATATTGTGAGTTACTGTAATTAGGGAAATTAGTATTATAAGTTAGTACTGTAAGAAGTGAGATAAAGGGAATTTCACGAAGGCGAACATTTAAATGAGAACTAGATCATTTAAAAAAGAATTAGAAAAAACAAACCGTGTACTACTAATAATAAATAATAATAATAGAGAAATTACACACGGAAATCCCTAAACATACTCTCGGTATATAAAAAAAAAATTATACCGGCGTCTGTGGCTTAAGCGGCGGAGTATGTGACGATTTCATTAATAAAAATATGTTAATTAATTAAGTTAATAATATATAATCGAAGAAATTTTAAATTCTTAATAAAATCTCACATTGTAAACTAAATCTTATGGCAATCATTTAATAATAATAATATTTAATATAAGTCTAATAATAATAAAATTAAAAGGGAATGGAATTGTACAGAAAGGGTAAAGTTTCTTAATTTATCCTGTATAAACAAGAACTGACCAGAAGTAACTTGTTTTCTGACCCCTAAATAAACTAAGTATTATTGTAAATTTGTTATTATTTAAATAATTAATTAAGAACATTGTTACGTACTTTGATAACTTCTGCAACTAAGAATATCACGATTTAATTATTTAATCAACCGTAGTCCTTTAATTAAAATTAGAAAAACGGAACTACTTTTATGTTGCCTAGTAATTGTCTTGAGATTACTACGCTCCCCTTAACTATTTTCTTTGACTTGTAATGGAGCGCTCACGCCGTAAGCAGCGTAAAGCGTTGTTTCGCTACATATATATATAAAAATGTGAAAGGGTTGATACCATGACTATTTAAATAGGTAATTTGTGTGGTGATGACATCTCTCTATATTATAAACTAACGGACTATGTAAATAACACAGTATTACAACCTAGAGGGTGATAGTCAACTAATCTATCATCATGTGAAGTGTATAACAGTGAAACAAACTTTCTATCTATGTATTCTAACTACAAGAATTACTATGAATAACTACAGTCGCCGGAGATGAATGTACCACACCAGGAATGATTTCACATACTTCTAGAACTTCACCATCACAGTATGATAAGGTAACGACTGAACTTCAAGAAACATCAGGAGGACCGAAGAACTAATTCTGCAGCAACTTCAGGAAACACACAGGTGACATGGAGGCTTGTCTTCCATGGTTAAGAGTTACAAAATTATAAACCCAAAAAGACAATTTAAATTATCATATTAAAGACTTTAAAACTTATGTTTAAATGTAATAACATTAAAGACTTTAGAAACCTGACATTTTAGGTAACATGTAGTATAAAATCTAATAACGCTAGTTATAGCAAAAAGGTAAAGTTTAAACTAAAAGTTTTGTTGTTTTAGAAGATTAGTAAAAAACCATTCTTCAAATGGTTAGAGTTTCAATATTGTACATGGCAAGGTGACCATAATTCATTTAATATATTTAATCCCGGATCCGTGGAATTAATCAATAAGATGTACATCATATTTTGAAGCCCCTTTGTAAAGTAGTAATTTATATATTTAATCATATAGTAAACTACATTGTTTGAGATGAGAACTTTCAATAGAGAACTTAATCACCAAATGTAATAAAGAGATGTCATCTAAGTACCAAGTAAAATGAGTGCATATATCAACAGTCTCCCCTTCCAAATATCCTGCTATATAAATTGTTTATTTGTTGTGATTATTTTCAGTGCTTCACAACGAAGGCAGCCGGTATAATTGGCACATCCAATTATTACTGGTTCCCTACGTTATAACTCAAGAGAAGAGGTTATAATTTGCGCCACTCTGCTCTGCTGCTAATTTTGCTATTCTGCTGCTATTTGCTTATTTTGCTAATTTGCTATTTTGCGTAAGAGAAAAGAAAGAAGTAATTGCGTCCCGATATCCCACGCACAAAAGCTGTTGATCTATACACTCATGTATTTCAATATGTGTCAGAGTTTGAAATAAGATAAAAATAATAATTAATATTATAGTAAGATAGTATAAATAACTTTATTAGTAAATATAATATGTGTAACGTAATATTAGCATATAATCCCATACAAACAAACCATGTCGGTACTTGTTAAGAGTCCCATTCATAAACGTGCCACATTCTCGACAATCTCGGACGGGTAGTTTCCTGCTGCCGTTTGTTTAAAATTGTCATTGTTTAGTTGAGTTGAAAATAAGTCACCCTCCTTGTGTGGTCTATTGTTATAAGAAGCGTGTCTGTTCATGTGTTAGTAACCGAAGGGGGAATCTTTTGTCGTACGCATATTCATGCATGTGTGAAATTTCTCTCTCTCTCTCAAAGTAAAACGATAAAGGTTGTCATAACATTTTATGTGTTTATTTGTAAAAAAAAAAAGAAAAAGGAGTAAGAACACGATTGATTTATATTTTTATATTTGTGTGTAAAAAAAAAAAGAGATAGCGTTGTATCGTAACTAATGCAAATGTTTAATAATAACTGTTAATAAATGTTTACCATGTACTAAAGTGTGTAGGCGATAATTGTGTATAGGATAGTAGAGCAAATAATATTATGACTTAAAGTTCAAATGAATAAATGACTTAGTTAACCCTCCCTTGTTAGATAAAGTATTAAACCCCAGGTCCAAAAACAGTAAACTTGTAAACTGAGCCAAATAAATTAATAATAATAAATAAAGTGTGCTAAATAATTATGGTAAGTCGATAGGAAATAATTCTAGGTAAGTTTTTTAACCCCCCAAAGTAATAGTAAGTGAATAATAAAGGCTGAATAAATCTTAAGTTAAACTAAATTTGTGTAACGTGTAGCAGTAAATAAGAGAAAGGTAAATAATAATAAAAGTATAGTTGAATAGTCAACAACCAGTTGTGGCCAGTAAGAGAACAATAAAGCGTGTTAAGAAATTGTAGTAAGCAGCCACACACTCTCCCTATTGTGATAAACCGTTGCCTCCCTAAACAATGAATACCACCGCGCGTGAAATACAATGAATTGTGTAAAGTCTCTCCCCTTCCGCAAAGTTGTCTAGTTATGGTTAAAGAGATAATAAGAATTACCATCGTGAGATTCCGCTTCTCTCAAGTAACTATAATCTAGAGTGGAGTATGGGATCTTCTTTAGATTATTTTAGAAGTAAGTCTATGGTATATAATCAAGATAGAATTATATACATGTAAAGTAACTAGTCACAACGGCGCCGGCTGAAAAGGATAATGATGAGGCAAAAAGGTGCCAAGAGTTCATTTATGAATGCTGAAAGCTAACGTGTAGAGTTAGAGTAAGCTGATGTCAGTCGGGCCACGATATTGTGAGTTACTGTAATTAGGGAAATTAGTATTATAAGTTAGTACTGTAAGAAGTGAGATAAAGGGAATTTCACGAAGGCGAACATTTAAATGAGAACTAGATCATTTAAAAAAGAATTAGAAAAAACAAACCGTGTACTACTAATAATAAATAATAATAATAGAGAAATTACACACGGAAATCCCTAAACATACTCTCGGTATATAAAAAAAAAATTATACCGGCGTCTGTGGCTTAAGCGGCGGAGTATGTGACGATTTCATTAATAAAAATATGTTAATTAATTAAGTTAATAATATATAATCGAAGAAATTTTAAATTCTTAATAAAATCTCACATTGTAAACTAAATCTTATGGCAATCATTTAATAATAATAATATTTAATATAAGTCTAATAATAATAAAATTAAAAGGGAATGGAATTGTACAGAAAGGGTAAAGTTTCTTAATTTATCCTGTATAAACAAGAACTGACCAGAAGTAACTTGTTTTCTGACCCCTAAATAAACTAAGTATTATTGTAAATTTGTTATTATTTAAATAATTAATTAAGAACATTGTTACGTACTTTGATAACTTCTGCAACTAAGAATATCACGATTTAATTATTTAATCAACCGTAGTCCTTTAATTAAAATTAGAAAAACGGAACTACTTTTATGTTGCCTAGTAATTGTCTTGAGATTACTACGCTCCCCTTAACTATTTTCTTTGACTTGTAATGGAGCGCTCACGCCGTAAGCAGCGTAAAGCGTTGTTTCGCTACATATATATATAAAAATGTGAAAGGGTTGATACCATGACTATTTAAATAGGTAATTTGTGTGGTGATGACATCTCTCTATATTATAAACTAACGGACTATGTAAATAACACAGTATTACAACCTAGAGGGTGATAGTCAACTAATCTATCATCATGTGAAGTGTATAACAGTGAAACAAACTTTCTATCTATGTATTCTAACTACAAGAATTACTATGAATAACTACAGTCGCCGGAGATGAATGTACCACACCAGGAATGATTTCACATACTTCTAGAACTTCACCATCACAGTATGATAAGGTAACGACTGAACTTCAAGAAACATCAGGAGGACCGAAGAACTAATTCTGCAGCAACTTCAGGAAACACACAGGTGACATGGAGGCTTGTCTTCCATGGTTAAGAGTTACAAAATTATAAACCCAAAAAGACAATTTAAATTATCATATTAAAGACTTTAAAACTTATGTTTAAATGTAATAACATTAAAGACTTTAGAAACCTGACATTTTAGGTAACATGTAGTATAAAATCTAATAACGCTAGTTATAGCAAAAAGGTAAAGTTTAAACTAAAAGTTTTGTTGTTTTAGAAGATTAGTAAAAAACCATTCTTCAAATGGTTAGAGTTTCAATATTGTACATGGCAAGGTGACCATAATTCATTTAATATATTTAATCCCGGATCCGTGGAATTAATCAATAAGATGTACATCATATTTTGAAGCCCCTTTGTAAAGTAGTAATTTATATATTTAATCATATAGTAAACTACATTGTTTGAGATGAGAACTTTCAATAGAGAACTTAATCACCAAATGTAATAAAGAGATGTCATCTAAGTACCAAGTAAAATGAGTGCATATATCAACAGTCTCCCCTTCCAAATATCCTGCTATATAAATTGTTTATTTGTTGTGATTATTTTCAGTGCTTCACAACGAAGGCAGCCGGTATAATTGGCACATCCAATTATTACTGGTTCCCTACGTTATAACTCAAGAGAAGAGGTTATAATTTGCGCCACTCTGCTCTGCTGCTAATTTTGCTATTCTGCTGCTATTTGCTTATTTTGCTAATTTGCTATTTTGCGTAAGAGAAAAGAAAGAAGTAATTGCGTCCCGATATCCCACGCACAAAAGCTGTTGATCTATACACTCATGTATTTCAATATGTGTCAGAGTTTGAAATAAGATAAAAATAATAATTAATATTATAGTAAGATAGTATAAATAACTTTATTAGTAAATATAATATGTGTAACGTAATATTAGCATATAATCCCATACAAACAAACCATGTCGGTACTTGTTAAGAGTCCCATTCATAAACGTGCCACATTCTCGACAATCTCGGACGGGTAGTTTCCTGCTGCCGTTTGTTTAAAATTGTCATTGTTTAGTTGAGTTGAAAATAAGTCACCCTCCTTGTGTGGTCTATTGTTATAAGAAGCGTGTCTGTTCATGTGTTAGTAACCGAAGGGGGAATCTTTTGTCGTACGCATATTCATGCATGTGTGAAATTTCTCTCTCTCTCTCAAAGTAAAACGATAAAGGTTGTCATAACATTTTATGTGTTTATTTGTAAAAAAAAAAAGAAAAAGGAGTAAGAACACGATTGATTTATATTTTTATATTTGTGTGTAAAAAAAAAAAGAGATAGCGTTGTATCGTAACTAATGCAAATGTTTAATAATAACTGTTAATAAATGTTTACCATGTACTAAAGTGTGTAGGCGATAATTGTGTATAGGATAGTAGAGCAAATAATATTATGACTTAAAGTTCAAATGAATAAATGACTTAGTTAACCCTCCCTTGTTAGATAAAGTATTAAACCCCAGGTCCAAAAACAGTAAACTTGTAAACTGAGCCAAATAAATTAATAATAATAAATAAAGTGTGCTAAATAATTATGGTAAGTCGATAGGAAATAATTCTAGGTAAGTTTTTTAAACCCCCCAAAGTAATAGTAAGTGAATAATAAAGGCTGAATAAATCTTAAGTTAAACTAAATTTGTGTAACGTGTAGCAGTAAATAAGAGAAAGGTAAATAATAATAAAAGTATAGTTGAATAGTCAACAACCAGTTGTGGCCAGTAAGAGAACAATAAAGCGTGTTAAGAAATTGTAGTAAGCAGCCACACACTCTCCCTATTGTGATAAACCGTTGCCTCCCTAAACAATGAATACCACCGCGCGTGAAATACAATGAATTGTGTAAAGTCTCTCCCCTTCCGCAAAGTTGTCTAGTTATGGTTAAAGAGATAATAAGAATTACCATCGTGAGATTCCGCTTCTCTCAAGTAACTATAATCTAGAGTGGAGTATGGGATCTTCTTTAGATTATTTTAGAAGTAAGTCTATGGTATATAATCAAGATAGAATTATATACATGTAAAGTAACTAGTCACAACGGCGCCGGCTGAAAAGGATAATGATGAGGCAAAAAGGTGCCAAGAGTTCATTTATGAATGCTGAAAGCTAACGTGTAGAGTTAGAGTAAGCTGATGTCAGTCGGGCCACGATATTGTGAGTTACTGTAATTAGGGAAATTAGTATTATAAGTTAGTACTGTAAGAAGTGAGATAAAGGGAATTTCACGAAGGCGAACATTTAAATGAGAACTAGATCATTTAAAAAAGAATTAGAAAAAACAAACCGTGTACTACTAATAATAAATAATAATAATAGAGAAATTACACACGGAAATCCCTAAACATACTCTCGGTATATAAAAAAAAAATTATACCGGCGTCTGTGGCTTAAGCGGCGGAGTATGTGACGATTTCATTAATAAAAATATGTTAATTAATTAAGTTAATAATATATAATCGGAGAAATTTTAAATTCTTAATAAAATCTCACATTGTAAACTAAATCTTATGGCAATCATTTAATAATAATAATATTTAATATAAGTCTAATAATAATAAAATTAAAAGGGAATGGAATTGTACAGAAAGGGTAAAGTTTCTTAATTTATCCTGTATAAACAAGAACTGACCAGAAGTAACTTGTTTTCTGACCCCTAAATAAACTAAGTATTATTGTAAATTTGTTATTATTTAAATAATTAATTAAGAACATTGTTACGTACTTTGATAACTTCTGCAACTAAGAATATCACGATTTAATTATTTAATCAACCGTAGTCCTTTAATTAAAATTAGAAAAACGGAACTACTTTTATGTTGCCTAGTAATTGTCTTGAGATTACTACGCTCCCCTTAACTATTTTCTTTGACTTGTAATGGAGCGCTCACGCCGTAAGCAGCGTAAAGCGTTGTTTCGCTACATATATATATATAAAAATGTGAAAGAGTTGATACCATGACTATTTAAATAGGTAATTTGTGTGGTGATGACATCTCTCTATATTATAAACTAACGGACTATGTAAATAACACAGTATTACAACCTAGAGGGTGATAGTCAAATAATCTATCATCATGTGAAGTGTATAACAGTGAAACAAACTTTCTATCTATGTATTCTAACTACAAGAATTACTATGAATAACTACAGTCGCCGGAGATGAATGTACCACACCAGGAATGATTTCACATACTTCTAGAACTTCACCATCACAGTATGATAAGGTAACGACTGAACTTCAAGAAACATCAGGAGGACCGAAGAACTAATTCTGCAGCAACTTCAGGAAACACACAGGTGACATGGAGGCTTGTCTTCCATGGTTAAGAGTTACAAAATTATAAACCCAAAAAGACAATTTAAATTATCATATTAAAGACTTTAAAACTTATGTTTAAATGTAATAACATTAAAGACTTTAGAAACCTGACATTTTAGGTAACATGTAGTATAAAATCTAATAACGCTAGTTATAGCAAAAAGGTAAAGTTTAAACTAAAAGTTTTGTTGTTTTAGAAGATTAGTAAAAAACCATTCTTCAAATGGTTAGAGTTTCAATATTGTACATGGCAAGGTGACCATAATTCATTTAATATATTTAATCCCGGATCCGTGGAATTAATCAATAAGATGTACATCATATTTTGAAGCCCCTTTGTAAAGTAGTAATTTATATATTTAATCATATAGTAAACTATATTGTTTGAGAACTTTCAATAGAGAACTTAATCACCAAATGTAATAAAGAGATGTCATCTAAGTACCAAGTAAAATGAGTGCATAAATCAACAGTCTCCCCTTCCAAATATCCTGCTATATAAATTGTTTATTTGTTGTGATTATTTTCAGTGCTTCACAACGAAGGCAGCCGGTATAATTGGCACATCCAATTATTACTGGTTCCCTACGTTATAACTCAAGAGAAGAGGTTATAATTTGCGCCACTCTGCTCTGCTGCTAATTTTGCTATTCTGCTGCTATTTGCTTATTTTGCTAATTTGCTATTTTGCGTAAGAGAAAAGAAAGAAGTAATTGCGTCCCGATATCCCACGCACAAAAGCTGTTGATCTATACACTCATGTATTTCAATATGTGTCAGAGTTTGAAATAAGATAAAAATAATAATTAATATTATAGTAAGATAGTATAAATAACTTTATTAGTAAATATAATATGTGTAACGTAATATTAGCATATAATCCCATGTAAACAAACCATGTCGGTACTTGTTAAGAGTCCCATTCATAAACGTGCCACATTCTCGACAATCTCGGACGGGTAGTTTCCTGCTGCCGTTTGTTTAAAATTGTCATTGTTTAGTTGAGTTGAAAATAAGTCACCCTCCTTGTGTGGTCTATTGTTATAAGAAGCGTGTCTGTTCATGTGTTAGTAACCGAAGGGGGAATCTTTTGTCGTACGCATATTCATGCATGTGTGAAATTTCTCTCTCTCTCTCAAAGTAAAACGATAAAGGTTGTCATAACATTTTATGTGTTTATTTGTAAAAAAAAAAAAGAAAAAGGAGTAAGAACACGATTGATTTATATTTTTATATTTGTGTGTAAAAAAAAAAAGAGATAGCGTTGTATCGTAACTAATGCAAATGTTTAATAATAACTGTTAATAAATGTTTACCATGTACTAAAGTGTGTAGGCGATAATTGTGTATAGGATAGTAGAGCAAATAATATTATGACTTAAAGTTCAAATGAATAAATGACTTAGTTAACCCTCCCTTGTTAGATAAAGTATTAAACCCCAGGTCCAAAAACAGTAAACTTGTAAACTGAGCCAAATAAATTAATAATAATAAATAAAGTGTGCTAAATAATTATGGTAAGTCGATAGGAAATAATTCTAGGTAAGTTTTTTAAACCCCCCAAAGTAATAGTAAGTGAATAATAAAGGCTGAATAAATCTTAAGTTAAACTAAATTTGTGTAACGTGTAGCAGTAAATAAGAGAAAGGTAAATAATAATAAAAGTATAGTTGAATAGTCAACAACCAGTTGTGGCCAGTAAGAGAACAATAAAGCGTGTTAAGAAATTGTAGTAAGCAGCCACACACTCTCCCTATTGTGATAAACCGTTGCCTCCCTAAACAATGAATACCACCGCGCGTGAAATACAATGAATTGTGTAAAGTCTCTCCCCTTCCGCAAAGTTGTCTAGTTATGGTTAAAGAGATAATAAGAATTACCATCGTGAGATTCCGCTTCTCTCAAGTAACTATAATCTAGAGTGGAGTATGGGATCTTCTTTAGATTATTTTAGAAGTAAGTCTATGGTATATAATCAAGATAGAATTATATACATGTAAAGTAACTAGTCACAACGGCGCCGGCTGAAAAGGATAATGATGAGGCAAAAAGGTGCCAAGAGTTCATTTATGAATGCTGAAAGCTAACGTGTAGAGTTAGAGTAAGCTGATGTCAGTCGGGCCACGATATTGTGAGTTACTGTAATTAGGGAAATTAGTATTATAAGTTAGTACTGTAAGAAGTGAGATAAAGGGAATTTCACGAAGGCGAACATTTAAATGAGAACTAGATCATTTAAAAAAGAATTAGAAAAAACAAACCGTGTACTACTAATAATAAATAATAATAATAGAGAAATTACACACGGAAATCCCTAAACATACTCTCGGTATATAAAAAAAAAATTATACCGGCGTCTGTGGCTTAAGCGGCGGAGTATGTGACGATTTCATTAATAAAAATATGTTAATTAATTAAGTTAATAATATATAATCGGAGAAATTTTAAATTCTTAATAAAATCTCACATTGTAAACTAAATCTTATGGCAATCATTTAATAATAATAATATTTAATATAAGTCTAATAATAATAAAATTAAAAGGGAATGGAATTGTACAGAAAGGGTAAAGTTTCTTAATTTATCCTGTATAAACAAGAACTGACCAGAAGTAACTTGTTTTCTGACCCCTAAATAAACTAAGTATTATTGTAAATTTGTTATTATTTAAATAATTAATTAAGAACATTGTTACGTACTTTGATAACTTCTGCAACTAAGAATATCACGATTTAATTATTTAATCAACCGTAGTCCTTTAATTAAAATTAGAAAAACGGAACTACTTTTATGTTGCCTAGTAATTGTCTTGAGATTACTACGCTCCCCTTAACTATTTTCTTTGACTTGTAATGGAGCGCTCACGCCGTAAGCAGCGTAAAGCGTTGTTTCGCTACATATATATATAAAAATGTGAAAGGGTTGATACCATGACTATTTAAATAGGTAATTTGTGTGGTGATGACATCTCTCTATATTATAAACTAACGGACTATGTAAATAACACAGTATTACAACCTAGAGGGTGATAGTCAACTAATCTATCATCATGTGAAGTGTATAACAGTGAAACAAACTTTCTATCTATGTATTCTAACTACAAGAATTACTATGAATAACTACAGTCGCCGGAGATGAATGTACCACACCAGGAATGATTTCACATACTTCTAGAACTTCACCATCACAGTATGATAAGGTAACGACTGAACTTCAAGAAACATCAGGAGGACCGAAGAACTAATTCTGCAGCAACTTCAGGAAACACACAGGTGACATGGAGGCTTGTCTTCCATGGTTAAGAGTTACAAAATTATAAACCCAAAAAGACAATTTAAATTATCATATTAAAGACTTTAAAACTTATGTTTAAATGTAATAACATTAAAGACTTTAGAAACCTGACATTTTAGGTAACATGTAGTATAAAATCTAATAACGCTAGTTATAGCAAAAAGGTAAAGTTTAAACTAAAAGTTTTGTTGTTTTAGAAGATTAGTAAAAAACCATTCTTCAAATGGTTAGAGTTTCAATATTGTACATGGCAAGGTGACCATAATTCATTTAATATATTTAATCCCGGATCCGTGGAATTAATCAATAAGATGTACATCATATTTTGAAGCCCCTTTGTAAAGTAGTAATTTATATATTTAATCATATAGTAAACTATATTGTTTGAGAACTTTCAATAGAGAACTTAATCACCAAATGTAATAAAGAGATGTCATCTAAGTACCAAGTAAAATGAGTGCATAAATCAACAGTCTCCCCTTCCAAATATCCTGCTATATAAATTGTTTATTTGTTGTGATTATTTTCAGTGCTTCACAACGAAGGCAGCCGGTATAATTGGCACATCCAATTATTACTGGTTCCCTACGTTATAACTCAAGAGAAGAGGTTATAATTTGCGCCACTCTGCTCTGCTGCTAATTTTGCTATTCTGCTGCTATTTGCTTATTTTGCTAATTTGCTATTTTGCGTAAGAGAAAAGAAAGAAGTAATTGCGTCCCGATATCCCACGCACAAAAGCTGTTGATCTATACACTCATGTATTTCAATATGTGTCAGAGTTTGAAATAAGATAAAAATAATAATTAATATTATAGTAAGATAGTATAAATAACTTTATTAGTAAATATAATATGTGTAACGTAATATTAGCATATAATCCCATGTAAACAAACCATGTCGGTACTTGTTAAGAGTCCCATTCATAAACGTGCCACATTCTCGACAATCTCGGACGGGTAGTTTCCTGCTGCCGTTTGTTTAAAATTGTCATTGTTTAGTTGAGTTGAAAATAAGTCACCCTCCTTGTGTGGTCTATTGTTATAAGAAGCGTGTCTGTTCATGTGTTAGTAACCGAAGGGGGAATCTTTTGTCGTACGCATATTCATGCATGTGTGAAATTTCTCTCTCTCTCTCAAAGTAAAACGATAAAGGTTGTCATAACATTTTATGTGTTTATTTGTAAAAAAAAAAAAGAAAAAGGAGTAAGAACACGATTGATTTATATTTTTATATTTGTGTGTAAAAAAAAAAAAGAGATAGCGTTGTATCGTAACTAATGCAAATGTTTAATAATAACTGTTAATAAATGTTTACCATGTACTAAAGTGTGTAGGCGATAATTGTGTATAGGATAGTAGAGCAAATAATATTATGACTTAAAGTTCAAATGAATAAATGACTTAGTTAACCCTCCCTTGTTAGATAAAGTATTAAACCCCAGGTCCAAAAACAGTAAACTTGTAAACTGAGCCAAATAAATTAATAATAATAAATAAAGTGTGCTAAATAATTATGGTAAGTCGATAGGAAATAATTCTAGGTAAGTTTTTTAAACCCCCCAAAGTAATAGTAAGTGAATAATAAAGGCTGAATAAATCTTAAGTTAAACTAAATTTGTGTAACGTGTAGCAGTAAATAAGAGAAAGGTAAATAATAATAAAAGTATAGTTGAATAGTCAACAACCAGTTGTGGCCAGTAAGAGAACAATAAAGCGTGTTAAGAAATTGTAGTAAGCAGCCACACACTCTCCCTATTGTGATAAACCGTTGCCTCCCTAAACAATGAATACCACCGCGCGTGAAATACAATGAATTGTGTAAAGTCTCTCCCCTTCCGCAAAGTTGTCTAGTTATGGTTAAAGAGATAATAAGAATTACCATCGTGAGATTCCGCTTCTCTCAAGTAACTATAATCTAGAGTGGAGTATGGGATCTTCTTTAGATTATTTTAGAAGTAAGTCTATGGTATATAATCAAGATAGAATTATATACATGTAAAGTAACTAGTCACAACGGCGCCGGCTGAAAAGGATAATGATGAGGCAAAAAGGTGCCAAGAGTTCATTTATGAATGCTGAAAGCTAACGTGTAGAGTTAGAGTAAGCTGATGTCAGTCGGGCCACGATATTGTGAGTTACTGTAATTAGGGAAATTAGTATTATAAGTTAGTACTGTAAGAAGTGAGATAAAGGGAATTTCACGAAGGCGAACATTTAAATGAGAACTAGATCATTTAAAAAAGAATTAGAAAAAACAAACCGTGTACTACTAATAATAAATAATAATAATAGAGAAATTACACACGGAAATCCCTAAACATACTCTCGGTATATAAAAAAAAAATTATACCGGCGTCTGTGGCTTAAGCGGCGGAGTATGTGACGATTTCATTAATAAAAATATGTTAATTAATTAAGTTAATAATATATAATCGGAGAAATTTTAAATTCTTAATAAAATCTCACATTGTAAACTAAATCTTATGGCAATCATTTAATAATAATAATATTTAATATAAGTCTAATAATAATAAAATTAAAAGGGAATGGAATTGTACAGAAAGGGTAAAGTTTCTTAATTTATCCTGTATAAACAAGAACTGACCAGAAGTAACTTGTTTTCTGACCCCTAAATAAACTAAGTATTATTGTAAATTTGTTATTATTTAAATAATTAATTAAGAACATTGTTACGTACTTTGATAACTTCTGCAACTAAGAATATCACGATTTAATTATTTAATCAACCGTAGTCCTTTAATTAAAATTAGAAAAACGGAACTACTTTTATGTTGCCTAGTAATTGTCTTGAGATTACTACGCTCCCCTTAACTATTTTCTTTGACTTGTAATGGAGCGCTCACGCCGTAAGCAGCGTAAAGCGTTGTTTCGCTACATATATATATATATAAAAATGTGAAAGGGTTGATACCATGACTATTTAAATAGGTAATTTGTGTGGTGATGACATCTCTCTATATTATAAACTAACGGACTATGTAAATAACACAGTATTACAACCTAGAGGGTGATAGTCAACTAATCTATCATCATGTGAAGTGTATAACAGTGAAACAAACTTTCTATCTATGTATTCTAACTACAAGAATTACTATGAATAACTACAGTCGCCGGAGATGAATGTACCACACCAGGAATGATTTCACATACTTCTAGAACTTCACCATCACAGTATGATAAGGTAACGACTGAACTTCAAGAAACATCAGGAGGACCGAAGAACTAATTCTGCAGCAACTTCAGGAAACACACAGGTGACATGGAGGCTTGTCTTCCATGGTTAAGAGTTACAAAATTATAAACCCAAAAAGACAATTTAAATTATCATATTAAAGACTTTAAAACTTATGTTTAAATGTAATAACATTAAAGACTTTAGAAACCTGACATTTTAGGTAACATGTAGTATAAAATCTAATAACGCTAGTTATAGCAAAAAGGTAAAGTTTAAACTAAAAGTTTTGTTGTTTTAGAAGATTAGTAAAAAACCATTCTTCAAATGGTTAGAGTTTCAATATTGTACATGGCAAGGTGACCATAATTCATTTAATATATTTAATCCCGGATCCGTGGAATTAATCAATAAGATGTACATCATATTTTGAAGCCCCTTTGTAAAGTAGTAATTTATATATTTAATCATATAGTAAACTACATTGTTTGAGATGAGAACTTTCAATAGAGAACTTAATCACCAAATGTAATAAAGAGATGTCATCTAAGTACCAAGTAAAATGAGTGCATATATCAACAGTCTCCCCTTCCAAATATCCTGCTATATAAATTGTTTATTTGTTGTGATTATTTTCAGTGCTTCACAACGAAGGCAGCCGGTATAATTGGCACATCCAATTATTACTGGTTCCCTACGTTATAACTCAAGAGAAGAGGTTATAATTTGCGCCACTCTGCTCTGCTGCTAATTTTGCTATTCTGCTGCTATTTGCTTATTTTGCTAATTTGCTATTTTGCGTAAGAGAAAAGAAAGAAGTAATTGCGTCCCGATATCCCACGCACAAAAGCTGTTGATCTATACACTCATGTATTTCAATATGTGTCAGAGTTTGAAATAAGATAAAAATAATAATTAATATTATAGTAAGATAGTATAAATAACTTTATTAGTAAATATAATATGTGTAACGTAATATTAGCATATAATCCCATACAAACAAACCATGTCGGTACTTGTTAAGAGTCCCATTCATAAACGTGCCACATTCTCGACAATCTCGGACGGGTAGTTTCCTGCTGCCGTTTGTTTAAAATTGTCATTGTTTAGTTGAGTTGAAAATAAGTCACCCTCCTTGTGTGGTCTATTGTTATAAGAAGCGTGTCTGTTCATGTGTTAGTAACCGAAGGGGGAATCTTTTGTCGTACGCATATTCATGCATGTGTGAAATTTCTCTCTCTCTCTCAAAGTAAAACGATAAAGGTTGTCATAACATTTTATGTGTTTATTTGTAAAAAAAAAAAGAAAAAGGAGTAAGAACACGATTGATTTATATTTTTATATTTGTGTGTAAAAAAAAAAAGAGATAGCGTTGTATCGTAACTAATGCAAATGTTTAATAATAACTGTTAATAAATGTTTACCATGTACTAAAGTGTGTAGGCGATAATTGTGTATAGGATAGTAGAGCAAATAATATTATGACTTAAAGTTCAAATGAATAAATGACTTAGTTAACCCTCCCTTGTTAGATAAAGTATTAAACCCCAGGTCCAAAAACAGTAAACTTGTAAACTGAGCCAAATAAATTAATAATAATAAATAAAGTGTGCTAAATAATTATGGTAAGTCGATAGGAAATAATTCTAGGTAAGTTTTTTAACCCCCCAAAGTAATAGTAAGTGAATAATAAAGGCTGAATAAATCTTAAGTTAAACTAAATTTGTGTAACGTGTAGCAGTAAATAAGAGAAAGGTAAATAATAATAAAAGTATAGTTGAATAGTCAACAACCAGTTGTGGCCAGTAAGAGAACAATAAAGCGTGTTAAGAAATTGTAGTAAGCAGCCACACACTCTCCCTATTGTGATAAACCGTTGCCTCCCTAAACAATGAATACCACCGCGCGTGAAATACAATGAATTGTGTAAAGTCTCTCCCCTTCCGCAAAGTTGTCTAGTTATGGTTAAAGAGATAATAAGAATTACCATCGTGAGATTCCGCTTCTCTCAAGTAACTATAATCTAGAGTGGAGTATGGGATCTTCTTTAGATTATTTTAGAAGTAAGTCTATGGTATATAATCAAGATAGAATTATATACATGTAAAGTAACTAGTCACAACGGCGCCGGCTGAAAAGGATAATGATGAGGCAAAAAGGTGCCAAGAGTTCATTTATGAATGCTGAAAGCTAACGTGTAGAGTTAGAGTAAGCTGATGTCAGTCGGGCCACGATATTGTGAGTTACTGTAATTAGGGAAATTAGTATTATAAGTTAGTACTGTAAGAAGTGAGATAAAGGGAATTTCACGAAGGCGAACATTTAAATGAGAACTAGATCATTTAAAAAAGAATTAGAAAAAACAAACCGTGTACTACTAATAATAAATAATAATAATAGAGAAATTACACACGGAAATCCCTAAACATACTCTCGGTATATAAAAAAAAAATTATACCGGCGTCTGTGGCTTAAGCGGCGGAGTATGTGACGATTTCATTAATAAAAATATGTTAATTAATTAAGTTAATAACATATAATCGGAGAAATTTTAAATTCTTAATAAAATCTCACATTGTAAACTAAATCTTATGGCAATCATTTAATAATAATAATATTTAATATAAGTCTAATAATAATAAAATTAAAAGGGAATGGAATTGTACAGAAAGGGTAAAGTTTCTTAATTTATCCTGTATAAACAAGAACTGACCAGAAGTAACTTGTTTTCTGACCCCTAAATGAACTAAGTATTATTGTAAATTTGTTATTATTTAAATAATTAATTAAGAACATTGTTACGTACTTTGATAACTTCTGCAACTAAGAATATCACGATTTAATTATTTAATCAACCGTAGTCCTTTAATTAAAATTAGAAAAACGGAACTACTTTTATGTTGCCTAGTAATTGTCTTGAGATTACTACGCTCCCCTTAACTATTTTCTTTGACTTGTAATGGAGCGCTCACGCCGTAAGCAGCGTAAAGCGTTGTTTCGCTACATATATATATATAAAAATGTGAAAGGGTTGATACCATGACTATTTAAATAGGTAATTTGTGTGGTGATGACATCTCTCTATATTATAAACTAACGGACTATGTAAATAACACAGTATTACAACCTAGAGGGTGATAGTCAACTAATCTATCATCATGTGAAGTGTATAACAGTGAAACAAACTTTCTATCTATGTATTCTAACTACAAGAATTACTATGAATAACTACAGTCGCCGGAGATGAATGTACCACACCAGGAATGATTTCACATACTTCTAGAACTTCACCATCACAGTATGATAAGGTAACGACTGAACTTCAAGAAACATCAGGAGGACCGAAGAACTAATTCTGCAGCAACTTCAGGAAACACACAGGTGACATGGAGGCTTGTCTTCCATGGTTAAGAGTTACAAAATTATAAACCCAAAAAGACAATTTAAATTATCATATTAAAGACTTTAAAACTTATGTTTAAATGTAATAACATTAAAGACTTTAGAAACCTGACATTTTAGGTAACATGTAGTATAAAATCTAATAACGCTAGTTATAGCAAAAAGGTAAAGTTTAAACTAAAAGTTTTGTTGTTTTAGAAGATTAGTAAAAAACCATTCTTCAAATGGTTAGAGTTTCAATATTGTACATGGCAAGGTGACCATAATTCATTTAATATATTTAATCCCGGATCCGTGGAATTAATCAATAAGATGTACATCATATTTTGAAGCCCCTTTGTAAAGTAGTAATTTATATATTTAATCATATAGTAAACTATATTGTTTGAGAACTTTCAATAGAGAACTTAATCACCAAATGTAATAAAGAGATGTCATCTAAGTACCAAGTAAAATGAGTGCATAAATCAACAGTCTCCCCTTCCAAATATCCTGCTATATAAATTGTTTATTTGTTGTGATTATTTTCAGTGCTTCACAACGAAGGCAGCCGGTATAATTGGCACATCCAATTATTACTGGTTCCCTACGTTATAACTCAAGAGAAGAGGTTATAATTTGCGCCACTCTGCTCTGCTGCTAATTTTGCTATTCTGCTGCTATTTGCTTATTTTGCTAATTTGCTATTTTGCGTAAGAGAAAAGAAAGAAGTAATTGCGTCCCGATATCCCACGCACAAAAGCTGTTGATCTATACACTCATGTATTTCAATATGTGTCAGAGTTTGAAATAAGATAAAAATAATAATTAATATTATAGTAAGATAGTATAAATAACTTTATTAGTAAATATAATATGTGTAACGTAATATTAGCATATAATCCCATGTAAACAAACCATGTCGGTACTTGTTAAGAGTCCCATTCATAAACGTGCCACATTCTCGACAATCTCGGACGGGTAGTTTCCTGCTGCCGTTTGTTTAAAATTGTCATTGTTTAGTTGAGTTGAAAATAAGTCACCCTCCTTGTGTGGTCTATTGTTATAAGAAGCGTGTCTGTTCATGTGTTAGTAACCGAAGGGGGAATCTTTTGTCGTACGCATATTCATGCATGTGTGAAATTTCTCTCTCTCTCTCAAAGTAAAACGATAAAGGTTGTCATAACATTTTATGTGTTTATTTGTAAACAAAAAAAAGAAAAAGGAGTAAGAACACGATTGATTTATATTTTTATATTTGTGTGTAAAAAAAAAAAGAGATAGCGTTGTATCGTAACTAATGCAAATGTTTAATAATAACTGTTAATAAATGTTTACCATGTACTAAAGTGTGTAGGCGATAATTGTGTATAGGATAGTAGAGCAAATAATATTATGACTTAAAGTTCAAATGAATAAATGACTTAGTTAACCCTCCCTTGTTAGATAAAGTATTAAACCCCAGGTCCAAAAACAGTAAACTTGTAAACTGAGCCAAATAAATTAATAATAATAAATAAAGTGTGCTAAATAATTATGGTAAGTCGATAGGAAATAATTCTAGGTAAGTTTTTTAAACCCCCCAAAGTAATAGTAAGTGAATAATAAAGGCTGAATAAATCTTAAGTTAAACTAAATTTGTGTAACGTGTAGCAGTAAATAAGAGAAAGGTAAATAATAATAAAAGTATAGTTGAATAGTCAACAACCAGTTGTGGCCAGTAAGAGAACAATAAAGCGTGTTAAGAAATTGTAGTAAGCAGCCACACACTCTCCCTATTGTGATAAACCGTTGCCTCCCTAAACAATGAATACCACCGCGCGTGAAATACAATGAATTGTGTAAAGTCTCTCCCCTTCCGCAAAGTTGTCTAGTTATGGTTAAAGAGATAATAAGAATTACCATCGTGAGATTCCGCTTCTCTCAAGTAACTATAATCTAGAGTGGAGTATGGGATCTTCTTTAGATTATTTTAGAAGTAAGTCTATGGTATATAATCAAGATAGAATTATATACATGTAAAGTAACTAGTCACAACGGCGCCGGCTGAAAAGGATAATGATGAGGCAAAAAGGTGCCAAGAGTTCATTTATGAATGCTGAAAGCTAACGTGTAGAGTTAGAGTAAGCTGATGTCAGTCGGGCCACGATATTGTGAGTTACTGTAATTAGGGAAATTAGTATTATAAGTTAGTACTGTAAGAAGTGAGATAAAGGGAATTTCACGAAGGCGAACATTTAAATGAGAACTAGATCATTTAAAAAAGAATTAGAAAAAACAAACCGTGTACTACTAATAATAAATAATAATAATAGAGAAATTACACACGGAAATCCCTAAACATACTCTCGGTATATAAAAAAAAAATTATACCGGCGTCTGTGGCTTAAGCGGCGGAGTATGTGACGATTTCATTAATAAAAATATGTTAATTAATTAAGTTAATAATATATAATCGGAGAAATTTTAAATTCTTAATAAAATCTCACATTGTAAACTAAATCTTATGGCAATCATTTAATAATAATAATATTTAATATAAGTCTAATAATAATAAAATTAAAAGGGAATGGAATTGTACAGAAAGGGTAAAGTTTCTTAATTTATCCTGTATAAACAAGAACTGACCAGAAGTAACTTGTTTTCTGACCCCTAAATAAACTAAGTATTATTGTAAATTTGTTATTATTTAAATAATTAATTAAGAACATTGTTACGTACTTTGATAACTTCTGCAACTAAGAATATCACGATTTAATTATTTAATCAACCGTAGTCCTTTAATTAAAATTAGAAAAACGGAACTACTTTTATGTTGCCTAGTAATTGTCTTGAGATTACTACGCTCCCCTTAACTATTTTCTTTGACTTGTAATGGAGCGCTCACGCCGTAAGCAGCGTAAAGCGTTGTTTCGCTACATATATATATAAAAATGTGAAAGGGTTGATACTATGACTATTTAAATAGGTAATTTGTGTGGTGATGACATCTCTCTATATTATAAACTAACGGACTATGTAAATAACACAGTATTACAACCTAGAGGGTGATAGTCAACTAATCTATCATCATGTGAAGTGTATAACAGTGAAACAAACTTTCTATCTATGTATTCTAACTACAAGAATTACTATGAATAACTACAGTCGCCGGAGATGAATGTACCACACCAGGAATGATTTCACATACTTCTAGAACTTCACCATCACAGTATGATAAGGTAACGACTGAACTTCAAGAAACATCAGGAGGACCGAAGAACTAATTCTGCAGCAACTTCAGGAAACACACAGGTGACATGGAGGCTTGTCTTCCATGGTTAAGAGTTACAAAATTATAAACCCAAAAAGACAATTTAAATTATCATATTAAAGACTTTAAAACTTATGTTTAAATGTAATAACATTAAAGACTTTAGAAACCTGACATTTTAGGTAACATGTAGTATAAAATCTAATAACGCTAGTTATAGCAAAAAGGTAAAGTTTAAACTAAAAGTTTTGTTGTTTTAGAAGATTAGTAAAAAACCATTCTTCAAATGGTTAGAGTTTCAATATTGTACATGGCAAGGTGACCATAATTCATTTAATATATTTAATCCCGGATCCGTGGAATTAATCAATAAGATGTACATCATATTTTGAAGCCCCTTTGTAAAGTAGTAATTTATATATTTAATCATATAGTAAACTACATTGTTTGAGATTTGTTGTGATTATTTTCAGTGCTTCACAACGAAGGCAGCCGGTATAATTGGCACATCCAATTATTACTGGTTCCCTACGTTATAACTCAAGAGAAGAGGTTATAATGGTAGGGAGAGACAGAGATAGAGATGCCGAACGAGGAAGGCGCAAGGCGGCACTTGTAGACAACCTGCATGACACATAATTAAAAGGGGCTAAATCGTGAGAACATGGTGGTATATCAAATTCCAAGTTAGACAGTGTTTCTTGCCTTGTATCAAAATTTTATGCACAGTGATTACCTATGCAAAATTTGTCAGAATCGGTGGAACGGTGCGGATTTGTATTCAGTACTCTCTTCTCTTCTAGGTTAGCAGCCCATAGGTTGGTTGGCAGCAGCTCGCCATTCTTCACGCTTCTCTGCTTTTCTTTTCAACTCACAATATGATGTGCAGTTCATATCGATCATAAGCTGTTTCATGCAGTCTAAACGGGGTCGCCCTCTGTGAGTCTTCCCTTCAATTGTGCCTTCTATTATTCTCTTAACCAACACATTGCGTAGTAGTATATGCCCTATAAACCTAGCTCTTCTGCCTTTTAAATTTCGTAGAAAGCTCTTCTCCTCCTGAACTATTCTAAAGACTTCCTCATTCTCCCTCCAGCTTATCTTCAATACTCTTCTGTAGCACCAGGTCTCAAATGCTTGGAGTCTTTTCTTGTCACTTTCTCCATTTGTCCAAGATTCACTCCCGTATAGGGCAACACTCCACACGTATAACTGTGTCCTATAGATGTATATTTCCAGACTTGTTTGGCCAGTCTGGAATATGATAATCTTTCTAAGTGTGCTTTCCACCGTTGTTTGTAATCTTTTAATTTTTCATTCAAGTATAAAATTTGTAACTCTTGTCTTATGGCCTTATTCTTTACACGGTCTAGTTTACAAGTCCTTTTAACTCCAATGGGATATTTGCAGTTTCAAATTAGAGTTTAACGAAAGAGATACAAAATATTTTGTTACAATGTCGTTACAAAGGGTCGACCGCCTTTTCTTTGTAACCCTAAGAGTAGATATATAGATATGTGCCTACGCTGATAGTGTTTCAAGAGTGGCAGTTTTCATGAATAGAAATAATTTATACTGGAGGCCTTTACTTGATGAAAATCCATTTTTTATAATTTTATAAAGAAAACTACAAACTTGTTTTCGTGATTTTCACTCGTCATATATTTAAAAAAAATATAATAACCACGACAGCTGTTTCGGCACACAGTGCCTTCTTCAGATGGTAAGAGCTGACTAGTTACGTACAATAAAATATCACATAAAGCCAGTGCTATGAAAACGATAATCGACTTAAGTTAGAACAATAAACAATACACATAACATATACACAACTATATACAAATTAGAAAGGAACGTACATTTACTTATATAATTTCAAATTTAAAAGCGGAGAGCTATTTAAATCAGTTTGGTTGTTCAAAAGCAAACCTAAATCTTTACGCTTATTAATTTCGAGGGCTTCAAGTAAATCAAGTTTTTTACCTTTTTCCCATACATGTAAAATTTTAAAGTTATCATTAAAATTATGATCATTTTCCGACAAATGATTCGCATAATTAGATTTACCATCCTGATATCTCAAACTATAATTGTGATCGTACATTCTTTTTGAAAACGACCTTCCAGACTGGCCAATATAAATTTTGTCACAAGACCCACACGATAACTCATATACTCCTGACTTTTGGAGTTTCTCTACTTTACTCTTATTGTTCTTAATATATCTACCAAGAGAAGATTTCGTCCTAAAAGCTATATTTACATGCTTCTGAATAAAGTATTTGCCAATTTTATCTGATACAGTACCTATATAATTGAGTGTATGGAACTATTCCTTATGTGTTGGAATAGGATACACCAATCTTAATGTTTTTAAATATAGTTTTTTATTCAACAACTGATCTATTAGACTTGACTGATAACCGTTGTTAACTGCTATTTGTTTTATAATGTTAAGTTCTTTTTGAAAATCTGAATCTAAAAGTGGGATACTAATAAGTCTATGAATATAACTACTCGTCATACATTTTTTTTAAATATATGACGAGTGAAAATCACGAAAACAAGTTTGTAGTTTTCTTTATAAAATTATACGAATAGAAATGCAATAATTGAAAGATTTAGATAAATCAAACGTGAATTGTCCCCCGTCCTGGCTCCGAGGCTTTTCGTCGTCTTATGAGCATGTAGAGTGTTCTATCCAGACAGGTTGCATTGACTTGGGACCAGGAAGCTACTGATATACAGTAAGTTACTGAATCCACCCACCCACGACACGCGCGTTGAGACTAGTAGAAAAAAAAAACCGATTGTTAAGGACGATAGAAATGAGTTAAACACTGGGACAATTGTCGGAAAACAAAACGAGATAAAATACGGAATAGTGACGTAAGGCGGTAGTGTCTAATAGAGGATATAGTCAGATTTCTCAGAAGATGAAAACGAGAATAAAATGACCATGTTAACAGGGGTAGAGTACGACCTCAGGTAGAGTTAACAGGGGTACGACCTAGGAGTCGGTGGAGAGACAGTGTAATCTCAAGCAACTGACTATAAACTAAACATTCCCGTTGCTCAGGACCGATATGGTGCAGGTCAAGGGCAGCTACATGTGTCTGTTGCGTCGTTGAAGAAGTTAATTTGCAAAAATCGGTTAGAAATGTTGTACAAACGATTCTGTACAGATATTGGTTCAACGTATAAAGGAGAAATATATGTAGACAGAAGAAGGGCACAGCTATAACAAAAATTTCTTTTATGAATTTGCTAACTGCTATAATTTTTATTGTTCGACTAAGCTTAACGTCATCACTGACATCATTAGGTCTTAAACAACATCAGATGTTGGGGTGAGATATGTTCGAATAATGCATGTGATCTGAATTGTGTCTGTTCGTTTAGGATGTCGTTTTTTATTTGTTTTCGTGTGTTTGTATATTTCCAATTGTTCTAGAGTGTCTAGTTTTCAGCCTTTTGTGTGTACGTGTAGAATGTTCATGTTGTTGTCGATGTTTTTGTATGTGTGGTTTGCTTCAATGAGGTGGTTTGCAAAGGTGGATTCTGTATCTCACCCCACACACACAACATCGATCTTTCGAAAATCGATTCCGTCGCCATCAACAAGACGGGCAGCACTACCAGCGGCAACCTCTGAAGAAGCTTTTTAAAAGTGAAAACCGGTTCAGGTTGTAAGGTAAAAATTTTTGCTCTTACTCATAAAAAACTTTGTGTACCGAGTCGTTAATGAAATAGTTGTATTTAGTTAAGTAACGGACACGTCATGGACAACGAAATCCAAGAACTAATTATACTCTGCGAATAACGTGCAAATTTTGATAATTTAACCGAGAAGAATGAAAAAAGAAGATAATTTAGCACTGACGTTAATGTGCACACAAATACAGTTAGTTGGTTGCATACGGACCGGTGTGTTCTGTGCTCTGTTTAACAAACAAACATTACTGTCCTCAAGGTGAATTTAAAGAGTTTTGCCACGCGAACTGTTTGAGACGGCACAGCGGGAACTCCAAGTGTGAATTTTGTTAGACTGAAGCCAGCTTTTGTTGGTCTAAATAGCCAACGATTACCGCAATCAACACGCAAACTACACCTTACCCTGTGACTAATGTTACAGACGTCTGGAGCGCCACGTTCATATTTGGTGTTCGGGGTTTTTATTTCTTTATTATTTTTTTTTGAAACAGGGTCGTAAGTTCTTGTTTGCAGCCGGCAAACGATTTCACCAACCATAGCCGCTTGCTTTACATCATCATCAGTGGTTCTGGTTCTCAATCTTTTCATTTGTTCACGACACACTAGCTTTTGCAGCGAGTCCCAACGACACAACAAAGTAAGCAACGAGAAGCTGACACTTGTCAAATAAAAACTTTCTTCTACTACTATTACTACTACTACTACTACTACTACTACTACTACTACTACTACTACTACTGCTACAACTACTACAACTTCTTCTTCTTCTTCTTCTTCTTCTTCTTCTTCTTCTTCTTCTTCTTCTTCTTCTTCTTCTACTTTTTCACTACATGGCTTGGGGTATAGCCAGTTCCGACTTCTCTGACAGAGAAGAGTCTCTGACAATTTTTTCCAGGGTCTTCCACGATCGTTCGTCCCCACTGTCCTATATTCAAACGCTTGTTTAGGAATACGCGTGTCTACCATGCGTTCCACATGGGACTTCCAATTCTGCCTGTATATTCCTTTATTTTCTCCAGAACCGACTGTAACTTCAGATCTTCCCTTATGTCGTCGTTTCGTAGACGATCACTCAAACTATATCCCTTAACTGTTCTTAAAAATCTCATTTTCGAGGCCTGTATTTTTGAAATATCTTTTTGCAGTAGAGTCCATGCTTCACATCCATACATTAAAGTCGGCTCAGCCACGGCCTTATAGAACTTTAGCTGTGTCTCCCTCTGCGTTTTATTTTTCAATAGTCGTCTTATTGTTCCACACGTATAAATAAATTTATTTGACTTTCTCTCGATATCGTTATCATTCCTCCTGCTCCAAAACACTATTATCAGTTACAATTTTTGTTCTTACAGGGTTCTTCCCGAGGACACTTCATGGGTCCACATCCTGTGGATACGGGTTTGGCAATCCCGATGTACCCTACCTGGACTCTCACTTAGCTTCAACTTGTCTTGGGTGCGATCCCTTCCTTTAATCTTTCCTGTCTAGTCTCTTTTGACCGACTCTTGTTCTTTCTGACCCCGACGCTATTAGAGCACTTGAGGGCTAGGGTGTCTTCCTTTTTTCATTCTAATTTCTTGATTTAGAATGGGCAGACCGTAGCTCATCAGCCGTATAGAAGGCGGTCGGTCTAGTGTTTGTGTACACATACAAACATCCGAAATCAATGAACCTGGTCCTCCAGGTTGGGGGTTGTGCGAGGGGCTGGTAACCCTTCCATGTAAAATTTAGTTTACTTAAATACTTCAACAGAGCCTAGTAAAATAAAAACTCTTCTTCTTCTTCTTCTTCTTCTTCTTCTTCTTCTTCTTCTTCTTCTTCTTCTTCTTCTTCTTCTTCTTCTTCTTCTTCTTCTTCTTCTTCTTCTTACCCTTCTCCTTCTCCTCCTCCTCCTCCTCCTCCTCCTCCTCCTCCTCCTCCTCCTCCTACTACTACTACTACTACTACTACTACTACTACTTTTTCTTCTTCTATTTCTACTTCTTCTTCTTCTTCTTCTACTTTTTCTTCTTCACTATACTGAGTAGGCACATTGCCTGTTCTGTCTTCACGGTATAGGCTATCTCGTCATCATCTTGCTCTTGGTCTTCCTACATCCGTTGTTGGTAACACCACACGCTTTAAAAAAAAGCTATAATTGCCGGCCAAAATGATGGCAAACAATTTAACAATAACACCAGGCGACCATGTACTTATACAACTATCGTTACTGCATACACATAACATAAAGAAACTAATATTTACAACTGCGATTTATGGATTTCAATCTGTCTTCCTCATTGGAATGTTATAAAAATAGGGAAATTATTGAAATGACATGGGTGCGCCAAAAACACTTGGATCCCATTGGCTGATTACAGGACAGATTACTAGCTCTTAAGAGAAACTTGAATTAACGAGGAGAACTGTCTCCTGCCCCAAGAATGATGAGGCACACATTTGACGAGATGACGTTGAGAATCTACCACTGAACGGAAAGTGGACGAATAGGTCGTAGAATACATAAGATTTCTTGATAATCTTTACGAAAGCCTGGAAACCTGTTGACTACCGAGAACAAAAAGAAACGCTGAAGACTCTATTTATATTATATTTATATTCTCTATTTATGTACATCCATTTTCAGAAGCAATTTGGTAAATTTGCTTTCTACTATAAACAAAAAATAGAAACTAAAATCAAATAAACAATAAAAATTGAACAATTATGAAATTATCAAAAAATGAACAACACATAAATAATAACAAATGGGCCACATTCACATACATAAATAATAAGATAACAAAGGTAACAAATTTATTTAAAAACCGGGACATTATAATAGCATACAAAACTTATAAAAATAATTTACAAAAACTAAACAACCCACACAACAAAGATAATACAACAACCAATGGTAATTCAACAAAATTGAATGCCAAGATTGCAATAAATGTTACATAGGACAAACAAAAAAGCAACTACAAAAACGTTATTTTGAACACCTAAACGCACACAAAAAACCAGTCATATATAAATCCAATTTGGCCACACATGCAATAAACACTGGACATGAATTCCCAGACATAACCAACATGACACTAATAAAACACATACCACACAAAGACACCGTACTGGATATTTGGGAAAATTTACAAATATACAAACACAAAACAAACTATCTGAACAAATAGAAATCAATACAAAACATGGCACAATTTTCAAAGCACACAACATTGAAAATATAGAAAAAGCTAATATATACACCACAATCGCACACAATAATAACCAAAAACCAACAGGAAACCACAACAACCAACTAAAACACAAGTACCCCACAAGATTCAAAATTAAGAAGGCTGAGGATGAGAACAATAGGATTCCCGAAATATGTTCCAAATAAAGGAAAAAACATCTTGAGGTAAAGAAATTATAAATATTAATTAAAAATTACCTTAATAATTACCTTAGTCTTGCGACTTCTCCTTATTTTGTCCTGACGCGTTTCAAAACCTAAGGTTTCATCTTCAGTATGAACTGGACCTCCATGCAGTGCGCACTGTGCAATGTGAAAAGGCCTAAGTTTGTGTGTAAATTATGTGTATGTGTGTCATTGTGTCATTAATTTTTGACGCTTGACGACGGAAGAGTGATTATCCTCTGAAGATGAAACCCTAGGTTTTGAAACGCGTCAGGACAAAATAAGGAGAAGTTGCAAGACATTTATTAAGGTAATTTTTAATTATTAAAGCGATTTGGATGCCAAAAAACATGTTTATAAAAAATAAATATTAAATAAATAAATATATATGTGTGTTGTGTGTGTGTGTCTTGTAATGAAGTGACATTATTTAAAACTGCTAATGTATGATTATTTTTAATTGATCGGGTAGGTAAGGTAAATTTAGCATTAAAATTACTATCGAAACAATGTAAAACAAATCATATAAAGAATATATCCTTGTGGAAAATAAAAGACATTCTTTAGTAATAGACGGTAACGCACGCGCGTCTGTGCGGGTCGGTGGGTGTTCGGGTGTGATGGGTTGTTTGCATAGAAACGGTACGTACAGATATAATATATAATGGTTGTTGACCTAGCAACGAGACAACGCAGGTGGCATGTTTTGTCAAACTATCTTCATCCACTCACATACATTTATTTATACATATACGTACACACATATTCATTTAGTTTTATATACACTTATGCTTGTTAAAAAAAAACAACACACAGAAACGCACACAATATTAACACGTTCTGCCATTATACGGCCGTTTATAACTTTCCTATCGGGTTTCATATTTGTTATTAAAATGCTCGTGTCCTGACGCCCGGTCCGGCCGTTTGTATCACGTGACAAAAGTATCCGGTTTCATTGGTATTTACGGTTTAAATTGCAGTTAACATTATAATCGAGTTGGAACGCGATACCGTACCTGTCCGTTGCTGACCATTATGGGACTGCCGCCTACATTGTGTTTGATGTCATTCGTCTGTTGGAAACTGCGTTCACCAACACGGCTGAAAATATTGTGATAGTCGATTCGTTAATTGTGTGTGTGTCTGCCTATACATCTGTCTACCCCCCGTGGGGGCTGGGGCTTTTCCCCCAGGGGCAAGAGGTTGAGGCCGATACCGCGCATCCCCGGTGGCTTCCTCCTGTTGTCGTCCTCCCCCGAGTACACACTGCGTCACAAGTCGCGCGGGGGTCTGACTGTTCCTTCGGCTGGATTGGGGCTGTTGGAACGGGCTAAACGTGTGTTCTACGCGAACGGCGTCAGAGCATTGCCGTCCCTGGTCAGTAGCTGGCACAGTGAAGCCTGGTTGCGGGCGCGAAAGGGAACCAGGGTTTCCGCATCCCTGGTGGAGTAGCTGTAGGAAGTATACTGAACCCAAATAGCGCCGTGTTTCGGGAACCAGGCCGCTCTTCCCTCGGGATCGAACTCGGTGGTCGGGCCCGCGATCATTCTGGGCATCGGGGGTCTCGTCCCCCCCGGTGTTCACTTGTTGAGGAATGGTTTCGTGGTGACTGCTGGTTTCACGTGCTGATGGTAGAGTGAGACACCCCCAAATCTTTCTGGGAGAGTATAGTGCGAGCTACGCCCCAGTCAGATGCCGCACTATGGATTTTCCAATCACCTCCAGGTCCCTTGCTGTTCAACTGTACATCTGTCTCTCTGTTTTAAAGGAGACGGAATCAGTGGCGTATCTAGAACTTGAATTTGGAGGGGGGGTTCCGAGGTCGGCTTGGTTTCATACCAAAGAAAAAACAAGTTAAGACTAATGGACATTACTATGTTTAAAGTGGCTAAAAAACGCGTGGTAACATCCTGAAATCAGTCCCATTAAAGTAAACGGTAATAACACAATAAAAATACGCGTTATCTTTTTTGTTAAAAGATACGTATTGACTGAATTGATTCTGCTTTATTTCAAACGTATACCCCTAACTCTGTGTAATAAACCTGTTTGTATATTTAAATATCGGTATGGAGAACTATACATGACTTCCATGTTCTAAGAATTATATTTAAAATCATTTAATTGAATTCGGTTGAGTAATTTCTAAAAAAATATCCCCTGACCTCAGACTATATTCACTGTTTATAGATATTTCTGTTATTATGGGGTAGCCGTTTAATATAATGTTATTTTCGAGTCACTTTATCTATAAAAATGAGGTAGGCTACTTTATTCTTATAAGGAAACTGAACTACGCAGATAATCACGCATTAATTACATATTTTTATAATTATGTTATGTGGCCTGCTGGGCCGTGGTTGCGGATCTTCACGGATAGATGATTTAAATTAAAATATAAAAATATTCTTTTATTGCCTGGCAACAAAATTATATTATTTTGAACAATTACCATTGTTTGAAAAAGATTGAATGCATTTTTATTTAATTTCGTCAAACTTATTAAATTAATAGCAAACGTAAAAAATTACTTCCTCTCCTTTCAACTACCCTTTTGAATGTAATCCCCGTTTACCATTTTGACTAATCTCCCCATTTATCAAAATTAAAATTTTCATTTATCAAAATGAATTAGAAAATTCAAATATCAAGGATACTTTACTTATATAAATTAAGTACTTCACTCTTGTTAAAACGTAAAACGTTGCAGGTAAACTACCCCTTCCCCTTAATCGATCTTCACCAAAATCAACAGACCTTGAGGTCTCTACAACTCAGGCACATATGCAAAATATTATTTGATTCTGTTTGAAATTGCAGGAGTTGTCGTTCGCCATATAAAAAATTCTACACACGCGCGGGCACACACACACACACATATGTACACACAGACACTTTTCGGAAAATGACTTCATGTTTTGAGGGTAGTACAATCAGAATCAGCCCTTATCTGATTGCCCTTACCTATAGGGTAATTTACTGTAAATGAAAATGATAGTTGAAGGGGGAGGGGATAATTTTTTATATGTGTACTACGTTAACGGCAACAAAGGAGTAGTTTGTTGTTAAAGTTCCTTCCCGGGCTGTTTGGCCGTGGTGCAATGTTTTCTACAAAACCAGACGTTTCGGCAGTGCCATCGACTGCCATCATCGGTGAAAATCGAATGCGCTAACGTGAGGTGGTATACGTTAGTGACCACAGTACTTCTGAAGGAAGAAGTAGTTTCTATGGAAATATTTTTTTTTGTAAATGATTTAAATATAAATTTTAAAACAAGGAAGTCATTTATGGTTCACCAGACCGCTTTTTAGATTCAAAAATCGTTAGAATACGGTACTTTCGAATCAATTTTGCGATTTATATAAAAAAAAAGTAATAAAAACCGCAAAGTTAGGTGCAGTTGGCTGGAACACATGCAGGCTGTAAATCAGCTGTGAGTGGGACAATCCACACATCCGTCTGGTATAATTGAAGACAACACCGACGTATACTTACCGCGGGAAAATTATACCACCAACAATGTAATGTAACGCCGAAAACAATTTAGTTAATGCTTCAAATCTCTGTGAAGTAATAACAACAACAGTAACAAAACAAGTCCTGGACCAACAACAGAATTATGGGTGGGTGGGTTCGTGTTTCGATGTGTGTGACCTCTGTCAAAAAAACAACCTGTGACCTTTATTTTTTAAATCTTGACAATTCGTTCTGAACAACAACAATCAACAACTAACACGAACGGCGAACGACTTAACCCGACCAATTCCGAGAGTTATCCGATTCGTTACGCCAAGGATATTGTTGGTTAATTTTATTGGAACCGCTGATTAGATTGAGGGCGCCCTCTGACGTTTGTGCGTTGCCATGGAGACAGCGTTACATAATTTTCCTTTTTACGATAGTCGTAATTTACGTTGCGGGGGATTCGGGCCCGCGTTCACTGTCATCGCTGATATCAAAGAACGAAAAAATATATACGACGGCACTATTCAAATCTGGTCGCGTTTAGTTGCACGTAATCAAAATTTATTGTTATTATTAGTAGAAAACGGTTTATTAATATTCCGGTAATGATACTTTATGATTTAATACACTCGTAAATAATATACTAAACTGTGTGTGTGTGTGTGTGTGTGTTTTTATTTGATTTTATTTTATTTTCGTTTATTTACTTTATGGACTTAAAGGTTTGTTATTATGGTAATTATATACGAGCGTTGAGTTTCCAGTGTCCATAAAACAGTGGGAAAACAAATTTTAAATAAATCTGAGTGAACTATTATATAAAGTTGCATAAAATTGTCGCGCCATCTTCACTTTGTCCGTAACGCAGTGGTCTTCTAGACGTTCTTCAGCCGAGTATCTATGTATCAGTGATTGGCAAGATTTGTTAGTAACAATGGTAAACTAGATGAATTTTGTTGGGTTCTTCTTCTTCTTCTTCTTCTTCTTCTTCTTCTTCTTCTTCTTCTTCTTCTTCTTCTGGTCTATCTAAATTTCTTCTTCCTCTGGCTTTGTATTTTCTAGTTTTTACTGGAATCCTGTAGTGTTGCATTCTTTCTAAATGTCCTTACCACTTGTTTCTATTAAATTTTATCTTTTCATTTAAGTTGAATACCTGAAGTTCTTGTCTAATCGTTTCATTTCTTATTCTGTCCATTCGACTACAGCCCTTAACTCGTCTTAAGAATGTCATTTCCTGTGCCTTTGTCGCTACCCATGTTTCGCTGCCATATATAAGTGCGGGGACAGCCATTGTTGTATAAAATTTCAACATTGTCTCTTTCCTGGCTCTATTTTTCAGGCATTTACTGATAGTTCCGCAAATACGGTTAAAAACCGTATATACGGCTAATTTTTTGGTCAATATCTTTACTGTAATCGAAGGAAATATCACAACCTAGGTATTTAAAATGTTTTATTTGATCCAGTGTTTTATTGTTTAAGATGATTTTGGCTCTTTTCCTGCGAATGCCATTATTTTTGTTTTAGGAATTGAAATTTTTAACTTGTGTCCTTCGCTAATTTGCTGCAGTTTGTATAATCCATTTTGCAATTCTTCCTCTTTTTTCCCAATTAGTGTGAGGTCGTCGGCATATAAAATTACATTTAATATTGTGTCTTTGTCTAAATGTTTTCCCTCTTTATGTAATTCTTTCCAGTTTCGTATTATATCATCTATATAAATATTAAATAACGTGGATGATAAACTGCATCCTTGTCTTACGCCTATATTAATCATTGCTGAATCAGGCTTATAAATCCGTCATCTTTCAGTCTAAGATTATAAAAATTTTTGTTTTATGATATAGACTTTGAATTGTTCTGATGAGATGTGGTGGATATCCTCTTAAGAACATGATCTCCCATAATTTTTCTCTGCTGACACGGTCAAAAGCTTTCTCAAAATCAACGAAAGCTACTTAGGTTGTATTCTCGGCGTTTCTCGATTAGTTGTTGCAATGTAAACACAACATCTGTTGTGCTTCTTCCCTTTCTAAATCCCGTCTGTTCTTCTCCTATTATGTTTTCCATTACATTTTTTAAGCGGTCGTTTAAAATCTTGGGATAAATTTTGTATGCCGTGTCTAGTAAACTTATGCCGCGATAATTTTCGCAAACATTCTTGTTACCTTTTTCAAACAAAGATATAACCTTGGCTGCTCTCCAATCATTGGGAATATAACTTTGTTTCCAGCACATGTTGAAACGGTGTTTATAAGCGTAAATGTAAAATTATTCCTCCGTACTTCCACAGCTCTGTGTTAATATTGTTCATCCCTGCCGTTATATTAATGCTTCTATGAAGCTAAATGGACGTTGTACAGGCCTATATACTAAGTATGTGTTCTTTATGCATACCATAAATATACAGCCTACGTACTGATGTATGGTTGCAACGAAGACAGAGTGTGTGAACCTCTTGGTGAGGGAGAAAGCGCGCCCGGGGTCACGATCCCGCGTCAGATTTGACGCCCGATAACGTAAACACAATTTGCGTCAATGTCGATGTCGACGTCGATGTTTGAGTTTGACTCTTTCATTATGTACAGTATACTCCTCGCTGTACTCTAATATATACAACGTCCGCACAAGTGAAAACGAAATTCTTCTTCTTCTTCTTCTTCTTCTTCTTCTTCTTCTTCACTACACTGAGTAGGCGCATTGCCTGTTCTGTCTTTACAGCATATCTCGTCAACATCTTGCCGTTTTTAAAAAAATTGTTCCCATTACGTTCAGATACGATTCGCAGATGTGTCAGCGAGCATCGTGACGTGAGATGACTAATAAATGACTAAAAAATTTTTAAGTTCTGATGATGGGACAAGTGTCCCGAAACATGTCAACTTTGTGAAGACGTTGTTTCTGGAAGCCGCAGACGGTAAGTTGCAATATATTTGATTGAACAACACGTGGCTTGGTACTAAATATTTGGAATTATTCCTTTTAAACGTGAGATGACTGTTCAGCTCTAATATCATTGGACTTGTTACATGTTATCACTGAGTTACGTCTCACTACTGGTCCACATTAGTGACAGTAGTTACTTAGGTAGTGATTAGTGGTTACATAAGTAGGCGCCGCATTGCCACATACACAAAGTCCGTTAAAGTCTTCCTCTGTACACGGGTCTCTTCTAGAGGTGTGCTAAACTAGTATTTGAAACTAACAGGTACGAACGAAACCGTTCCAAAAAAAATAACAGTTACGAATACCTGTTATACATCTATTATACATATACCTGTATTATACAATTTGTTATAAGAAATAAATTGAAACTAAAAGTATTAACAGTGTTACTTTACACTGTGACTTTATTAAGCTGTTACTGTTCAAAAGAAAATAAGAAACAAGAGAATTTATAGGCCTATCTCCCTTTGGGAATATACTAATTTAAGTTTTCATTCGGAGTAAAAAACTGACATAGATTATTGAATCATTGAATAATCATTGAATTATTGAATAATTATTAAATTATTGATTCCATTTTGGTTGAATAAATCAGTCGTGAAATTCAAAGAAATGAAATTTAGAGTGCACGTAATAGCACAACAAATAATGTCAAAAAACATCAAAAACATATAATAAAAACATAACAGTAAGCCACAAGAGTACAATAATTTCATCATTTACGTGAGATGTGCAGTGTAGTTAAAATCATCTCCGATATCACATTAACAAAAAGTACTATATCCCCTAACTCTGCAGGTTATAACGCAATATAATTCGCTTTTTCAAAATTTACCATGTTGGTGACTAGTATAATATATAACTTATTACTATAATCTGTATTATATATCTGCATAACACACGAGAATAAACGTAACATCAGTATGCTGTTTTTAACATTGAAAATGTTTATAAGGACGTGTCGCACATTTGCGGCCGATCGCTGGTGCGTGATCGAAAATGGGAACCGGTGAGTTTCCATAGAAACTACTTCTTTGTTGTCAATAACGTAGTACACATATAAAACTTCGCTTATGAATGCGACTACATTTAACTCATAATCTGTACATTGGTGAATGAAGAATGAATTCATTGATTGGTGAATGAAGAATGAATTCATTGGTAGGTGAATGAACATAAATATATACATTTTTTTAGATTTATTGAAGCATTTTCAATGCCCCTTCTCTGTGCAATGCCTGTAAATATTTTTCATTATTAAAAACAGCTTCGTCTCTTTGGCATGGAGATATTCTGAACCTCGCTGTTTTGGTTCGTTTTGTACTTGTATCAATACGCAGAATATAGTATTCGGCACCAAAAAGCGTCTTTGTACTCGTGTACTCGTAATATTCCTAATACTCATAGTACTCGTTTACTTGTTTATTTGTTAGTTGCGTAGGGGGAGTCCCGCAACCAGGAACCGCAAGGGCGCGAGTAAACGGAACGGGTATCCGACTTTTAAGTTCTCAGTTATCGTTGAATCGGAACAGGTGATTCAACTTTTCAGTCACCGCTATATTCGTTCCACAAAAATATCGTCCCAAAATACCTGTTATAGGTATATCGGCCCACCTCTAGCCCCTTCAACTAAACACTAAACACCGGAACCCCTGCCAATACTACTACGCGGGTCACCCCACGGATATTTTACAAGTTATTTAAATTTTTTACATATACGATTGACATTCGATAAGTAACGAGACAAACTGGTCTAGCTCAAAAACTACTTGATAAATCCATACGATACTTTCAGGAGTACAAGTTGGCATCCTTGTAATGACTTCTGATCAGCTGTTTAATAAAATTTCGGAAACATAACCTCTAATTTAGTCAGTCAACAATGGTGGGTCCGCTTGATAATTGCACCGCGGATGAACAACGTTCAGTGATTAGATTTTTAGTCGCAGAAGGTGTCAAACCTTCTGAAATTTATGAAAGTATGTTAAAAGTGTACGGAAATCATTGTTTGCACCGTTCGAACATTTACAAATGGGTAGAAAAGTTTAAAAGTGGTCGTGAAAATGTCAGCGATGAGCAGCGGCGTGGCCGACCGGTCGAAGTTTCAACTCCCTCGCTTGAAACCCGCATTGACGCGCTTATTCGGGCTAACAGGCGTATTACTGTTGAAATGATTGCTGAAATATATTTGACATCCGCTTTGCCAACGATCTACTGTGTATAAAGACACGCGTGAAAGACACGGACAAACTGCAGTCACGCTCGCGGTATACACAGCTGATCCATCCCCCACGCTGCAGTCAGTGCTGCCAGTCGTAAAAAACGTAATTAATATTTTCCCGGACGGGAAATCTGTGAAACAAACTTTGAAATATGACCAGCATAAAGTGCTGTTTGTTTGATTTGGGCTGTGCGTCGTCCGTGTGTTTTGTAGACAAAATGGGGGGGGGGGAGAACCAATAAAAATGTCTGTTATACCAGCCGTAAAGCGTGTTCGGCGGCGGGGATTTGCATATACTTTAGTAGTTCTCATCATACTGAAGAGCTGGTTATGTTAAACAGTTCGTTCGGATTAACATATCGTATTAGCTGCGCTGCTGTCCCTGTTGCTGTAAACATTCTTTTGGAAAAAATATACGTCTGCCTGGCTGGAAAAGGCCGGAAAAACTGTTCTGTTTACAGAAATCTTATTTAATGAAATTTTGTGTGCGCGCGCGCCGCCCATACTACCTTTTCAGTTCTTTGTTTAGTGTTTCGTGGTATTATATACTACGAGGATTGTTCAATAGAAACACGTTTGATCTGCGCGGCCGTAACTTTGTCGCCATGGCAACGGAATTCATTTGTTTATATTGTCTGTTTAAGTACTAGTGACGCGTCTGTCAAAAATATTTGCAGTTTGCCCTTTTCTAAGCGTTGTGACTGGGTTGAAAATGCCATCAATGATAGAAAATCCGTCCAAAGATAATCTGCGTGCCGTTATTCAGTTTTTGGCCGCTGAGGGGCGTCAGCCAAATTTATACGAGAATGAAAGCTGTATATGGTGACTATAGTCATTCTCATACGGCAGTGGTTGAATGGTGCAATACATTTGGACAAGTAAGAGAATCCACTAAAGATTTGGCCCGTCCCGGACCTGCACGTGTTGCAGCATCAGATGAAAATGTGAGACAGCTGGAAACTGCTTTACGCACGAATTGGCGCATCAATGTTAGAGAACTTTCTCAAATGTATTCACATTCATTCTGTCCTTAATGACTTCATTTCCAATTTTCTCACGTCTGGATACTCTTGCCGCACGTCTCCAAAAGTCCACCTCTGCTGTCATTAGTTTTGTTCTTCTGTGTTTATTAGTAGTCCAAACTTCCGAGCCGTAAGTCATGATAGTTCTAACAATGGTTTTAAATATTTTGGTTTTAGTTCCCGCTGTAATTTTTGCTTATCCCACAGGATTCCATTTAATGTAGATATAGCCTCACTTCTAGATGCCATCTTCAGCGCAAGGTTTCTGAAACAACTGACAAGATGTGAGTCAGTATAGCACAGACTACTGTGTGGCAAAGGCCTCTCAGAAACCTTTCACTGAAGATGGCCTCCGGATATGAAACCGAAATGTCTGATTATAAGGTCAGTTATTGCCATGTATTTTGTTTTATTCATATTTACCTTTAGTTCACATTGCTGATATTCGTGTATCAGTTTTCTAGTCATATACTCTCACAACTTTTCAATTGTTTAATAAATAAAAACAATTTAAAATCAAAAGATAAACACAATTTAGTGTTTAAGTCTAATTTTTACTAACCTTGTATTACAACCACTAACACGCAATTATTATACTTTCCATAAGCGCTTTCAAGCCTCTCGGCTCATCTTTAGATAGAACACAACCATTATCAGATTCCATGTGAAGATGAGCCGAGTGGCTTGAAAGCGCTTATGGGAAGTATAATTGCGTGTTAGTGGTTGTAATACAAGTTTAGTAAAAATTTAAAATCAGTGACACCTATTTTTTTTCTATTCGTATCGGTCACCTGAGGACCACATGGCAATTTCAATACTTTATTCCTTGTTCTTTTCTTGTTCTCCAATATTCTTTTATCTTTTCACTATGTCTCTTCTTCCTGTCTTCGGTCCACTTTGAACCTGCGTTTTTCTCTCTCCTACCCTAGAATCCTACCATTTTTAACACTTTTGTCCGAAAAACGTCTCTTTCAATTGCTTCTTCTGCGTTTATATTATTTTTTTCTAAATCCTTTTTGACTTCTTTAATCCAATTTGATGTTGACTTCTTTCCCCACAGATATGCACCTATTTTTATTGTAATATTTATTGTTTCTGTCCGATAAATTCGTCTATAAAATCTATTTTTGCCTTCTCCTATTATTCCATTATTTTTAAGTCTGTTCTTTTCAGTTACTGATAGTTCTCTCCGTAGATGTTTTAATTCTCTCCTTAGAAGTGTTACTCTTACCTTCCTGAGTTAGTACCTATGATTTGCACTCATGGGACACGTTTTATCTTGGAAACATGTCGAGACGAGATGTGGTGGGTGGCGTGTACGTCAGTTATAGAGAGAGAGAGAGAGAGAGAGAGAGAGAGCGACGTGTCTTAAGGGCAGGCGCAGCCCGGAACGAGTAGCGGGGCCCCTGCGACCCGGCTAGTTGACCCCAAGCCGAACACAATACATTTTATATAATTTGTACATCTGTAATTGCTACATTGATATAATTAGTGCACGACTTACAGATAGCATCTGACCTCACGCCTTCTGTCCATTGTGTTCGGCGCGCAAAGAAAGAAAGCAGAAATACCGCGCACTTCTCTGAGAACCGTAACCGCGTCGTGGGTCTGAGACTTTATTATTTTAATAATAATTCGTTTTTTAAAATACCGTAAGTAACGCTTGCTCTCCAGTCGGCTTGACAATGTTACAAAAATAAAGGTTAATTAATTTTCTTAAACCTTTAAAACACCTGAGTAAATAGAAGAAGAAATGAAGAGACTGAAAAGTACTTATAAAAAGCGAATTAACCTGTAACAAGTCAGCAATTTTGAATACCTGGGCTACAGTGTGTCTTATAATGCAAGCAACGATGTTGTGAATAAGTTCCATAAGTTCAACCTTATGTGCAGGACCATCAGGCGAACTCTTTTAAGTCAGCAAGTAAAGGAACACGCTTAAGATTCTACAATGTGATGGCTCTTCCCACACTTCTTTATGGGTCTGAGAATTGGACTTAACGAAAGGCCAAGCCTGTCGTATCCAAGCGGCTGAAATGAGATTTCTCAGGCACGTGGCAGGGTATGCTCTCCATGATCATAAAAGAAACACACGGCAAAAACTGAATATTATGAGTATACTCGACAGGATCGCCCCAGTATCGGCTGAATTGCTGGGAACATATTTGCCGAATGGATGACTGCCGCATCACCAAACAACTACGGAACTATAAGCCGAAGGGATGGAGAGGCGGGGGACGTCCGAGGAAGCGCTGGAGTGACCAGCTCTAAACTTTGCCTGTTTGAGACCGGAACAAATTATCCTTGGTTTAATCCTTGAAGATGATGATGATGATAATTATAGTTAATGTTTTTGAGAAATCATTCTGTAAAATGCATACAGGCAGTAAGATTAAATTATTCAGAAAAGAAAAAGAAAATGGGATAGTTCGTCGTGGTTTAGGTCTTGAAAATGTTGGGTACACTGAAAGGCCTCGTCCGGAACACGACAAGTAGCAGTTTAACAAGTAAACACGACAAAGTTGGAATTGCAGAGACTGCTAATTCAATTAGCAAGATGAAAAAAGAAAATGTTATCGAAGCGAGTTAATATGATTAGGGTATTATATATTTAATATGAGTAAATCGTACATTTCTCTTTCGCGCGTACACACACACACGCGCGCGCGCACACACACACACACACACACACACATCCGACAACTTGTCAGTGCTTACGGATCCTGTAACATTGATAGCACAGTATTACTTGTCACTTCGTATTCAGCGTTACCGGAGCAGAAGAGCAGCGGAACTCAATAATATCGGCCTAAGCAGAAATTCAATTAATTTTCACGTCGTCTGTCTGCTCCTGTAAAACGTATTATCTCTCAAAGCGTCAAGTCTTCTTCTTCTTAGGAAACGGAAGAAGAACTGTTTAAAGGAGACTCTTCTGTATATATGGTTAATCTCACTCGTCGCACAATCCACTTACGCCGGTAATGTGACAGCAATGTGAGCGTTCGTGTCGAGGGAATTAGGCCTAGTAGCAGGGAAAATTTGATTTCTAGATTCTTGATAGTTGGTAACTGTTTAAGTGACAACTCTGTATACTGAGTATACTGCACTACGGTGTCCCATACACCTCGCGCTTCTACGAGAGTAAACCGATTCAAGTAAACGTAACGTAGTGTTGCCAAGTCAATTAAATCTCTTTTAACATGGTAATGTTTTCAGGCTGGGGGTCATTCCACAAAAATGTAACGTCATCGAAAAACGTAACGCTTCCACACTTTCGATTCCCCACAGTCTAGAAATTTGATATGTAAACGCATCAAGACAGAAATAATCGCTGCTGACATTGAGTTTAGCAAACGGTTTAGTGAGAATAAATTTGGTCTTACATGCTCTGTTTGTGATCGTCTGTGGTTTGGAAATGATTTACGTAATCCACCAAACGTAATCCACATTATAGGCCTACGTTTCAAAAGTCTACAAACATTAACATGCTGCGATGTTTCGGTTTCGTCGAAATTCTTTGAATCGTTAGGTGCATAAATAGAGAGAGGGAGATAGAGAGGGAGAGGGAGAGAGGGGGGAGAGAGAGAGAGAGATAGAGATAGAGAGATTATAATTTTTGCACACGCCGTTTCCTAGTTTTTGTTCAAGAGAGAACCTGTTTTATAGTAGTTAATCATCATCATCATCTTCAGCAAGGATTAAACCAAAAAATGGTTTGGTCCGGTCTCAATCAGATAGACTACAACTGTTCATTGCAACGCTTCTTCGGAATCCTTGTCCACATTCTTCGGAATTCCAAAGATACCCACACGTCTCCTTATCCAGTACTTATGTGTCGAAGCAATTAAATTCGAAAAACCCGCGGCCAATTCAAAAATTGCGCCTTGGCCACTGCCTATGGACCTGCTTCGGCCAATTGAGTGAGATTGCCGCGCCGTGCTCGGGCAAGGTATACAGCAGCGATGACTAAATCAAGGTTGCAGCTCGGGAACGGTGACGAGATAAAGTAGGCCGGCTGTCCAGCTGTAAAACAATTTTCAGCTGGCTTTTCTCGAACTGTGCTGGGTTAACTGAAACGGTGAGTCTTCCTCATTCGCTCTTCTGCCCTTTGACAGTGCTTTTCGTGGTATGGCGGCTGGGTTTTGGCTTCGCTGTGATTTACTATGCGTAACTAATCTCGTAGAGTGTCTCAGGGTTCGCGACTAGTCGGGAGAAACACGGGGCTTAGATGATGTCAGGAAAATCGGACACCATTGACGGAGATATCAACTAGAGATCTCCCTCCCCATGCCGTCAGCCACATGTACTCCTACCTTGAAAACTTAGAAGGACCGCCAACTAGAAAGAGGATCATCAAACACTTCTTCACTACCAGCACCACGTCTGTTTAGCAGCACCACAGGTTACCATTGAAATCCACATTCTTCAGAAAAACAGGTGAAAAACTTCCATATATTCAAACCCAGCAATCACAACTACCCTTCAACAGTAACAAAGTAAAAGGACATGCTGATAGACTAATAAAGTTCAAGTTATTCATGTATGATATATCCTGTATCTGTATACAGCTTAAGCATTTCCTTAGCTCAGTGACTCATATTGCTAAATACATATAAACTTAGTTATCCTGTCTTAATGATGCAGAGGAATGTTAATGTAATTTAAAATGTGATTAATATTGATGACAAGAAACATAAAAAAATTAACTTTGTACATAATTAAATGTCCAGCAATTAACTGGACACTCAAATATTGTAAAGAATACTACTGACATAGATTCATATGCAGTAATGGAATAGGGATTCTTGTATAGTAGCCGGATTCATTAAAATACTGAATTCATGTAATCAGGAAATTTAATTTCAGTTACAGTTATTATCAGTTGTCTAAACGAAATGTACATTGCCAGTTTTTTCTTGATCACAACAAAACTGATAGAATTCTTTATGTAAAATTTTTTTAATAATAATAATCAATGGCAGCCTTTTGTAATATTTTTTCTTTAAACACAAGATATGGTTTGCTGTACGAACATGAGTTTGAGTGTCAATAATTTTTATCCTATTTGAATGCTGTGATTTATCATTCTGATTGTTTCAGTTCGGAAGTCTTTTCTTCCGTCATTAAAAACTACCAATACAATACTGTAGTTAGAATTTTGAAGTTAAATTGTTGAAATAGTTATTGTCAGTGGCGAAGTTACATGGAGGCAATTGAGGCAATGCCTACACTAAAAATTTCGTAGAATAAAAATTATAAATACGTATGAACTACGTAACGTAAAGATTATACATTGTTACTGTGACTGTCGAATTTATTAAGCCGAAAGGTGCTTTACTGAGCGACCGCTAGATGGTGACAGGTGAGATTCGGCATAGCTCGTTTAAAGCGAATGAGGCAACGTGAACTTGCCTCAGCGTTTTTTGTATACATCGTATGTAAGGAATGTGCTGGCGTGATAGGGAAGTGCGGGGCAGGGGGATTGTCCCGTGCTGTACACATAGAGCGTTGAGGCATGTCTCACTTCTATGGTGCAAACAGTTAAAAGTTAAAGCGCGCTGTGTTGTTTACAAGTGTGCTTATTTTATGCGGTTATTAAAAGTGTGCCGGTTATTCCGCTGAACTAACAGATGATCAAGATTATTTTTGAATTGTTTGTAACATTAAACCTATGCACAAACAATTGTATAGAAACTAATCAAGTTTAAAAATTTGAAGTTCAATCAGATGTATTATTGTGTATGACTTATACAAGGATTGTTCAATAGAAACACGTTTAGAACTGTAAAGCATTTTTATTCAACGATTTTAAAAGAAGTCTCCATTAACATTAAGACATGAGACCCACTCTTGCACTAATCTGTAGATTCCCTGCTAGTAAAATTCTTACGGCTGTTTGCGGAACCATTCGCTAACAGCAAACTCTACCTCAGCGTCCGATTTGAACCACTGTCCTTTTAGTTATTCCTTAAAAAAATTTAAGATAAGATTTTCGCCTACCCATTCATTAACTACTAGCTTCGCCACTGGTTATTGTGTTTTTTGATAAATTATTTTGATGACTTAAAGATGTACGAATAATTGTTCAGGATTAACACTGGTAGCAGAATACAATATTAATTAGTTGAACAATATGTAAAACATGTCATATAAGAAAACACTAATAAAACGATAACCTGTTAATGTTAAATGAGAGTTTTATTCCGAGTCCTGTCAGTCTGGGTCCAGCACATTTTTTGCTTCCATCTAGGTCATACCCCTAGTTTTAAAATTAGCCTATACGTAACGGCCAATAGTTGGTGATGCGACAGTCCTGCAATTCCAAGTCTCTTTTTCCATATTTATTTATACCTGCTGTCGGCAACGTGTGATCCGTCCAGTTATATCTTGCTTTAACTAATATGTACCCCAAATATGTTACTAGCATATGGCAGGGGGTTGGAACACTTGCTCTGAGTGACTTTTGCTCGGAGTGACACTTCCTCGGAATGTACGTGTGTTATCAACTAGATGATAAAAAGCGCACATGAACACACGAGCACGAACCCGCACTCACCCGCGCGCGCGCGCGCGCACACACACACACACACACACACACGACACAGGTATATCAAATAAACAAATACGTTTATCTATTTCGTTTTCTTCCAGTCGTATTTAATTAATGTACAGTACTTGTAATCTTACTCGCCGAACAAGGCGCTTCTGATTTTCCTACAAATTCTGAAATCGATTGGTGGTAGATACTACTTTATAGGAAAGAAAAGTAGGACTCTACTTTGTTTCTGAAAAGAAACGAATTAAAAAAAAAAAACAAAAAACGCTGGTACACGTGAAAAGTGAGTACTTTTCAGTGAAGCCTTCAATATCAAAAGCATAAAAATGAGACTAATATTGTCTCTGAGTTTGCGCGCGCGTGCGTGAGTAATATACTTAATAACAACAAAATAATAGCAGCAAATGAGTAATAATAATAATAACAATAACAATAAATATTAATGATTGTTTATTGTTACTAGTAATAATATAATAAAATACAATAAATAAATATTTAATTAGAATATTCTAATTCTAATTAAATAATGGATATAATTAAATAAATTATATAACTATAATATAACATATAATAATTATAATTAATTCTAATCAACATAATTATATTGTCAATAAAATTATCTCGGATTTAGGCGTAGAGAATTTGTGATCTGTAATAACAGTGGAGCTCAGCTATGTGGAGCGGCTACGCCAAACGCCTCCTCCTCTTATAAACGCCGCGTTTTAGTACAATTCTCTCAAAACTCTCCAAAATTGTTGCCGATGACTTTGTCTATGCTTCTGAGACTTTAATATTTTTTTTTAATTCGGGGTCAAAGCGTCCTACGACGTTGTCCGATGCCTAATGTCCATTGTTGACTGTCGTTACAGTCTTCGTCGTTTAGTCCTCTATCGCTAACTGATCTTCTTATGCTCTCTGTCCATGTTTTCTTGGATCTTCACTTCTTTCTGCGCTCTCTAGTTATCCATCTCATTGTTTTCCTCGGTAGTCGGTCTTGTCCCATTCTTTGTACGTGTCCGTACCAGATTAATTGTGCTTCTTCAATGCTGTCGATGATTGTCTTTTGTACGCCAATTTCTTCTTTGATTGTTTAATTTCGTATCCGCTCTCTAGCCTTGAAGTTCTAGCAGCTCGTCTCCAAGCATCCATTTCTGTAGCTTCTGACTTTTTTTACTGTTATTTTATTCTTCATGTTTCGGATCCGTACATCAACGTCCTTTCAATCATAATTTCGTATATCCTTTTCTTCCTTCATTTTCAATGTCTGTGCTCCATAGATTCCCATTCGATAATCTAATTATTTGTTTTGCTTTGTTTACTCTTGATTTTATTTCAACATCATCTGTCCCTTCTCCATTAAAGTTTATTCACAAGCTGTTGCATTTTTTTATACGTTCCTAGTTTTCTAAGATTATATCTGTTATTTCTTCTCCGACACACAGATACTGCGTTTTTTCTATGTCCATCAGTATTCCCCATTTTGATTTTACTAATATCCAGATTATTAAAGTGACAACTCTGGAATGTCCATGTCGCCGATAGGATGGATTAATCAAGTTAGGTTAGTCAAGATGGCTCGCCGGAATAATCGTTCAGAAGGGAAAAGACAAATTGTTTCTACGACCACGAATGCGACGGGACGGGGCGCATTGTATTGTATAGTAATGATGTTGCTTATAAACAGGGGACTCTCCTAAATAGAGGCAGAATAAGAAGTTGATTATAATATGCAGATCAGCCAAGGAACCGGACATCGCCACGGCAATAAAACAAGTCACAAGCATCCAATTGCAGCCAGTAGTATTGTATGCTTCAGAAGCCTGTGACCTCAGCCCAAGAAGGTGCGATCAGAAGGTGGGAAAGAAAGATGTTAAGGAGGATATATGGAAGGTGTTGTACTAGATGTTGGAATGTGGTGTATGAGGACAAACGCCGAATTGTACGATCTATACAAGGAACCGGATATCGTCACAGTAATAAAACAAGGCAGAATTAGGTGGGCAGGTCACGTACCAGTCCGTGGAGGACCAGGAGGGGGAAGAGCAAGAGGCAGGCCAATAAGAAAATGGGTGGACGATATAGATGAAGATATGAGAAGAATGGGGGTCAGAAGGTGGCGAAGAGTCGCACAAGACAGAGAGGAGTGGAGGCCAGGGCTCTTTATGAGATGTAACACCGTGGAGCAGTAGTAGTTGGTTATAAATAGGAGACTCTCCTAAATAAGAAGATGAAGAAGAAGAAGTTGATTATAATATACAATAGATGAGTCACTACATCAGATGTCCACATCTTGTGGATACGGGTTTGGCAGTCCCGATGTGCCCTAACTGGATTCTCACGTTGCTTCAACTTGTCTTGGGTGAGATCCGTTCCTTTAGTCTTTTCTGTCTAGTGTCTCTTGTTCTTTTCTGACCCCGACGCTATTAGAGTAATCGAGGGCTAGGGTGTCTTCCTTTTTCAATTCTAATTTCTTAATTTTGGGTGGCTTAGGATCTTAGAGTGCTCACTGATGCCGGCAGGTGAGCATTGGAATACTAAGAAACTTTCAGTATCAGAATAACTGATACAAAACCACCAAATCCTATCTCAGAAAGAGAAGGGTGAGGGCGAATCCCCTGCGTTCCAAAACAGGGCCTTTCGGTTAAAGTATGGTAACCCTGACAGAAGAGCCTCTGGTCCTCCTGGTAGGGGGTTTTGCAACAGGCCAGTAACCTGTTCATGTAAAGTTTGAAATACTTGCAGTATCCAAAGCAGCCTCGGAGTAAGGTCTGGTGAGACGTGGGTCGTCCGAGGATGAGATGGGTGCCGGAACAGGTTTATAAACGTAATCCTTGAAGAGAAGAAGAAGAAGATGAAGAAGAAGATCGGCCACACAGGAAGACATGTGAAAACAAAAATACCACCTCTAAGTTAATTACAAGGAAAACTCTCCTGGAAACTTTGAGTAGGCGAGAAACGACTTGTCCGATATAATGGAGCACAACAATTTAAATCAAATTTATAAAAATATTTTGTGGTCAGTAGTGGTTTAAAGAAAATATCGATGTTATTACCATCAGTATTAATTATTGTATCAAGTTAATCGCGTTTCGTTCAGAAACCGCAAAACGTTTTGACTGCACGCAGACAATAGCGACTTGATTGTGTTCATTCAGATCGATGAAGACGTAACAGATATTTCATAATTAAGGAGATTACAAGGTGGTAGCGGCCGGAGAACATCTAATTTCTGTGTGTAGTGTTTATGATTGGGAGCCAACCGTGCGTGGAGGCGGGGGAGATGGAACGATTTCGCAGGAAATGGGACTGCTTGCTTACAGAGAAACACAATTTGTAAAAGTTCCCATCACGGGGCCGCTCGTATAACTTATGATTTATTTACTGGCTATATACTGACCTCGTTTATATTGTGTTAACCAAACGCCATTTCATGCCTTGTAATCTTTTTGCAGACGTCTCACCTACTGTTCAACACAGTTCTCGCATCTAAAATTGGTCTCCTGAAATAGGCTGACTCAATTGTGGGAACCAAAAAGGCAGGATGTTTTTCTTTTTAGAATGGTTTTTCTCCACAAAATGTTTCTATGTCGAAATATTATGTTAAAAACACCATTTTATCGTATTAGAGTAACACAACAATTGCTATCAATATCACACACATCATTATTATTTTATTGTTGTCACACACATCATTATTATTTTATTGTTGGGTTTCCTTTACAATATGAAAATATCTTTCTCAAAAACATTGTTGGCCTTTCTCAGCTTTATGTCCTTGCGCTAACATTAACTTATGTTTAAGCCTCCTAAGGGTAAAGTTACGTGTATCATCGCTCGACATCTCTATTGTAGTCACAAATAATGTCGTTTCCAAGGTAACTGAAATGGTCAATCAGTTCTAATTATCTATTAGCAAAAACTAGTACTTGACTTATATAGTCAGTCTTCTTCTTATTCTACACTTCAAGGATTAGGCAATGTGGCTGCTCCGATTTCATATTATCAAATACATTTCTTTCTTGGCCTTCCAACATCCTCTCTTCCAGAAGGCTTGTACTTGTTTACAATTACTGGTATTCTATTCTCATCCATGCGACTTAAATGCTGTGTCCATTTTCCCCTGTATTCTTCAATTAAAAATTTTGTTCCTTGTTATCCTTGTTGAAAACAACAAATATTATAATGTAATGCCCATTCCTCAACTACTGTATGGTAGTGAGACTTGGATTAGAAAGGGCAAAGATATATCTAGAATCCAAGAAGCGGAAACGAGGTTCTTGAGGGCTGTAAAGGGTTGTACCAGAAGATATCTTATCAGAATCGATCATATTATAATGGAGCTAGGCATAGCTGAAAGCTAATGTGAGAAAATCTTCCGATAAAAAAACGGAGTGGCGGTTACACGTAGAGAGAATGACTCCAATTAGATTTTCAAGAAGAGTCCATGACAATCATCTAAGAGGGAAGAGAAGTGTGGGAAGACCCCGTAGCGATGGTCGGATGTCTTCCATTGAGACTGAAACAAGCTACTAGCCTAAGCCGTAAATGCTGACGACGACGACGACGACGAAATCACAAAGGCAAATAGTTAAGATTCCAGCAGTATCCTAAGGATGTGTTTAACAAACTACCAAGCACTATAATGAGTCACCGACCAGCCTAGGGGCAGCCTTTTGTCTGAGGAAAAACACCTCCACGACAAGACCACTGAATTGTAACTGAGCGCTTCATATACAACACATTGAATGAGGCAGCCTTAGGCTCTAATCGCAAATCTCTACTAAATAACACTCACAGAAAGCAATGACTTCAGTTTTGCAAAGAACGTTTAGGGTGGCTCAGAGAAGCTTGCTGGGAGAGGGTAATTTTTTCAGATGAATGTCGTTTTGAGCTATATCCTTGACATAAAGTCAGAGTTTGCCAGCTTTGTACAATTAACTTTAACCGAACTTAAAATGTATAAATGCAGCTTAACCAGCCTCTGTTCTTACAAGGGAGAAGAGACGTGTGGGAAGACACCGTAAACGATGGTTGGATGTCTTCCACTGAGACTGATGACTTCCATAAGTCGTAAAGGTTGACGACGACGACGACGAGTCAGTACAGTAGAGTCCAGGCTATTTCCAAACACGTCTCAACCGTCTAGTAATGAATAGTGCGCGTGAGCAATGTTTTATTGTTCGGCGTGATCTGATCTGTATTGTTTACTGTTATCGATCTCCGTTTATCGATTGTTGTTAAAAAGTGAAAGTGATTTACGATTACTGTACTGACTAATGCACCAACGTTCTGCGCCGTCTTTAGCAATCACAGATACGAGGTTTGATCAAAACGTTCCTGCAATTTTACAATTTCCACCGTTACTAGATGATCCTAGTAGTCATTTTCAATTTACAAATGACTAAAGGCAATGATCCGAATTATTTCATTGGAACATAGTTTAAAATACTTTTAGCCAGTTTTTTGATGAGTGCAAAATTTTTTCCTTCGGACGTATGTATGAATTAAAGTATACGAAGTTTGATCAAAAAGTTCGCGCAATTTTGGAAATTCCCAACGCTACAAGTGTCAGATTAAAAACCTGCCTTTATATGATGTTGGTGCACATATGAATGACAAACGTACAAAAATTTTAGCTCTACTTAATCCATAGTTTAGGTCTCACAGCTAATTGAGTAAGTCGTTCTTAGGTGTATTAGGCGATTTTTTGTCAGTCTACAATGCAAGATTAAAGAATATAGATTTAATTTTGTGTAAACTGTGAGATAAACTGCTCTGTCCTGGTGAACGGTGTTCATAAGCCTTCTGCCGAGACTGCTGTGCGTGAAAAAGCGGTTCATAAGCTTCAAATACTGTCGTAAATTAGTTTAAGATCGTGATTGTCAGATGAGGATTATGTTTTTGTGTTCCACGAAATTTCATCGCCAGGCGCAGTGGTAAATACAGAGTACTATTCGGACGTTTTACGCCATTTGTATGAAACTATTCGTACAAAAACGGCCAGATTCACGGAAGAATAATTTATTGTAAATTACAGCCTGATAATGCGCCTGGACACACGTCATTGCCTGTTAAGAATTTTGCCAGGCTAGGCAAAGGAAAACGTTATAATGCTGACACGGCATATGCCGTATTCACCAGATGTGTCCCAACGCGATCTTTCCTGCTCCTAATAGTGATAATTTCTAAGTAACGATAACGTTTCGCGACGTTGAAGACGTAAAACAAAAATCGCTAAACGAGCCCCTCGACTCGGAACAGCGAGGCCGCGAATAATCAGAACGAGTATTTCGACTTTTCAGTTATCGTTGAATCGGAACAGGAAATTTCAACTTTTCAGTCACTGTTATATCTGTTCCACAAAAATAATCGTTCCAAAATACCTGTTCTAGGTATATCGGCCCACCTCTACTAGAAATCGTTGATGTCAGAAATGGGAAATAGAAATGATGGGTGAGGGGGGAGAGAGAGAGAGAGAGAGAGAGAGAGAGAGAGAGAGAGAGAGAGAGAGAGAGAGAGTGATGAAGAGAGAGAGAGAAGACAGATAGACAAATAGACAGGCAGACATTGCGACATAGACGAAGACAGAGACAGACAGCCGGAGAAAGAGAGAACGAATCTGGATCATATCGTATAAACAGGGATGCCAGGTGTGGGGATATTTCCCCACGTGGGAGAATTTGAGGCCTTAAAAAACCTGTGTGTGGTAATTTGGGGCGATTTCCTGCCAATAGTGAGTACGTTCAAATAATTGTAATTTTGGAATTTCTTAACAGAAAATATTAAAGACATCGAGACATTGACTTTAGCACCATCGACCTTTTAAAAAATAAATTTTATTTTTATTTCACTATAAATGGTGCAGTCATGGACAAACAGACCAACTATACAGAGTGTCCCGGGAGGAGAGGGAAATAATTTGAGAAATGGTTCTATAGTGTAAAAGAAGAAAAAAAGTATATATAAACATATGTCCGGAAACGCTTTGTAAGCGAGTTATGGCTAGCGAAAGATTTCGCCCGGGTTTCGGTTCCCCCGGGTAAATGAAGACTTTCTGAAATTCTGGGAAGGTAAATTAAGGGGCGAATTCTGTTGTTTCTTATGGTTTTTGACCTGAAAAATCGAATAAAATAGGTCGCAGAACTGTATCTCCCATAAGTTTCATGATATCTGACGTAAAACAGAAAACTCTTTGCCTAAAAACACGTTTGGAAAATTGGAAACAATTGGAATTTTTTGTTGATTTTTATTTACTTTATATACACCATTTTTCTCAGAATTAAATTCTTTACAAGTTATGTTTTTAACTTTTATGCATTTATTAGTCATTTAACAAAGTTATTGTACTTCTAACCTAAAAAAAACGTTACTCGGGGGAACCGAAACCCGGGCGAAATGTTTCGCTAGCCGTAACTCGCTTACAAAGCGTTTCCGGACATATGTTTATATCAATTTTTTTTCTTCTTTTACACTATAGAACCATTTCTCAAATTATTTCCCTCTCCTCCCGGGACACCCTGTATATAAGCTAGAAATAGGTGACACTAATTGTAAACTGTTTTTGTGAATTAAACAATTATTGAAAAAATTTGTGTAAATGAAGTATAATGGTCTATGTAGTGTGAGAAAGTATTTCAAAAGCATGTAGTTTGATCTTTTATCACTTTTGAAGAAAGTTTTTAAATTTTTATGTTATGCTTGTAATTGTATTGAAACATGCAAAATATACTATTCTAAAACACGAATGTACGTATGCATATGTCTTATGTACACACGTACCTGTGGAACTGGGGATTTTTATGCCAAAGTGGGGAAATTTTATGAAGCTACGAGAGTTAGTTGAAACGTTCGCGGAGCGACGTCTATTGGTTACAGCTGGAACTAACATTTTCCGTATGCTGTAAGATTCGTATTTCATCTAAACGCCTGTTAATTTTCAAATCTATCTGCCAATTTGTTAACTGTTTATCAGCTATTTAAAATTTATGTGTCACGGGTGTTTTGAAAAAGTGGACAGAATCAAACATCGTGCAGTGACTGAATTCTTTGTTAAAACGTGCCCAGAGCCAATAAAAATTCACAACGAAATGCTAAATGTGTTAGGAGATGCTGCGCCTTGAAACCCCTACTTCATATTGAGTAGTTAAAACAAAAAGAATATTTCTTTTTGTAAAGAGGGGCCACAAGTTAATTAAAACTAGGCTAAGGCCTAGAGAAGCAAAAAATTGTGCCGGGTCCAGTATGACGGGACTTCCAATGAAAACTCAAGAATTAAATAATTAACAATCCCATTTTATTATTCTATCTCATAACAACAATAATAAAAAAAAAAACAACAGTGATTTATAATTCCCCTTTAAATAGTTAAATAAAGAAGTATACCCTCTCAACAAGGCCACCTGAAAAATATTAACTGAATCCAAGAAAATAATTGCTATGTCACACCATCAATGAATTGAAAATTTAAAATAATCATTAACCTCAAAATAAAGCTCCCATTAAACTATTTATTAAAATATAAAATTTATATCATGTGTTCCTTTTAGAATACTGTATATGAATCAATGAAGATAAATAATTTCATTCCTTGTTACTATTAATAATAAAATAATTACGCAACAAATTAAATAAATTTTAAAGGTGACAATTCCTATACTTGTTAAATAAAATAATTAATTTCCTAAAAGAAATGATCAGGCACGATTATTGAGATAGAATACCTCCCTTAAAAAGAAAATGAAAAGGATATATCCACATGACTACATGTGTTAACTTTCTGTTGTAAAAGACCCTGAATAATAAATCCCTATATCCCAAGTTCCCACCAAAAGTACAGAAAATGTATAATATTTATAACCCCCAAAATGTACACAGAAATATACACACATAACATGTTCCACAGGACAAAAATACATTATACAATTGTATACATAAAATACATAAAGGTCTCTTGCCACGCCCTTTTTTATATTACCCTTCTGGTGTATATAAATTCTAACTTTTCCTTTTATAATAATCCGAATTAGGATTATTAATTTACATTTATAATAGTACCCACATGGTGTGGGTTAATTGCACGTCATGTGTATAATAATGTATTGCATAAAAATGTCCCCAGGACCTAATAAAAATTCAAAAGTAAGTGCCTAAGTGGCTAAGTGCTAAAATACTTAATTAGGGTGAGAAATAAAAATTGTTTAAAATAATTAACGCCCCCCAGTTATCAGAATTAGTATAAAGAATTTATATATACTTAAATAGGGCCAATTAATGAAAAGAGAAAAATTGCACAATATTAGCACCTTATAAAAAAATACACTTGGGTCAGAGACGGACATGTTCATTCAACTTTCGGCTTGTTTCAACAAACAAGTCTCGACAAACAAGTTGAAAAGTGTTTCGACATGCATAGCTTGGTTGAAACTAGTTAAAAAATTCGCCTACCTCCCCAGTAATCCTTTTATACAATGAAATAAACTGATATTTTAAATTAAGAGAAAATATATGTTTTTATGCATAGTAAATTAAACTTGAGAAAATTACTAATAACAAAACTGACTTTAAATCTGTAGCGATAGCCCTATAAAGAAATGAGTGGAAATCTATGTTGGATGCTGTCTTGTAACCATGTCAGTCTCTGAACTGACAATTTACTATAAATATATTGAAATTTTACAATTAATTCTTTGTCTTAGTGTACACACTAAACTGTCCCATCAATTGGGGATCCAAATGAATGTTTACTTGAACGGTAGAAACTGATGGTCATGTATAACTGGTGGTGCCATGTTGATTCTACGTGTTAATTATAAATGGTTGTTTTTCACCTGCTTATGGGTCCAGAAGGATGATCTTTTATGGGTAACGTGGCGACCTTATGATTGGCATGTTGTTGTTGTTGTGGTGAGCTAATTCTCTTCGGTGGCGAGTGTGGAGCTTTTAAGACGGCATTCGTTCAGCTATGTAGCAGGCCTTTCTTCTCTGTTCGGCGAACCCTGATCACACATTATATTTTTAGTGAGAGACCACACACAAATGCCCCCACTGTTTGGACACCCTCCAAAATCATATATAAAGACAACACTTAGTTATGGGCTACATAATGAAACTTGGTAAAATTATTTTGGCCAACATGCCTTATTTAAAAACTCTCTAACAATGATTCTTTATAAACTGAACCTCACCTAATGTGAGTTACTTTTAGCAATATAAAATTTTATTTTGGCTTTGTAACATCTTATGAACTTATTACTTTGAGTGAAATGGTGGTTACCACGTGGTGCAGAATTTATTTAAAACACATAGTTTTCTTACTACATATAATTTGAGAACACCATTAATTTGAATTTGACATGATTTACATTTAACGTGCCTGAGTAAGTTCCCATATATATGTATAAAGTTTTACTGTCATTGTAGCAAAACTTTATACCACTTAATGACGACGCATGGTGCAATAGGTTAAGTGCACAACACAATCTCGTTACATCGGTGTTAATGAAAGTTCAAACTTAATTATTTTGTTGTTAATGTACTTTAGGTTTTAGGGCCGAGATTCAGACACTCCAATACTCTAGTTTTATTGGTTTATAAAAACTTTACAACAATTACGTATCTCACAATGCATGATTCAACAAGTGGGTACGCTCACTCAAGCTTACTAAAAAAAAAGTTTTCTCCCGTGAAATGTAGTATTCGATAGATATAATGTAATTAAAACTCACCGCAGTCGTTTAAGAAACTATTTTTCCATAGTTGTTAGAAGTAGAAGATGGAATTAATTCGTTTCTCCACCGAAGGAATTTACCACGAGGCCATCAGTTAGACTTCCATGTTGAGACAAGCACTAGGAACGGAGTTGGTGAAGCACTTCGCCTGTCTTCAATCAGGCGATAGGTAGCGGCACCTGGCTTTTATAATGCCTCAACAAGCCGACAGATACCGACAGCGACCAAATAGTGTAGAATAGAAAACGGTAGTTTCTCCTATCCGCGGGTAGAGCGCAGCACTAATTACTGCCTTAAATTTCGTACTGCCAATAACGTCAAAACTGCCAATAAAATGACTGAACTAGCGCTGAATCTTTTGACTCAGCACACCCTCACCCCAAAAGGGCAACATAGTTGCCCCAACGTTAAAGGCCAGGAGGGTACCCTGCAGTGTACCTCCCCCCAAAAGATACCGGTGGACGTCGTGTTTGGGTTGGCTCAGCTGAGCTTGCTCTCAGGAGAACAGAAATCAAAAAGGAAAATGAAAGAGACGAAAGAAGATATGTATTATGTAAGTGTGCGGGTGCTGCATGCTGACCTGATCAGAGTCCGCATACAGCACAAGAGAGAGAGACAGCAAAAGACAAAAGAAAGATTCCTACCTAGGTCTTCTGACCTCCTGAGGCTTGCCCACCAACAGAGACCCAACTAATACCTACCCAGGACAACAACAAACCCCCCCCTTTTCTTACTGGATTGGAAAACTCAACGCCAATGCAACCATCCTCATGCGACCCTCTCCGCCAGACCAACCCCACAGGACCGCCCCAATACGTCACACTCTCTGGTGACCACCACCTACTCCTCCTGCTGCCACTCACACACGCGTCCGAAGACCAAAACAAGGTAACTAATACCTTGGTATGTGAGCGCCCATAACACTTCTGTCCACATATGGACTGACCAGCCATATGCTAAAACAAGGCATCACATATCCTTGACATATCTAACTGGTCGTTAAAAAAACCATCCCTATACTAGGGCGGACGGCCCCTATTAGCCGGACAGAGAAAACCGCATAGAGGGCACGCGAACATCAATCCCTTCACTTGGTCTTCAATACTGCAGAACTAACGAGGGGGGTTTTACTTCAGTACGACCACGTCGAACAACCTACACTTAATCAAAAATAACTACCACGGAAAGCAACTAGGGAATGCGGCATGGCCAGGACTCTACAAAAAATCAACGACAACCTACAACAAAGAAAAATGAAAACGACACTAAACTCACTACCCACGTAGTCACAACTCTTCTAACTAACTTCTCTCTGATATTTTTTTTTCTTTTTCCTTTTCTAATTTTTTTTGCTTTTTCCTTTCTAATTTTTTTTATTTGTTTTTTGGTTTTTACTTTGTTTTCTGAGGGGAGGGGTAGAAAAATTGGGAAGATGAAAAGGGCAAGGATCATTGAAAGTTCAACAGCTAGGACTAAGGTAAAGGACATGGTTCCCTCCGAAAATAAGGATGGGTGGAGAAAACCAAGGCTCGCGGAGGCAGGGGCGCAACCCTGAAGTAGATGGACACCACTGGGATTGTGGGGAACATCTACCCGCTACCCGTTAACCGCTTTGTCTCACCCTTTTATGACGCACTTTCGGAACCCGTTCCTTGTGGACATCATTCTCTGAGAAACTATCTTGTGTAGAGCAATACTGATTTATTTCATCTGAATTATAATCAAGGTAACTTACTTTTCTACGTTTACCCCGATTTGGATTATCCTCAACCTCTAACTCCTCTGCTTCTATCTTCTTCTCTTCTACAATTTCCCCTGTTTCTATTTCTTCCACCTCTTCCTTTTTCTCCTCTATACAATTCAAATCATCATCACGACACTGCACATCTTCATCTTCTAGTTGCTCACCTGGTCCAGCTGAAACTTCTTTCCATTCCTCAGAATCCTCAACAATACTTACAGAAAGCGTCTGCACATCTTCACACACTACATCATTCTCACCCACAAACTCTACAACGCTGCCACCCAGTTTCTCCCCAACTTCTACCTCATCTACTTCTACCACACTTGCAGACTGGACATCCCCTAGTCCATCCGCAACCTCCGAAACACCTGCAGCCTCCGAAACACTTACACTTATACTCCCCTGCGTAGCATGTGCAGACCACTCTTCTGCCTCCTCCTTCGATTCCTCTTCTTCACCACTCTCAGCAACTATAACTTCTTCAACCTTAGCCAACCTGGAATCCAGCTGTCCAGGTCCATGTGCAATGTCTAAATTAAATTCTACTGACGATGGTAAAGCTCCACCATCAAGTGACTTCTCATCTTCCGGCGTAGGCGATGATGATGTTATCGTCTCTGGATCCACCTTGGGCAGAAATGGATTTACTGGAACAATTACTGCGACCTTTGGTCGGACAGTATTTGAAGCAGCACAACACCGGGCCATCTCCACGAAACAACGTGGACGATTCCCAAACCTTAAACGGGAACTGTCTTGGGAATTCAGTCCTCCTATAATTATATCTAGGACTTCGGTGTCGGTCAACCCTAATCTTAATACCCGGGCAGCTTTTCGTATGTCCTGCACGTAGTCCCCCAGCGCCTCTCCGTCGGCCTGATAACGATAGAATAAATCCAACCTAAGCTGGGAACGTCGTGGAGGATATATGAAGTAATCCAACACTTCCCCATGAAAAGTGACGACCGTGCCGCCCCGACGCCAAGTGTTGGTGACCTTCTCTGCCAATGTACCCTGGCAATACGGGTATATAAGGCACAAGACCTCCCCATCGGATATACCCGGATAGGCTGCCAACTGCAGGACAAGGTCCAAGAAAACCAGCAGCTGGTCCTCCTTAAATGCATCTACCACCGAAAATTTCTGGAGAACTGGGGTGAGAGGGTGGGGCAATTTCTGTTTCTCCCGGTGGTCGGGGGACGACAATTTCTGAAAGCATAGCGCCGCCAGAATTACACAATTCGCAAAACACTATCAACAAAACACAACACCCTACAAATACCTAACACCTACAAACATATTGACAATAATAAGATTGGAATAAGAAAAACTCACGTACTGTTCTTCCAAAGAGTAGACTGCGGGTCCACCTACCGATGCGAGAACTAGCCCACTACCTGAACTGCTCACACTCGATTACACCAGACAAAAGGAACGCGACACACACACAACACGAAAACAAAATACCGACCAACGAAAATTTATTTTAACATTTCTTAGGTTACCTCCAGCTACCATTTATCGGAAGAAACCGACTGCCGATCGGGCCATACCGCATAATCACAAAAAACGGCAACACCTCCCCGAACATGGGCAAGGTAAACTCAAACTAACCAAGCACCGACTGCGATAAGTCTTGCCCAGGGATTTCCCCTTCTAATATTTCCTACCACGTGGCACTATTCACTATGCAAGGCGGGCAAGTACATGTACATATATTTCAAACCTTAAAACTAACAAAAAATATTTTCACTGGGGATATAGGGCCTTTAAAGTTTTTCTAAGTTCTATTTGAACTTAACATTGTGAAAGTTCCAAAATATTTCCTAAGTTTGCAAGCCCCGTCACACCCACAGGACCCACGGGTTGACCCTCATCGTAACCACGCTCTGCTACCAAATGAAACCCCTACTTCATCTTGAGTAGTTGAAACAAAAAGAATATTTCTTTTTGTAAAGAGGGGCCACAAGTTAATTAAAACTAGGCTAAGGCCTAGAGAAGCAAAAAATTGTGCCGGGTCCAGTATGACGGGACTTCCAATGAAAACTCAAGAATTAAATAATTAACAATCCCATTTTATTATTCTATCTCATAACAACAATAATAAAAAAAAAAACAACAGTGATTTATAATTCCCCTTTAAATAGTTAAATAAAGAAGTATACCCTCTCAACAAGGCCACCTGAAAAATATTAACTGAATCCAAGAAAATAATTGCTATGTCACACCATCAATGAATTGAAAATTTAAAATAATCATTAACCTCAAAATAAAGCTCCCATTAAACTATTTATTAAAATATAAAATTTATATCATGTGTTCCTTTTAGAATACTGTATATGAATCAATGAAGATAAATAATTTCATTCCTTGTTACTATTAATAATAAAATAATTACGCAACAAATTAAATAAATTTTAAAGGTGACAATTCCTATACTTGTTAAATAAAATAATTAATTTCCTAAAAGAAATGATCAGGCACGATTATTGAGATAGAATACCTCCCTTAAAAAGAAAATGAAAAGGATATATCCACATGACTACATGTGTTAACTTTCTGTTGTAAAAGACCCTGAATAATAAATCCCTATATCCCAAGTTCCCACCAAAAGTACAGAAAATGTATAATATTTATAACCCCCAAAATGTACACAGAAATATACACACATAACATGTTCCACAGGACAAAAATACATTATACAATTGTATACATAAAATACATAAAGGTCTCTTGCCACGCCCTATTTTATATTACCCTTCTGGTGTATAAAAATTCTAACTTTTCCTTTTATAATAATCCGAATTAGGATTATTAATTTACATTTATAATAGTACCCACATGGTGTGGGTTAATTGCACGTCATGTGTATAATAATGTATTGCATAAAAATGTCCCCAGGACCTAATAAAAATTCAAAAGTAAGTGCCTAAGTGGCTAAGTGCTAAAATACTTAATTAGGGTGAGAAATAAAAATTGTTTAAAATAATTAACGCCCCCCAGTTATCAGAATTAGTATAAAGAATTTATATATACTTAAATAGGGCTAATTAATGAAAAGAGAAAAATTGCACAATATTAGCACCTTATAAAAAAATACACTTGGGTCAGAGACGGACATGTTCATTCAACTTTCGGCTTGTTTCAACAAACAAGTCTCGACAAAGTCTCGACAAACAAGTTGAAAAGTGTTTCGACATGCATAGCTTGGTTGAAACTAGTTAAAAAATTCGCCTACCTCCCCAGTAACCCTTTTATACAATGAAATAAACTGATATTTTAAATTAAGAGAAAATATATGTTTTATGCATAGTAAATTAAACTTGAGAAAATTACTAATAACAAAACTGACTTTAAATCTGTAGCGATAGCCCTATAAAGAAATGAGTGGAAATCTATGTTGGATGCTGTCTTGTAACCATGTCAGTCTCTGAACTGACAATTTACTATAAATATATTGAAATTTTACAATTAATTCTTTGTCTTAGTGTACACACTAAACTGTCCCATCAATTGGGGATCCAAATGAATGTTTACTTGAACGGTAGAAACTGATGGTCATGTATAACTGGTGGTGCCATGTTGATTCTACGTGTTAATTATAAATGGTTGTTTTTCACCTGCTTATGGCTCCAGAAGGATGATCTTTTATGGGTAACGTGGCGATCTTATGATTGGCATGTTGTTGTTGTGGTGAGCTAATTCTCTTCGGTGGCGAGTGTGGAGCTTTTAAGATGGCATTCGTTCAGCTATGTAGCAGGCCTTTCTTCTCTGTTCGGCGAACCCTGATCACACATTATATTTTTAGTGAGAGACCACACACAAATGCCCCCACTGTTTGGACACCCTCCAAAATCATATATAAAGACAACACCTAGTTATGGGCTACATAATGAAACTTGGTAAAATTATTTTGGCCAACATGCCTTATTTAAAAACTCTCTAACAATGATTCTTTATAAACTGAACCTCACCTAATGTGAGTTACTTTTTGTAATATAAAATTTTATTTTGGCTTTGTAACATCTTATGAACTTATTACTTTGAGTGAAATGGTGGTTACCACGTGGTGCAGAATTTATTTAAAACACATAGTTTTCTTACTACATATAATTTGAGAACACCATTAATTTGAATTTGACATGATTTACATTTAACGTGCCTGAGTAAGTTCCCATATATATGTATAATGTTTTACTGTCATTGTAGCAAAACTTTATACCACTTAATGACGACGCATGGTGCAATAGGTTAAGTGCACAACACAATCTCGTTACATCGGTGTTAATGAAAGTTCAAACTTAATTATTTTGTTGTTAATGTACTTTAGGTTTTAGGGCCGAGATTCAGACACTCCAATACTCTAGTTTTATTGGTTTATAAAAACTTTACAACAATTACGTATCTCACAATGCATGATTCAACAAGTGGGTACGCTCACTCAAGCTTACTAAAAAAAAAGTTTTCTCCCGTGAAATGTAGTATTCGATATATATAATGTAATTAAAACTCACCGCAGTCGTTTAAGAAACTATTTTTCCATAGTTGTTAGAAGTAGAAGATGGAATTAATTCGTCTCTCCAACGAAGGAATTTACCACGAGGCCATCAGTTAGACTTCCATGTTGATACAAGCACTAGGAACGGAGTTGGTGAAGCACTTCGCCTGTCTTCAATCAGGCGATAGGTAGCGGCACCTGGCTTTTATAATGCCTCAACAAGCCGACAGATACCGACAGCGACCAAATAGTGTAGAATAGAAAACGGTAGTTTCTCCTATCCTCGGGTAGAGCGCAGCACTAATTACTGCCTTAAATTTCGTACTGCCAATAACGTCAAAACTGCCAATAAAATGACTGAACTAGCGCTGAAACTTTTGACTCAGCACAGCCTTCAAAAACAGTAATTTGTAAGTGGTAGAGTTTAAATGCGGTCGCACGAGCGTTGAAGATGATTCCTCCAGTGGGCGCCCAAAAAAAATATGATACACGGTGTTACAAGACCAGCGATTGAGAGTGGACGGCATTGCTGAGATAATAGGCATATTACACGATCGTGTGCATTATGTTAAACAATATGATAGACGGTGTTACAAGACCAGCGATTGAGAGTGGACGGGATTAATGAGATCATAGGCATATTACACGAGCGTGTGCATTATGTTAAACAATGTGATACAGGGTGTTACAATACCAGCGATTGAGAGTGGACGGGATTAATGAGATCATAGGCATATTACACGAGCGTGTGCATTATGTTAAACAATGTGATACAGGGTGTTACAAGACCAGCGATTGAGAGTGGACGGCATTGCTGATATAATAGGCATATTACACGAGCGTGTGCATTATGTTAAACAATGTGATACAGGGTGTTACAAGACCAGCGATTGAGAGTGGACGGCATTGCTGAGATAATAGGCATATTACACGAGCGTGTGCATTATGTTAAACAATATGATAGACGGTGTTACAAGACCAGCGATTGAGAGTGGACGGGATTAATGAGATCATAGGCATATTACACGAGCGTGTGCATTATGTTAAACAATATGATACACGGTGTTACAATACCAGCGATTGAGAGTGGACGGCATTGATGAGATCATAGGCATATTACACGAGCGTGTGCAATATGTTAAACAATGTGATACAGGGTGTTACAAGACCAGCGATTGAGAGTGGACGGCATTGCTGAGATAATAGGCATATTACACGAGTGTGTGCATTATGTTAAACAATATGATACACGGTGTTACAATACCAGCGATTGAGAGTGGACGGCATTGCTGAGATCATATGCATATTACACGAGCGTGTGCATTATGTTAAACAATGTGATACAGTGTGTTTGAAGACCAGCGATTGAGAATGGACGGCATTGCTGAGATCACAGGCCGCTTACATGAGCGTGTGCATTATTTTAAACAATGTGATACAGGGTGTTACAACACCAGCAATTGAGAGTGGACGGCATTGCTGAGATCATATGCATATTACACGAGCGTGTGCATTATGTTAAACAATGTGATACAGGGTATTACAATACCAGCGATTGAGAGTGGGCGGCATTGCTGAGATCATAGACATATTACACGAGCGTGTGCATTATGTTAAACAATATGATACAGGGTGTTACAATACCAGCGATTGAGAGTGGACGGCATTGCTGAGATCATAGGCATATTACACGAGCGTGTGCATTATGTTAAACAATATGATACACGGTGTTACAATACCAGCGATTGAGAGTGGACGGCATTGCTGAGATCATAGGCATATTACACGAGCGTGTGCATTATGTTAAACAATGTGATACAGGGTGTTACAATACCAGCGATTGAGAGTGGACGGCATTGCTGAGATCATAGGCATATTACACGAGCGTGTGCATTATGTTAAACAATATGATACAGGGTGTTACAATACCAGCGATTGAGAGTGGACGGCATTGCTGAGATCATAGGCATATTACACGAGCGTGTGCATTATGTTAAACAATGTGATAGACGGTGTTACAAGACCAGCGATTGAGAGTGGACGGGATTAATGAGATCATAGGCATATTACACGAGCGTGTGCATTATGTTAAACAATGTGATACAGGCTGTTAAAATACCAGCGATTGAGAATGGACGGCATTGCTGAGATCATAGGCATATTACACGAGCGTGTGCATTATGTTAAACAATGTGATACAGGGTGTTACAATACCAGCGATTGAGAGTGGACGGCATTGCTGAGATCATAGGCATATTACACGAGCGTGTGCATTATGTTAAACAATGTAATACAGAGTGTTACATTACCAGCGATTGAGAGTGGACGGCATTGCTGAGATCATAGGAATATTACACGAGCGTGTGCATTATGTTAAACAATATGATACAGGGTATTACAATACCAGCGATTGAGAGTGGACGGCATTGCTGAGATCATAGGCATATTACACGAGCGTGTGCATTATGTTAAACAATGTGATACAGGCTGTTAAAATACCAGCGATTGAGAATGGACGGCATTGCTGAGATCATAGGCATATTACACGAGCGTGTGCATTATGTTAAACAATATGATACACGGTGTTACAATACCAGCGATTGAGAGTGGACGGCATTGCTGAGATCATAGGCATATTACACGAGCGTGTGCATTATGTTAAACAATGTGATACAGGGTGTTACAATACCAGCGATTGAGAGTGGACGGCATTGCTGAGATCATAGGCATATTACACGAGCGTGTCCATTATGTTAAACAATGTGATACACGGTGTTACAATACCAGCGATTGAGAGTGGACGGCATTGCTGAGATAATAGGTATATTACACGAGCGTGTGCATTATATTAAACAATATGATACACGGTGTTACAATACCAGCGATTGAGAGTGGACGGCATTGATGAGATAATAGGCATATTACACGAGCGTGTCCATTATGTTTAATTCAAGAACTTGGTGTGAAAAAGTTTGTGCAAGATTGGTACCACATTTGGAGTCTTGGTTTTTTGGAAGTCCACTGTCGGGCACCATTTTCAATGCTTGTTCGAATAAGTTTAAACGCGAGTCCCCAGTTACCAACCATTGTTTTTGACGATGCAAACCATCTCCTAACACACTTACCATTACATTGTGAATTTCCGTTAGCGTTAGGCCATTTTACTTCCATGTTCCTTAAGGAAATGGAAGTATGGTGATGGCAAAAAAAAATCGTCTTCGAGATTATTGCAGATTCTGATTGTACTACGCTCAAAACATGAAAAAAAGTCATTTTTTGAAAAGTGTCTGTGTGTGTGTCTGTGTGTCTATAGATTTGTTTTTGGCAAACGATAACAGTCGCAAATTCAAACAGAATCAAATGATTATTTGCATACAGCCCTGAATTATAGTGTTCTCAAGACCTATTGTTTTTGTCGAAGATCGGTTGAGGGAAAGGGGTAGTTTACCTGCAACGTTTTATGTTTTAACAAAGGTAATTTTTTCTATGACGAACGATAACTGCCGTAAATTCAAAGAGAATCAAATAATGTTTAGCATACAGCCCTGAATTGTAGAGTACTCAAGACCTATTGTGTTTGGTGAAGATCGGTTAAAGGAAAGGGGTAGAGTTTACCGGCAACGTTTTTTTTCATCAAGGGTAAGTTTTTTTTTATGGCAAACGATAACAGCCGCAAATTCAAACAGAATCATATAATGTTTTGCATACAGCACTGAATTGTAAAGTTCTCAAGACCTGTTGGTGTGGGTGAAGATCGGTTAAGGGAAAGGGGTAGTTTACCAGCAACATTTTGTTTTAACAAGGGTAATTATTTACTTTACTTTACGAACTTTAATACTTTGACGAACGATAACTGCCGTAAATTCAAAGAGAATCAAATAATGTTTTTCATGTATCCCTGAGTTGTAGAGATCTCAAGATCTGTTGATTTTGGTGAAGATCGGTTAAGGGAAAGGGGTAGTTTACCTACAACGTTTTATGTTTTAAAATGGTATTTTCTATGAAAAACGATAACAGCCGCAAATTCAAATAGAATCAAATAATTGTTTGCATTCAGCTCTGATATGTAGAGTACTCAAGACCTGTTGTTTTTGGTGAAGATCGGTTAAGGGAAAGGGGTAGTGTACCTGCAACGGTTTTTTTAAATCCAGGGTAATTTTTTTCTATGGCAAACGATGATAGCCGCAAATTCAAACAGAATCAAATAATGTTTTGCATACAGCCCTGAATTGTAGAGTTCTCAAGACCTATTGTTTTTGGTGAAGATCGGTTAAGGGATAGGGGTAGTTTACCTGCAACGTTTTATGTTTTAACAAGGGTATTTTCTATGGTAAACAATAACAGCCGCAAATTCAAACAGAATCAAATGATTATTTGCATACAGCCCTAAATTGTAGAGTTCTCAAGACCTATTGTTTTTGGTGAAGATCGGTTAAGGGAAAGGGGTAGTTTGCAAGCAACGTTTTATGTTTTAACAAGGGTATTTTTCATGGCAAACGATATAACGTGTCGGTTACGTTATAATCCAGGGAACCCGTGATAATTGACTCTGGCCAATTATACAGGCTGCCTACGTTGTAACAAACTGAAAAATTATACACATCACTAACAATAAATATAAGTACTCTAATAAAAGGAAACAGGGGAGGGAATTTTGCTGATTTATGCACTCAATTTAGTATGTAACAAAGATGACATCTCTTTATTTACGTATGATAGATAATACATTACAAATAAAATTTTTACTTACACAGAAATTGTAAAGGGGTTTTCTGTATTAAAAATGATCATACAGATAGTGTATTTACCTCGGATCCGAGTCTCTTTAAACTAGATATGAATTTTCAAATTTACTCTACTTCTTTAATCAATTACACTATTACTTAAAATACCATTTGAAGAATGGTTTCATTTAGTCGAGCGATGTTTCAAAGTTACATCTCAAGAGTTATGTTACAACGTATGATTTCTGAAATTACTGGTTACACCATTGTAATGCTTAACGCTTAGAGATTATCATTTAAAAGTCTTTTTCATTTAAAATTACTTATATTTTAAAAGATACATTACTTACGGAAGACGAGCTTCCGCGTCACCTCTAGTTAAATGTTATCTGTCCATGTCCTGCCGCGTGATTCTTCTGTACTCTCTTAGTCGTGGGTTGTCATCGTGGTAGTCTTTCCATTGGATGTCCTCGGAGTCAACTAATGATGAAGTGGATGTTATGGTGTCATCTAGCGTGAAGTCGTCCTGTTTCTCAGCGGTAGTGTAAATGCAGTTGAGGTCTTAGTCTTCGCTATTCACAGTTATTCACATCACATATGTAATAGCACAGAAGTATTGGAGTTTACATATTAGTTTCACATTATGTTGGAATTACACTTAACTTGAACCATATTTGATTTCTTTAATAGGAGATGTCACCTTACACACTTATTTTCTTCTTTCACATGTTTGTTTTAAAAAACACACTACATCTTAGTTACATAGATCTAGATCTCCACACTGTTAGTGGAATCTAACAATCAAATAAAATGAAAAATAAACATTTTGTGCAGAGCCCCGCTTGGAGCTGTTTACAGATTGAAAGTCGCATCATAAGTCCTACATTGTTACAACAGGAAAATTGTAACGACGCGGAGTGAATACTCCGCCATAATATAGTTCCAACTTTTAATTAGTAATACAGTCTTACAGTTCGACAAAATAAACAATCGAGACTTTGCTTGTCTACAGAATGTATTACAACTACTACCAGTGACTTTGAAATATTAAATATTTACATTATAGTTTACAGGTATTTTTTATTTAATGCCGGGTCGGTATGCAAGTTGGATCCGGTATACACAGGTCATAGCATGATAAATTTAATAAAGGGTTAACAGTTTTATTTTTTACTTTTGCCTTCTCAGTTTTAATTAATTATTTTAGTTAAATTCCCTTTTTAATTCTCATTACTATTATGAGTTAATTCAGGGGTATTTGGTTTAATAGTGCGATTTAATGGTTTTCACTAACTGCCCATTTTATATTTTTATTATTATTATTTTTTTATTTGTTTTAAATTTAAATCGTCACAACGATAACAGCCGCAAATTCAAATACAATCAAATACTTTTTTCCATACCTTCCTGAATTGTAAAGCACTGAAGGTCTGTTAATTTTAGTGAAGGTCAGTTAAGAGAAAGGGGTAGTTTACCTGCGGCGTTTTATGTGGTAACATGAGTAATTTGTTTTATGACGAACGATAACTGCCGCAAATTCAAACAGAATCAAATAATTTTTTACATATGTACCTGAGTTGTAGAGGACTCAAGGCCTATTTATTTTGGCCAAGATCGGTTACGGGGAAAGGGTAGTTTACCGGAAACATTTTTTGTTGTAACAAGAGTAAAGTACTTAATTTTGATAAATAAAGTATCCTGATAAGAAGATCTTAATAATCCACTGTAGAAACGTAGATGAAATATCTATAAATGAAGAGGCTTGTTGAACGGGGTGGGGGTAATTTTCTATAAATGAAAATTATAGTTGAAAGGGAGGGGATAATTTTTATTTATATGTCATATGGCAACAAAGAAGTAGTTTGTTGTTAAAATTCCTTCCTGGGCTGTTTGGGCTTGATCCAATGTTTTCTACAAAACCAGACGTTTCGGCAGTGCTATCGACTGCCAGCGTCAGTGAAAATTGAGTGCACTATCGTTAGGTGGTATACGTTAGTGATCACAGTACTGTGGTTAAGGCTGAAGAAAGAAGTAGTTTCTATGGAAATAGTTCATTTCGAAAAGTATTTTAAATATAAATCTTAGAACATGGAAGTCATGTATGGTTCTCCATACCGATATTTACTTTCATGTTCCATAAGGAAATAGAAGTATGGTGATGGCGAAAAAATCGTGATCGAGATAAGGGCTGTTTCTGATTGTACTACCCTCAAAACATGAAGAAAAGTCATTTTTCGGAAAGTGTGTGTGTGTGTAGAATTTTTTCTATAGCGAACGGTAACTGCCGCAAATTGAAACAGAGTAAAATAATTTTTTGCATACATACCTGAATTTTAGAGGACTCAAGGCCTATTGATTTTGGTGAAGATTGGTTAAGGGCAAGGGATAATTTACCTGCAACGTTTTATGTTTTAACAAGAGTAAAGTACTTAATTTTGATAAATAAAGTATCCTGAAAAGAAGGTCATGATAATCCACTGTAGAAAGGTAGATGGAATATTTATGAATAAAAAGGGTAGTTGAAGGGGTGGGGGTAATTTTCTATAAATGAAAATGATAGTTGATGGGGGAGGGAATCATTTTTTATATGTATACTACGTTATCGGAAACAAAGAAGTAGTTTGTTGTTAACATTCCTTTCCGGGGCTGATTGGCCATGGTCCAATGTTTTCTGCAAAACCAGACGTTTCGGCAGTGCTATCGACTGCCATCATCAGTGAAAATCGAGTGCGCGATAACGTGAGGTGGTATACGTTAGTGACCGCAGTACTGTGGTTAAGGCTGAAGCAGTAAGTAGAAAGATGTAGTTTCTACGGAAATGATTTTAAATATAAATCTTAGAACATGGAAGTCATGTATGGTTCTCCATACCGATATATTTAATTAAGAATTCATGATTTTGTCCATTTTTCAATACACGCGTGACACGTACATTTTTTAATAGCTGATAAACAGTGAATAAATTGACAGATAGATTTGAAAATTAACAGGCGTTTACGTGAAATACGAATCTTACAGCATACGAAAAATGTTAATTCCAGCTGTAAGCAATAGACGTCGCTCGCGAACTTTTCAACTGACCCTCGTGTATGGGGAAATGTGGTTTGATTGTCCTGGCAACAATGCGTATAAAGTTGTGTGTGTGTGTAAATTCAAACTGTAAGGTGTTATGAAGCGTGAAAACGAGGCTAAAAATGGTAAGTAAAATTGCAAGTACCATGACTTGTACTTGGCCCTGTACCAACTCATTGTTTGTCGTGGTGTAGGCATACTTACTGCAAGTAAGACACGGAATTTATTTGAAGTACAGTACAGTGCAGTTTGTGCTCGCGTTTGCACATTATTTAATACGATTATCGCGCGCGCGCGCACTATATATGGCGCTATTTGTAGCGCGCGGTGTCAGTCGTCAGCGTACAGACACACCACGCCACGCCCCGATCTCGCCCTGAGCAATTAATATTAACTCGTACTAATCAAAGCCCGTTTCCCCGTTGACACGTTATAATTTCACGTGATTAATGTGGAAACCACTTACCCCCCGACGATTTACAGGTCACAAGTTATAGCCTACTGCACGATATCTACCTGTTGTCACAGAGAACCGTCTGTCGCGCGAGCTATCAAGTCCCCGCAAATTGAACAGAACCAACAACAACTTCAGTAAAATCTCCGATTATGCGGATTAATTGAGACAGGAATTGATCCGGACCACTGAAAACTCGGATAAATTGAAAAGAATAAACAAGTTTTTCTGGAAAGTAGACTAATATTTTACGGATTACAACTCGGTCTGCAGTAGCATGTATCTGTGTCATTTTCTTAAAGATAGTCACATCTTCAACCGTGGAAATATACCACAGGAATGTAAGACAGCCTATATTATACCGATATGCAAGAAAGGCAACAAACTAGTTAGCAACAACTATCATCGTGGCATATCGATAACGAGTACAATTAGTAGAGCATATGGAAGAATTATCAGAGATAAGATAGAAAACAAATATAAGGGCTATGAAGAAGAAGAGCAGTGTGGCTTTAAAGCGGGTAGGTACAGACAAGTTATTAGGTCTAAAACAAGTTATTGTAATGAAATTAGAAAGAAATAGAGCAACTCACTTAATATTTATGGACTTACAGAAAGCTTACGATAATATACCTATCGTAAAACTATGAGAGATGCTTCAAGTACCAACATCAACCATACACTTATTATGACGTCCACAATAACAGTGGGAAATACACTATCAGAACCGTTCAGAGTAAATAACCTATTAAACAGGGCTGTTGCATCTCCCCCACGCTTTTCAAAATTTACGTTGCAAAAGCTCTAACCCATTGGAAGAAAAAATGCAAAAGGACGGGTATTGAAACTGACAATGACACACGCTTGTACACCCTGCAGTTTGCAGACGATCAAGTGATATGTGCAAATGAAAAAGAAGACCTGGAATATATGACACGCAAACGGAAGGAAGAGTATTGTTACGACATCACAGAACAATCTACGTGTTTATCGAACGTTCCAGAGGGATCCAGAATGTAATGCGTGTGGCGTACGTGACTCTTGACGCATTCGCGAGACTTTTCTCGAAGCTGCGCGGACTGCGTCAAGGCCGCAATTAATTACGGCGTACACACTGGCGCTAAGACGCAGTTTGGAATCTTCTGGTCTGCGCGCGGATGTATAAATACAAGGCGGCAGCGACCTTAGTTTTCAGTATAGTTGCGATATATTTACAGTGCGGTTCGAGTTATTATCGGGCGATATTACTGTGTACATTCAAGTGGTTACTAGTGAAGTGTTGCGTTTTATAATCGGGCGGGGTAATTGTAATACAAATGTGTTTAATAATAGTGGACATTTTATTGCATGTGAACAATTTTTATTTGATTTGTTATAAGAGACTGTGTTGATAATTACGAACTGTTTAACTGTGAAAATTAAAGCTGGTGATTAGTGACTGATTGGTGTCTTGTATTTTGTTTCCACTGCACCATACGACGATCATTAGACCGTCGCAACAGTATATAAAAATGGGGATTACTGATGAAGAACGCAGTATATCCGTGTCGAAAAGAACCAACAGATTGAATCTTAGAAAACAACGAACGTGTGAAAAAATGCAACAGCTACAAATACTTAGGAATAAACTTTAATGAAGAACGAACAGATGATGTTGAAATAAAATCAAGAATTAAAAAGCAAAACAAATAATTAGATCATTGAATGGGATTCTATGGAGCACGGAAAATGGAAAAGAAAGGAAGAAAAGAATATACGATAGTCCGTTTAAAAGCACGTTGATGTACGGATCCGAAACGTGGAGAATAAAAGAACAAGTAAAAAGAAAGTTAAGAACCTACATAAATGGATGCTCCGAGACCAGCTGCTAGAGCGTCTCAAGGCCAGAGCTTTGAAAACTTCAAGGCTAGAGCGAATACGAAATGAAACGATCAAAGAAGAAATGGGCGTACAAAAGACAATCATCGACGCACTTAAGAGGTACGGACACGTACAAAGATGATGGTTGTCCATCGTTTTATTTTAAGTAAAGTATCAGCATCATCCCTTGCCACTGGGTCATTTCAGCGATGCTTGGGTCTTCCGACAGGCCTTCTACCCTCGATTTGACTGAACTTGACTAGGTATTCGGTTGCCTTCCATCCTAATCATGTGTCCTACCCTTTGCAATCTATGCAGTCGGATGGTGGCGTGGCCAGATCATTGTCTTTATATCGCTTGTATAGTTCCTCATTGTGACGCATTCTCCATATCCTATTGACTTGGATTGGCCCATATATTCTCATCACAATTCTCCTTTCAAAGGTATTGACTATGTTAGCGGCCCGTTTGTTCAGAGTCCAAGTCCCACTGCCATATGTTATCACCGGTCTAATCATAACTTTATATTTAAAAGGAATAATTCCAAATATTTAGTACCAAGCCACGTGTTGTTCAATCAAATATATTGCAACTTACCGTCTGCGGCTTCCAGAAACAACGTCTTCACAAAGTTGACATGTTTCGGGACACTTGTCCCATCATCAGAACTTAAAATAATCGTGTATCATTTAAGTTGATACATTTGTCAATTAATTAAAATATTAAAATTCAACATGAAATAAATAATTTAAAGCAATATAAATACGTAAATGTCTTAAAGCGAGCGCGAACGTTACCGATGTACATCGTACGGAAATTGACCGCGCACTGAATTACATTTTGCTCCCACCACGACAATAGCGCAAAGCAGTGTCGTACAATACAATCCCAAATATTTAAACCGTTGTTTTTTTATTGTATCTTATTTTCATGTATATAATCTGGCTAGTACAGTGGTAAGCAAGGCGTTTTGCGGCGTAAACCGCTTTTCACACCGTGGAACTTATCGCCTGATCGTAGTTTCTTATGTAACGAGAATAATGTTTATGAATTTGGATACTTAACAAAGTACACGGTACAAGAATTAACAAAAAAGGAACACCAGTTAACACAAAGAAGGTTTGAAATAAAGATCGCAGTACGTGTTTATGGCTCGGTTAAAGAAGATGAAGAATGGAGAATAAGAAATAACCAGGAGGAAATAGACGAGGTATTGAATAATGAGGATATTGTAAGATTCATAAAGGCTCAACGAATACAATGGCTAGGTCACCTAGAGCAGAGGTTGGATGATCTGCGTATACCAAAGAAAATCCTAAGGGGTCAAGTCTATAAAAGCAGAAAGAGGGGGCGACCTAGGATAAGGTGATTGGATGATGTGCTAGATCTCTCTTCTTCTTCTTCTTCTTCTTCTTCTTCTTCTTCTTCTTCTTCTTCTTCTTCTTCTTCTTCTTCTTCTTCTTCTTCTTCTTCAGCAGCGCGACAACCAATTACTGAGTCAAGACCTCCTTTAACAGTCTCCGCCAGTTGTCCCGGTCAAGTGCAGCTGCTCTCCAGTTCCGGGTGTCAAGGATATCGCGCGCATCGTAATTCACACCGTCTTCCCAACGTAGTTTGGGGTCTACCAACTCTCCTGCTGCCATAGATCTGTTCTGTGAGTGCCTTTCTGGGTATTTCATTCTCCTCCATTCTGATCACATTTCCAGCTCACTTGAGTCTACCAAGTTTTATAACTTTCACAATATCTGGCTCGTTCAGGAGAGTGTTCAGTTCTTGGTTGGTCCTTTTCCTCCATTCACCTCCTACACGTAGGCTATTGGACCAAAAATACTGCGGAGGATTTTGACATCATGAACCAGCAGGCTTGACTCAGTCTTTCTAGAAATGGTCCAGATCTCAGAACCATAGGGGAGAACTGGGCGGATCAGTGTTTTACACAGAAGCAACTTGATGCTCTTTGCAATTGTTCTGCTCTGGAACAGGGGTCTGAGGCCAAAGAAGCACCTATTAGCTGAGGTGATACTTCTTTTTATTTCTTCAGTTGTTTCCCCATCGGAGTTAACTTGGCATCCTAAATAAACAAAGTTGTTGACTTTTTCGAAGGAACATATGCCAATTTGGACGCGCTCTCCTTCATTAGCTTCCTGTCCTGTGACCATGTATTATGCCTTGCTTTCGTTTATTATGAGGCCCGACCTCCTTGCGGGACTTTCAAGAGCAAGAAAGGCTTCAGTAACTGCTCGAAGGGACCTTCCGATTATACCTTGGTCATCGGCGTATCCTAGGACCTGCACCAGCCTGTTGAATACAGTCCCGGAGGAATCTATTCCAGCATCCCTGAGCTTTTCCCAAGGCAAGAATGAAGAGGAGGCAAGCAATTCATTTTACTTATTCATTTATTTCTTCATCATCTTCTGCAACAATCCAACATCCCAAATATTTAAACCGATTACCTATTTCCAAGTTTAATAAACTTAGCAGTCCCGTTTTCCAATACCATGATGCGTAACGCGCGCGCGCGCTTTCACACAGAGATACACATAAATAATTTATATTTTACACGTTATTATTATTATTATATATATATATATATATATAAAACACGAGGATTACCATACGTAATTACAAAATACAGTGCGACGGATCTGGTCTGGCAATTTATCACCTGCGCCCGTAACAGTTTTAATTTCCTGCGTATCATTGCAGTGCGGCTGGTGCTGGTGCTGAGCGCGGAATGCGAGCGATCATTGCCGAGTGTTAATCACACACATACACGACTCACAGAGCGAGACCACTAATCGAAACTGCACTGCACTTGCGTTTTCTCGTTTTGATGTTCATTGCCAGCTGTGTGTGTGCTTCATGCTCGATCCTGGTTAACAAATTCCCGTAACAGAATCGATACGGCATTTGATATCGATGACGTCTTCGTTTAAACGATGTATTAAATCACCGCAATAATAATCGAACCATTAAAAGCGTTCCTGGAACAAGTTAACAATTTTGAATACCAGGGCTACAGTGTGTCTTATAATGCAAGCAACGACGTCGTGAATAACATTGCACAAGTTCAACATTACGTGCGGGAGCATTAGGTGAACTCTTAAGTCAGCAAGTAAAGGAACACGCCTAAAATTCTACAAGGCGATAGCCCTTCCCACACTTCTTTATGGGTCTGAGCGTTGGACATTAACGAAAGGCCAGACCAGTCGCATCCAAGCGGCTGAAATGAGATTTCTCATGCAAGTGACAGGATATACTCTCCATGATCATAAGAAGCAACACAGATATACGGCATGAACTGAATACTATGAGTATACTCGACAGGATCGGCTGAATCGGTGGGAACATCTTTGCCGAACGGATGACTGCCGCATCCCCAAACAACTATGGAACTATAATCCGAGTGAACGGAGAGGTGTGTGTCGTCCGAGGAAGCGCTGGAGTGACCAGCTCTAATCTTCGCCTATTTGAGACCGGAACAAACCATCCTTTGTTTAATCCTTGATGATGATGATAATGATGAAAACAACAAAAACAAATGTCCTCAATCAATCCAAAATCATGAAAAGATGTGGACACACTTTTTGACGATCTTCTAATAGAATTGAGCACTTTGTGCCACGAGTAAAATTACAAGAAAGAGTTTTTTCTCAAGTAGTTCGAATGAAGATGATAAATTCCATGATATAACAGTTTGTCCGCTTAAAGTATTAAACTGGATTATTGATTGTAAACCGATTGATGTATTTCCAAATGTACACATTGCTTATCGTCTGCTTTTGGTGATTTCGCCAGCTAACTGCGAATCTGAAAGATCATTTTCTGTATTAAAACGCATTAAAGATATGTTGAGTACAACTAAGGGAGGTGAAAAGTGTGGGACGTCCGAGGAAGCGCCGGAGTGATCAGGTCTAATCTTTGCCTATTTGAGACCGGAACAAACCATCCTTGTTTTAATCCTTGAAGATGATGATCTTTTCAGTTTGAGTTCTGAGCTTCTCTACAGGACTATTCATTAATTTCTCCCGCCTTACTCTTGTGAAAAACGTTTCCCCATTTTACTGTTATCTAAGTGTGTAAAATATAAACTGATCGCCGTCCTTTGTCTCTGTCATCGTTCGTTCTAAACAATCCTGTATGTGGGAATAAAGATTAACCAAGTAAGTTAGATAACTCTGCCAACGCTGTTGTTTAACACTCCCGGGGCCTCATTTCGCAATTGATGAGGAAGGAGGAGAGGGAGGAGTAACACCTCGTAAAAAAAACCTGGGTGGTAGCACCCTGTAAGGGCCCCTAGCCAGTGTTTATGGCGAAGACCTCAACGGAGAATGCGGCAGAGTAGGGAGCCTACGGTATGGCGCAAAAGGCAACCCGTTCTCCCTGGGGTAAATAGAGAGAGTCGCTGCCTTGCGATGAAGAGGGATCTTCAAACGCTAAGGGAGTAATCCCCCTGTAGGGAGGCTCTAAGCTGTAGTGAAAGCAGCTGATCTAGGGCACGGAAATCGTGAATAAAAATGAACCGGCCCTCCATGTTGGGGATTGGCCGAAGGGCCAACAACCCCTCCCCGTAAAACCAATATGTTCAGGAACCAATAATCATGCCTCGGAATATGGATGGCATTAAACGGCAACGATAAACGATGGACATCGACCGCCAAGAACAGGGGAAAATTGAGGCGGATGATTATGGAGGCTAAGGTTCGACTCCGAACTTTGACGTCATAGACGAAGTAAGTTAAACAGTTAATTGCTAAATGACGTAATTGAATATTTCTAACACGTAATTGATCATAAATATATTGTGACAAAATAAACTATCTTGTCTTAACGCGGTATCAGTGATCTCGGCGCGTTCCAAACGCACTGTTGCCTGATAATCTACACGTATACTGTGCGATATTTAATTAAGACAAATACGACCAGCTCGCAATTGAGTTTCAACTATAATTTTTTTTTTGTGATTAAAATTATAAATTAGATTTTCTGGGTCGATACGTAACAATTGTTATTATTGTGTGTAACAATGTAATGTGTGTGTAGCCTGGAGATTTACTCTTTGGTCCAACAACGCCACGGCCTGTTTGATTTATTGAAACCGTTGCGACTGCGCCAGGAGCTGTTCGCGGCACTGATACCCGGTAATGCATAGAGGTGGTGGTGGTGGTGAAGTCGCGCAGCAATTTTATGATTATTAACCCGCAGCAAATGCAGCCGGCTGCGTTATTTATTGGTCGTAACGATAGCGTGACAAATGCTATTGCGCAGGCGCAGTCGTCGGCGCGCGCACCCCTTTTCTTCTAAATATTTTGATAACGAGCGGTTGGCGGTTGGCGATATCTACATACTGACTGGCTCGCATGACTACCGCGCATCCGTATATATAATTATTTCCACTGCTTCACGCCTTAATTGTATAAGCAACCAGTACATAACTGCTAATTTCTGTACAAACGCGAGGAAATACTACTACTAGCCTACTTCCCCTTCACGGCTAATATTATTAATTTTACTATTACCCTTACCACCGCTTGGAGATTTCTACTTGTTGCTAACCTTTATACACAATATACAGACACGCACGCACGCACGCACACACACAAACTCATATAAATAAATATAGATATATGACCATTCACAAGTGAGCCATGTAAACAAATTCGGCTGTGCAGTAAGCTATGAATCTGAATATGATATAAGAGAGAAGATAAATATAGTTAGGAATATTTGTGGTACGATTCATAGAAATATTAGAAATAAAACAAGTCACAGCACAAAGATTAAATTTTATAAGACAAATGCAATACCCACGTTGATTTATGCCGTGACAAAAAGGAAAGTTGCAAGATTCAGAGTGCTGAAATGCAGTCTCTTCGAAATACTTTAAATTATGTAGGCCTATTGCAAAATAGAATATCGAATGAATATATCAGAGCAGAACTCGAAGTAGAGGACATAAATGAAATTATTCCAGCTTACAGAAGACAATGGTGGAATCATGTGCAAAGGATGAGAGGATCGACTGCCTAAAGCTACACTGAACTATAAAGCCATTGGTAGAAGAGACGTGTGTAGTCCGAGGATGAGATGGGTGCCGGAACAGGTTTATATAACCTAATCCTTGAAGAGGAGAAGAAGAAATATAACCATTCAGTATACAAGACGGCGTAAAAATAGGAGGGGAGGAAACTAGCGTAAAGTTTGTAAAGAAGGATGGGACACACCATTAAGGTGAAAAAATAACATAAAGTTCCCAGAAAAATTCTAGAATGGAGACAATTAGGTAAGAGATCAAGAGGAAAGCCAACGAAAAACTGTATCGAGGATATTGATTGTGGAGGATGTAAGGAATATGGTGGGGATTAGAAGTGGAAAATACTATGTAACGAAAATGCTGAATGGAGAAACTACGTTGGAGACGTTTCGTCATCAGTCGTGGCTCTACAACCCTTGGTGGGTTTTGGCCTGCTCCAAGAGTCGATTGCATTCCTCCCTATTGCATGCCCTGGCTTTCCAGTTTCTTATGTTCAGCTTTCCGAGGTCCTCTATCTGGTCTTTGAACTACTTCGGGGTCTTCCCATTTTTCTACTACCAATTGGTTTATGGTAGAAAATATGTTTCGTAGGCTGTCCTTCCTCCATTCTCTCTATGTGTCCAACCCACCTTAGCCTGTATATTTTGATTATCCTGGCAATGTACGGCTCTTTGTAAAGATGGTATAGTCCATAATTATAGCGCCTGCGCCACATTCCATTGTCTTGTACTCCTCTAAATTTTGTTCTTAGAATCCGTCTTTCACAGCAACCTAGTAGTCTCTGGCTATTTTTTGTCATTGTCCAGGTTTCTGAAGCATATGTCAGCACTGGCCAGATAAGTGTTTTATAAATTTTGCATTTCGTGCTTCTTGAGATGACGCTAGATGTTAGGTGTTTTTTAATCCATAATAAGTTTTATTTGCGAAATATTCTTTTATTCTTCTTTTTATTATTTCAGTGTTGATGTCGTTAGTGCTGTTTATCTGGGAGCCAAGATACGTATATGAACTCTTTTATTGCCTCTATATTTTTTGTACCTATGTTAGAGAGGCTTCAACCGGGTTTTAACGCCAGTAGAAGAAGGAAAAGGAGAAGGAGGAGGAGAACAAGAAGAAGACAACTAGCAACGTGTATTATGCGGATGATACTGTGGTAGAAGAGACATGGTTCGTCCGAGGATGAGATGGGTGCCGGAAATATGACCATTCAGTATTGAAGACGGCGTAAAAATAGGAGGGAGGCGACTACCATAAGGTTTATAAAGAAGGATGAGACACACTATTAGGATGAAAAAATAACAGAGAGCTCCAAGAAAAATTCTAGAATGAAGACATTTAGGTAAGAGATCAAGAGGAAAGCCAATGAATAGATCGGATAGAGGATATTGCTTGTAGAGGATATAAGGAAAAGTAGGGATTAGACGTGGAAAAGACTATGTAACGAAAGGGCTGAATGGAGAAACATCGTTAGAGACACTTAAACTGGGTTTTGACGCCAGTGGAAGAAGAAGAAGAAGAAGAAGAAGAAGAAGAAGAAGAAGAAGAAGAAGAAGGAGAAGGAGAAAACTAGCAACATCCGTTATGCGGATGATACGGTGGTACTGGCGAATTCATCCAAGACCTCCAAAGGATTATGTCCTCTGTTAAATTGGAAAGTAAGAAATGGGGACTGAAAATTAAAGTTAATAATACTAAACATATGATTATAAGTAAAATATATGTAAAATGAGGATGATTTACAAAGAGAATTAAATGATTTAAATTTCAAGAAGTGACAAGTAAGTACTCGCTGACAATTTCAGTGAGAAAAACCAAAACCACGGCCTTTAAAGGTAAGCATCCAGTGAGAATTAAGATAGCTATAAACAACAGCACTTTAGAACAAGTGAGCCGTTTCAAATATCTCTGCTGTGCAGTAAGCGATAAATCTGAATATGATATAAGAGAGAAAATAAATAAATTTAGGTATATTTTGGTACGATTCATAGAAATCTTAGAAATAAAACAATACACAGCACAAGGAATAAATTTTATAAGACGATTGCAATACCCACGTTGATTTATGCGAGTGAGGCGTGAGTGAGTCATGATTGACAAAAAAGGAAAGCTGCAAGATTCAGAGTGCTGAAATGCAGATTCTTCGAAATACTTTAAATTATATATTGCAAGATAGAATAACGAATGAAGATATCAGAGCAGAACTCTAAGTAACGGTCATAAATGAAATTATTGCAATTTACAGAAGACAATGGTGGGATCATCTGCAAAGGATGACAGAGGATGGATTGCCGAAAGCGGCACTGAACTATAAAGCCGTTGGTAGAAGAGACGTGGGTCGTCCGAGGATGAGATGGGTGCCGGAACAGGTTTATATAACCTAATCCTTGAAGAGGAGGAGAAGAAAATATGACCATTCAGTATACAAGACGGCGTAAAAATAGGAGGGATGCAACTAGCAGAAGGTTTATTAAGAAGGATGGGACACACCATTAGTATGAAAAAATAACAAAGAGTTCCCAGAAAAATTCTAGAATGGAGACAATTAGGTAAGAGATCAAGAGGAAAGCCAATGAAAAACTGTATTGAGGATATTGATTGTGGAGGATGTAAGGAATATGGTGGGGATTATAAGTGGAAAATACTATGTAACGAAAGGGATGAATGGAGAAACATCGTTGGAAAGGCTTAAACTGGGTTTTAACGCCAGTAGACGAAGAACAAGCTGAACAAGAAGAAGAAGAAGAAGAAGAAGAAGAAGAAGAAGAAGAAGAAGAAGAAGGAGAAGGAGAAGGAGAAGGAGAAGGAGAAGAAGAAGAAGAAGAAGAAGAAGAAGAAGAAGAAGAAGAAGAAGAAGAAGGAGAAGAACTTGATGACGATGAAAAAGAAGAGGCACTTTAGTCTGAGACTTTAGTTTGAGAAACCAGACCGAGCCATGCTTTCGATTCTTACTTTGATCTCCTCATCGGGATCCAAGGACTCCTCATCTGGATCGGGGTCCAGCAGCAGCCAAGATATTTGAAGTGCTTTACTCTACATGTTCATTATCTAGGCAAAGTTGAACTGGTCCTACATCCATTTTACTTATAACCATACATTTAGTTTTATTAACGTTAATTTTCAGTCCGCAGTTCTTACTTTCTGATTTAACAGATACCATAATCCTTTGGAGGTTTTGGATGGATTCGGCCAGTACCACGATATCATACGGATAGGGAAGGACATTGCCAATCTTCTTCTTCTTCTTCTTCTTCTTCTTCTTCTTCTTCTTCTTCTTCTTCTTCTTCTTCTTCTTCTTCTTCTTCTTCTTCTTCTTCTTCTTCTTCTTCTTCTAACCAAGCTTTGGGCTAATAGTCTATTGCGACCGGATCATTCCACTTCTTTTTTGGTCTTCCGAAGGATTTCGGCCCCTCCGGACGATATCTATACACAATCAAAAATTATTGTATAAATAATTATATGAAGATAGTAAGCTAACAAAATTTGGACACATTTGTGGAACGATTCATAGGAACCTGAAAAATAAAACACGGAAGGATACCCGAATACAATTTTATAAAACTATGGCTGTCCCAACATTCCTGTATGCTAGTGAGACATGGACTCTTGGTAAAAGGGACGTGCAGAGCATTCAGGCAGCCGAAATGAAATTTCTATGAGGGAGGCAAAGTTGTTCTCTCTTGGATCGGAGAAGAAACGAGATTATAAGACGCGATTTAAACATTGTATCATTGCACCAAAAGATTGAAGACCACAGAAAGAGATGGTTTGAACACTTGAATCGTACGCCTGGTATCCGTCTACCTGTGGCTGCCTTGTGTTATCACCCTACTGGAAGAGAGATGTCGGTAGACCGAGGAGGAGATGGGTTCCGGAACAGGTCTAAGGCCTAGTCCTTGGAGTGGTGATGATGATTGATGATAATTATATGGGAAAATCTTGTGAAAAATGGGTAGTCCAACCTTCAAGCTAATCTCATCCTTCCATCCCACCCCCGCCCCAGGAGCAGCTCTTAGCCACGCCACTGTTTGGTGAAACAGGGTTGGAAGACGGACAAGAATGGAGGCGAATTGTACTGGTCCAGCAAGAACTGTAGTGGAAGATGTAAGTGGTACGATGTATGAAGAACAGTTTATACACTGGCATGTCTGTGAAGAGTCGACATAGGATGTTCGTTGTGACAATCAATTCAGCGCGCAATTCACTTTAATGTCTAGACATACACACACACACACATTTGACCTAACGTGCATGTAAGACATTTCTGTCTCATAAATATTTAAGAATTTATGAATTAATCAATGCGCCTAACGCCTCCATTTTACATACACATACAATTACGCGAGTGTGTGTGTACTATGTTGTATTCCCCGTCATCGTATGCATTTATATACAAATTTACATAAAAAGTACGCTGTTCAGTTTAAGGACACAATATTAACAGCCTTCACCTAGAAATTTCTTCCAACGAGACACCGCGCCACGAGTTTAATGGGAGAATATTAGCGTTCTCATAAATATTACACACTATAAAATATGTACGCTCTCGTACTTTAGACGTATTTTATTGTTATTAAAGCCACGGCCTGCATAATATTTTTCGTCGCTAAACGCCACACATTACGTAAACGGCGACGTCGTTTTTCCGTGTAAAACTGCCAACGAATCGATTCAACCACCCCCCGGGGGTCTCGAGACGAGGACGATAAATTATTATAAACAATTTTTAAATTATTATTAATAATCGTAATGTCTGAAAAAAAAACTAGGTAACAATAACTTTGTCATATTTTTTAAACGGCGAACAGGGACTCTAAATTGGGATAAGTTGTGTATAATCAAGGGGGAATCCGCCTGTAATTAGGCGAAAATGCCGGTCTAATGTGTAAAAATCTGGCCAAAGAGGAGGCTTCGTGTCGATAATCACAGTATAATTTGTTAGACACCCGCGCGCGCACGCAATATTTACCGAACCGATTTGCATTTATATAACGATAAAAACGTGTGTTAAAAGTTCGTTTTGTTTTTCACTTGTATAATACTTTTACTCGAGACACTACAAAAGCTACTAAATACGCAATAATTACCATGTTTAGTACAGGAATATTCGGCTTAATGTCTCATTAGTCGTTACGCCGGTTACATATTAATGATCGCGGCATCGACCCCCCCCCCTTGCTTGGCTTGTCATCGGTGTTGCTCCCAAGGACGCTGTAATCGGTATTTAGTTTTTGTCCTCTTCGTTTTTTCTATATCCGTCGACGATCGTATCAAGTTACAAACTATATCAATACTCGAACGCACGGCCGTTTAAAATGTAACCTTTTTCTTTTTCTACCGTGTTATTAATACGTATGTTTAACGAGACGGTCCAGACGGTATGTTAAATATTAAAAGCATCGTATTTTTATTCTGTTACATGGTTAAACTCACTTATGATTATTATAATAACATTTATAATTCTACTATTAAGACTAACACTATTTTTATTTTACTACTACTACTACTACGGTTACTATTTATAATATAATAATAATAATAATAATAGTATTAACAACAATAACAAAAATAATAAAAATAATTGGAGCACTTACAGTGAATCACATCTTCGAAGATTGTAGTGCTCTTGCAGAAGTCAGGCAAAGGCACAGAGTACAAGGTAATCTGAAAGAAAACCTTGCTAGATGAACGAGTCCATACTGTGAGAGAGATAAATTGAACACACAAAGTAAGAAATCAAATATTCCCGTTTCCCTTGTTACTGATTCCCTCGACACGAACGCTCACATTTCTGTCACATTAGTGGCGTAAGTGGATTGTGCGACGAGTGAGATTAACTATACACACAGAAGAGTGCCCTTTGAACAGTTCTTCTTCCGCTTCCTAGAAAGAAGAAGAAGAAGAAGAAGAAGAAGAAGAAGAAGAAGAAGAAGAAGAAGAAAACACTTGACGCTTCGAGAGATAATACGTTTTGTACAGGAGCTGACAGAAAACGACGTGAAAATTAATTGAATTTCTGCTTAGGCCGATATTATTGAGTTCCGCTGCTCTTCTACTCCGTTAACGCTGAATACAAAGCGACAGTGACACGTAAGACTGTACTGCTATCAATGTCACTATCCGTAAGCACCGACAAGTTGTCGGGTGCGTTTCGTTTGTGTGTGTGAAAGAGAAATGTACGATTTACTCAGATTAAGTATATAATACTCTAATCATATTAACGCGCTCCGATAACATTTCTTTTTCTTAATAATTTAATCTTAATTAATGTGGAATCTTATATGACGTCCACAATACAAGTGGGAAATGTAGAGTATCAGAACCGTTCAGAGTAAATAAGGGATTAGGACAGGGCTGTTGCGTCTCCCATGCGCTTTTCAAAATTTACGTTCCACAAGCTCTAACCCATTGGAAGAAAAAATTCAAAGGGATGAGTATCGAAATTGAAGATGGCACACACTTATACACCCTGCAGTCGATCAAGTGATATGTGCAAATAAAAAAGAATACCTGGAATGTATGACACGCAAACTGAAGGAAAAGTATTTACAAAAATGGGGATCACAGAAAAAAGGTGAACACAGTATTTGAAAAAACGCAGTATCTGTGTCTTTCGGAGAAGAAACAACAGATGTAATCTTAGAAAACAACGGACGTATACAAAAATGTAACAGCTACAAACACTTAGGAATAAACTTTAATGTAGAAGTAACAGACGATGTTGAAATAAAATCAAGAATAAACAAGGCAAAACAATTAATTAGACCATTGAGTGGGTTTCTACGGAGCACAGAAATTGGAAAAGAAAAGAATATACGATAGTATGATTTGAAGCATGTGCATGTACGGATCCGAAACATTGAGAAGAAAAGAACAGGTAAAAAATGAAAGAAACTACAGAAATTGACGCTTTGACACGAGCTGTTCAACTTCAAGGCTAGAGCGAATACGAAATGAAACGATGAAAGAAGAAATGGACGTACAAAAGACAATCATCGACTGCGTTGGGGGGAAAAAAAAACAATCTGGTACAAGACCGACTAGCAAAGTAAACAATGAGATGGATACCTAGAGAGCACAGGAAGAAGTGAAAACCCAAGCAAACATGGATAGAGGGCATAAGAAGATCAATGAGCGATAGAGGACTAAACGACGAAAACTGGGACAGACAACAATGGATATTAGACATCGGACAACGTCGTACGACGTTTTGATCAGGAATTAATAATAATAATAATAATAATTTAATCTTTCTGCCTTTATGCATTTTACAGCATGAGTTCTCAGAAACACTCACTATTTATTGCCACTACTAAACTTAGATATCTAAAATGATCTATTCTTCGTATTGTTTGAATTAGCAGCCATCCTTACTATTTCTTTTATGAAGTTGCTAAACTGCTAAAATTTTTATTGTTCAGACAAAGCTTTTCGTCATCACTGACATCATCAGGTCTTAAACAACGTCTGTCAATTAACTGTACGTTGTAGGCTTTTATACTTTAGGCCCCTCCCCTTATGTCATCGCCCCTCCTATTGGTTCTAGCTGCTGCCGCTCTTCACGGGAACTTTGTCTACATTTTTCCGTTAGGCATTTTACTAACGTCCGTCAAATTGTTTTAAGAATCTCCCGTTAATTTCTTCATGTAATATTTTACTTTCTGACTTATAACTGTTTCGTAATCTTTTATTACAGTTCGTAAATTTTAGTATATTCTTCTTATTGTTTTAATTTTATTTATTGTTTACTATATTTAAAATATTTCTTCATTTGTAAATTCACTTTTATATAGTTTACTAAGTTCTTGCATATAGTGAGTTCGTTGTTTTAACGGCTATTGCTCTTCACCCTTACATTTTTATATTTATCTGCTTGCAATTCGCATGTTTTATTCTTCGTATTGTTTGAATTAGCAGCCATCCTATTTCTTTTATGAAGTTGCTAAACTGTTCAGACAAAGCTTTTCGTCATCATTGACATCATCAGGTCTTAAACAACGTCTGTCAACTGTACGTTGTAGGCTTTAAAAAAAAAAATAAAATAAAAAAAAAATAAAATGATCTAGTCTTAGAAAGGTGTAGCCATTATTACAAATTTCAGGTCCATTATTATAATTTTTACCACACTAAGTCATATACTTGGTCTTACTAGCATTTATATAACTAGACCAATTTTATTTGCGTTACGATCAGTTGTCGATACCTCAGTTATCGAGCCACATACTTTACCAACATGGTATACAGCTTGATGGTCGATACATGTTCCACGTAAGGGAAAGCATGTTGACTGTATATTAGTATACTATTTGATAGCATGGTGTATAATAGTATATGGTATATATAGTAGGTGTATAATAGTAAATGGTATATATTCCCGCGTGGGTGTGTTTGTGCGACAAACGTTTCAAGGATTAAACCAAGAATGGCTTGTTCCGGTCTCAAACAGGCAAAGATTAGAACTGGTCACTACAGCGCTTCCTCGGATGTCCCACACCTCTCCGTCCCCTCGGCTTATAGTTCCATATTTGTTTGGGGATGCGGTAGTTATCCATTCGGCTAAGATGTTCCCACCAATTCAGTCGATACCGGCCAATCCTGTCGAGTATACTCATAATATTCAGTTCCTGCTGTATATATGTGTTTCTTCTATGATCATGGAGAGTATATACCCTGCCACGTGCCTGAGAAATCTCATTTCATCCGCTTGGATGCGACTGGTCTGGCCTTTCGTTAAAGTCTAATTCTGAGACCGATTAAGAAGTGTGGGAAGAGCCATCACTTTGTAGAATTTGAGGCATGTTTCTTTACTTGCTGACTTAAGAGTTCGCCTAATGGTCCCACATAAGGTTGAACTTATGAAACTTATTCACTACGTCGTTGCTTGCATTGTAATACACACTGTAGCCCAGGTATTCAAAATTGCTGACTTGTTCTAGGACAGTACAATCTATAACAATTTTGGCCCGTACGGGATCAATTCCACGGCAATCACGTTGGTCTTAGGTGTGGATATTTGTAATCCAGAGCCTTTGCAGATTCGATTCAACAAATGTATACCCATCTGCAACCTGTTTTCAGAGTCCGACAGAATAGCCTGATTGTCCGCAAACAACAAAGTGTCAGTTGTAGTGTGACCAATTTATTAGAAGACACATCTGCCAGTTTTGTATAAAAGTGCCAGATACTATGAAAGGTTACAACATAAATTTTTGTTCACAATATTTTATAAGCAGGGTCAGAAGTGTACACGAATATTGTGTTAGTTCAATACGTACAGTTTACAGTACAGTGCACGAATAATGTTTTGGTCTGGCGTGCGCGCGCGCGTACTGCAGTCTATTAGCGAACCAATTCAGCCCGCGAGCAATGTCTAAGGAGCAAATTAAGAATATATATCATGTACGTGCATGTCATGTTTTCTTTAACAGATCGTTAATTCTTCATTTTTCTCCGCCAGCAACAAGAAGAAGAAAGAGATTTAGATATGTTAACAAGACCCGCCCGCGGCTGAAATAAAAATTAGAACTAATATAATATAGTTAGGAACTGTTTAAATGGACAAAATATTGTTCGGAAATTTTATATATATATATATATGTATATATATATATATATGTATATGTATAAGTTATATATATTATTTCTCTTTTGACTTATGATTTATGTTTATGTCGAGCCAGTTGGAAATCTTCACGTTTGGATTTTTACAAGATCAGAAAGGAATAAAATTTATTATGGCACATTATGTAAATTAAAGAGTAGCCGGCCGGGCGTCGTCAGGGCACAACACGGGCTCTGAAATACTATAAATAATAACACTATACTCAACAACAATCGGCGAGCAGAGAGAGAGAGAGAGAGACAGAGCTTCTGAAATCTATTTCGGTTGTGGCTTCAATTACAAAGTCTTGTTCTTCGCCCACCTCGCCTTTGTTGCCCACAATCGTGTATAATTGATTTCGTTCGACGACGATAACTAACATGGCGTTTAGTTGTTCCTTCTCTTTAGCAACAATTGGAATCATATACAGTGAAGATTTCCTACCTTCTTTGTGTTGTGTTTGGCCACTGTACGTCTGCGTTTGTCCCCCTTCTCTCTCTCTCTCTCTCTTGCTTGCGTTCTTATTCGCTATTTGCCCACGATCTTCGTCCTCAGCGATCATACAAAAGCGTGTTTTTTTTACATGTAATTGTTTCCTTCAATTTATACCCTTTATATTTTCCTTTGCCATTGTTTAAAAAAATTTTATTTGTGTTTCTTTTCTACATCGTCTTCAAAGTATCATCATCATCATCATCATCATCATCTTCTTAACAGTTTTAGCCTTTAGCGGCATGTTCCTATTCCACAGTCCACCTTTTCTTAGGCCTACCAACTTTTCTTCTGCCTCTAGGGTTGTAATCTTTCGCCACCTTCGGTATTATAATTTCTTCCGTTCTATCTATGTGTTGAATGCATTTTCTTCTGTATTCTTTAATCCTTTCATTAACTGCAAAAATATCTAAATCACTTCTTATCTCTTTATTTCTTTTATGATCTCGTGTATTTACACCTTTTAACTGGTCTCAGAAATTTCATTTCTGCTGTTTGTATCTGATGTTCATCATTTTTCTTTATGACCCAATTTTCAGAACCATACCGTAGTGTAGGTATTGCCATTGTTTTATAAATTTTTGGGGTTTATTTTCAATATTTATTTCCTAACGTTCTCCAAATCGTTCCACACATTCTTGTGAGATTCGTCACATTATTTTCTATACCTCTATCTTGATCATAAGTAATGCACTTCCAAGGTACTAAAAATGTTTTACTTGTTCAATGCATGTGCTGTCTATGCATATTTTGGTCCGAACCCGTTCATCTCCTATAAAGGCCATTACTTTCGTCTTTGATTAAGATTTGTTACAGTTATGTTCTTTCCATATTTTATATAAGACGTATATTGCTTGCTGGAGACAGTCTTCTCAAGTGGCGAATGTAGGTTGGCCGTCCGCGAAGAGAATGGTTTTCAAGCTTTTATTTCGGCGGATTTTAATAGCGTCAGGGGATTGTTCTTTCCATATTTTTACGAGATCATCTTGATAAAGTTTAAATAGTGATGGTGACACACAACAACCTTGCCTTACGCCTTGCTTTGTTTCAATCGGGATAGATTCTTTCCCTTTGTTACACTACTGTATGGTTCTGAAACTTGGTACATAAAGGAAAAAGATTAACAGAAGATACAAACTGCAGAAATGAAATTGCATATATTAGTTAAAAGGAAATGAACTAATTAGTTTCATATAGGAAAGGACCTTATTAATAATTGTTATAATAAGGAAAGGACTTATTAGTTTCATATAAGAAATGAAGGGATAAGAAGTGATTTAGATATTTTTGACATGGAATCCATAGGTATGCAATGTCTTACTCGCACGTTTCCCGAAAATCGACCGTTATGTTTCAAATGTACTTTCGGCATACCACTATCTCACGAACCGCTCAACCAATCCCAGCAAACCAGGTGTCAGGTGATCGAGTCACTCGGCCCCCTTCCAACAATAGTACTGAGAATTTTGACAACTGACTTCAGTCGCCTCTAGGCTTTGTCTGCGTGAGGGTGTTTTTGCGCCGAAAATTTCTAAATTGCTCCACTAAAACTTAAATATCTCGGGAACTACAAGTCCGATCGCGAAAATACAGAGTGCGTTGTGATCTTCAGAACCAAATCTCTTCAATAACACCAATTCCGAGTACCAGAAGCACTCACAGAAAATAATAACAACATTTAAACTCAAAAATTTGAAATGCCTCGACCTAAAAATCGCGATAAAACTCGAACCAAAAAATTTCAAACCGAAAACCGGCAAATCCTATGCAGAGCGTCAACAGGCCTATCGTTTGAGACTAAAATCAAAGAAATCGGCCGAGAACTTAGAAAATGGCAACCATTTGAAGATTGACGAAACCCCGTCAGCGCCCAAGCGGCCCGCATCTCCGATACCTGGGTCATCCGGCGTGCCCCCAAAGCGACTCAGATCGAGCGTACGGCTAGCTAGCAAGAAAACAGACGATGAGAACATTAATAACTTGTGCTTCGACAACATTGGACCCTCGATGCTCTGCGCAGAACAGCCCGGTCCAAGTCGCCGCTTCAAAGGAGTCGACGAGGAATTCTCTAAGCACTTTATTAACAATCCGTTCGGCTCGGTGTGTGGGATCTGCGATCGCTTGTGGTTCAAGAGTGATCTAAGACCGTGCGTACCATCATACATAAGTCTCTTGGCCACAGTGTTCGGAGCGGACGAGTACTCAAGTGCGAGTAATATGGAAGGCGTGTGCTCTACGTGTGTTGCAAGTCTCAAACAAGCCAACGTACCGCCGCTGTGCAAATCATACGTGGCTAAGCTACATAATAAAATACATTGAAACTTATGTAGCTGTTTATTTAACCAACCCTTCATTCCTTCCCAAAGCACAAGTCTGCCCATGATTCCATGTCTACCGGTAGTCCCACGACTACCAGGTTTAATTTTTTTTGCAGTTAATGAAAGGATTAAAGAATACAGATTAAAATGGACTTAACACATAGATAAAATGGAAGAAATTATAATATCGAAGATGGCTAAAGATTGCAACCCTAGAGGCTGAAGAAAAGTTGGTAGATCTAAGAAAAGGTGGACTGTGGAATAGGAATAGGCCGCTAAGGCCTAAAACCGTTAAGAAGAAGAAAATGATGATGATGATATTTTCCTTTGTATATTGTTGTATATACAACGTAATTTATGGCAAAACGGAAGACTGTAACATCCTACAAAAAAAATGGAATTTATCAAATACACTGTGCAGAATGCGATGCTATTAATATCGGACAATGTGGCCGTGCTATGAAACATTGCATTTCTGAACATAAGAAAGCGATTTTAACTATTACAGCCAACACAGGTTTTACAGATCATTGCTTACAACACAATCACTTCATAGATACAAAAAACATAACACTACTGCACAACATACAAAGAGGTAAGAAAATTTTGTAATTTATTATGGTAATAATTTTGTAATTTATTTTGCAAGAAAATTTGGTGGATTTATTATAAGAATTTTTTTAAATTAGAAAAGCAATTAAAAGTAACAAAATTTTAACTGACAAACAAATTGAATTCTTTGTATTGTTACCTGCCGCACGTTTCACAGAAATTATTCTGTATCTTCAGAGGTTTATTTGAATTGTAACTGAATGTTTTGCTTACATTATAGTTAACAGATAATCGATTTTACTTCGATTCTATTTTCGATTGTTGTAATGTTTATGTAGTCATCTATTTTGTTTTTGCGTATGAGCGACTGTTGACTACGTTTGTAGTCAGCTATTCATTACATATTTCATGTTTTATTTTATTATTCTAATAAAATTATGGTTTTAAATAAATATGATTTAATAAAAGAAGACGATTGATTAAAATCATACATTTATTAGAATAATAAAATAAAACATTAAATATATAATAAACAGCCTACTACTAATAAGTAGCCTAGTAATAAAAAAAAAACAATTGCTTTCTATGGACATGTTCAAAGAATGAATCCTGACAGACTAACAGAAAAGCTTTTTAACTATTTCAGAAAGCTCAAAATGTCCAATACGTGGTTGAAAGTAAAGAAGAAGACACAGAAGATTACTCAAGAAGACATTAAAGAGCGCTTGATACTCAAAAAGAAATTAAAAATTTCCCAAGGTTTTCAGGAAAAAACCAAGAACAGGACAGGTCCCATCTGGACTGACTAAGGCATCGATCAAGAATGAAGGAGATGTGTGAGAGGAGGAAGATTGAGGAGAAGAAGGGAGGAACCAAACGTAGTCAACAGTGGCTCATACGCAAAAACAACAATAGCTGACTACATAAACATTATAACAATCGAAAATAGAATCGAAGTAAAATCGATTATCTGTTAACTCTATTGTAAGCGAAATACTGAATTACAATTCAAACAAACCTCTGAAGATACAGAATAATTTCTGTGAAAAGTGCGTCAGGTAAAAATACAAAGAATTCAATTTGTTTGTCAGTTAAAATTTTGTTACTTTTAATTGCTTTTCTAATTAAAAAAAAATTCTTATAATAAATCCACCAAATTTTCTTGCAAAATAAATTACAAAATTATTACCATAATAAATTACAAAATTTTCTTACCTCTTTGTATGTTGTGCAGTAGTGTTACATTTTTTGTAACTATGAAGTGATTGTGTTGTAAGCAATGATCTGTAAAACCTGTAGTGGCTGTAATAGTTAAAATCGCTTTCTTATGTTCAGAAACGCGATGTTTCAGAGCACGGCCACATTGTCCGATATTAATAGCATCGCATTCTGCACAGTGTATTTGATAAATTCCATTTTTTTTGTAGGATGTTACAGTCTTCCGTTTTGCCGTAAATTACGTTGTATATACAACAATATACAAAGGAAAATATCATCATCATCATTTTCTTCTTCTTAACGGTTTTAGGCTTTAGCGGCCTATTCCTATTCCACAGTCCACCTTTTCTTAGATCTACCAACTTTTCTTCAGCCTCTAGGGTTGTAATCTTTAGCCATCTTCGGTATTATAATTTCTTCCATTTTATCTTTGTGTTAAGTCCATTTTAATCTGTATTCTTTAATCCTTTCATTAACTGCAAAAAATATCTAAATCACTTCTTATCCCTTCATTTCTTATATGAAACTAATAAGTCCTTTCCTTATTATAATAATTATTAATAAGGTCCTTTCCTATATGAAACTAATTAGTTCATTTCCTTTTAACTAATATATGCAATTTCATTTCTGCAGTTTGTATCTTCTGTTAATCTTTTTCCTTGGACATGTTCAAAGAATGAATCCTGACAGACTAACAGAAAAGCTTTTTAACTATTTCAGAAAGCTCAAAATGTCCAATACGTGGTTGAAAGTAAAGAAGAAGACACGGAAGAACACCAGATTACTCAAGAAGACATTAAAGAGTGCTTGAAACTCGAAAAGAAATTAAACATTTCCCAAGGTTTTCAGGAAAAAACCAAGAACAGGATAGGTCCCATCTGGACTGACTAAGGTATCGATCAAGAATGAAGGAGATGTGGAAGAGGAGGAAGATAGAGGAGAAGAAGGGAGGAAGCAGTTGAACCAAACGTAGTCAGCAGTGGCTCATAGGCAAAAACAAAATGGCTGACTACATAAACATTATAACAATCGAAATTAGAATCGAAGTAAAATCGATTATCTGTTAACTGTATATTGTAAGCGAAACATTCAATTACAGTTCAAACAAACCTCTGAAGATACAGAATAATTTCTGTGAAACGTCCGTCGGGTGAAAATAAATCTACTTGCAGTGTTAACTATTTGAAGATATTACATGGGAGACCTGCGGAAAACTCAACGAGATACTTACAAAGGAAATATATAATGGTAATATGTGTCGGAAAATGATTAAAGACAATTCGACAATTAATAAAAATAGTTGAGAGTTTTTTGTTGGGTAGCGTCAAAGAACATTACATTACGCCAAAGGATATTGCATGAGTGTCAAACGCCAAATTCCGTAAATATATTAGGTACAACGAGTAGAAAGGCAGAGTCTCTTATCGATCGATGGATCGAGATTAAATATATTATTACGACGGTCTACTGATCGTCGTATGGTACAGTGGAAAACAAAATACAAGACACCAATTAAGTCACTAATCACCAGCTTTAATTATCACAATTAAATAGTTTGTAATTAACAAGACAGTCTCTTGTAACAAATGAAATAAAAATTCTTCACAAGCAATGGAAAAATCTCAACTGATATAAAACACAATTGTACTACAATTGTCCCGCGCAATTATAAAAACACAACACTTCGCCACAATATTACGAACCGCACTAATAATCACTTGAACGCACAGAGTAATATCGTCTGATAATAACTGAACTAAGGCCGCTGCCGCCTTCTATTTATACCCCCGCTCACAGACCAGAACATTCCACAACTACGCGTTATCTCTACACTACGACGTAATTAATTCGGCCTTGACACAGTCAGTGAGGTCGAGAAAAATCTCGCAAGAGCATGTTGAAATCACGTACACCACAACATTCAGCCGGATTCCAGTGGATCTTTCGAAAAACACGTAGATTGTTCTGTGATGTCTAACAATATTATCGACTGAGCATACTGCTGCGGCCGCCTAAACTGGGGGTAATTTATATAAGTTATCGTAAGACATATGCAAAATAGACAGACGGACGAACACAAAATTTTCGGGGTAAAACTGAACTGAGATCTAGTCATTGTAGGTCACACCTATAAAATTGAGTTTTGCCACACCCCTTTTTTATGTTTAAAACATTTTTTTTTACAAATAGCTGCAGTTATAATTCTGGGACCTATTGTTTACAATTTTATTATTATTATTAGCGGGGATCCTACAGTCTATGCCGCATCCTGCATTTAGACCGCCATTTCTCCCTATCTTTCCAGTCATCGTCTTCAATAGCTCGATCTCTCATGCTTTTCCTAATTCCTGTTTTCCATTGTGTTGTCAGTCTTCCTTTTCTTCTCCTGTTTTGTGGTGTGTAAGTAAATGCTTTCTGTGGCCATCGCTTCTCCTCCATCCTCATTAGCAACTGTCTAGATTCTATTCTTTCTGCTGTTGTAAATATGCGCCCTGTTTTCCTTCTTATATCTTCGTCTCTAACATGTTGCATTCTAGAAATATTACACGCTCTTCTTGAAAAGTCCATTCCCACAGTTTCTATCATCTTTTTCTCTTTATCTTCAGGTTGCCAGCATTCGCAGCCATAAGTTAAAATGGGCTCCACAATAGTTGTGTAGATTGTCAGTTTAGTTTGAAGTTTCATTTTGTTCGACCAAAGTCACGAGTTTAGCAAACGAATAGCCTTTTTCCTTGTTGTATCCTATTTCTGATGTCATTCATTGTTGTTCTTTGATGTCATTCTTTGAAAAATTTACAGTTTTTCTGTTAAAAAAATAAACCCTACGAAACCACCAAATGTAACTCCTTACTTTAAGTGCCAAGAATTTTATTTTACTGTTGGAACAGAAAACGGCAAAATATTTCACCGTCCGTAACTCGAAAACGAAGCATTTTTGGAAGTACACGTTTTGATAATACTAATAGTCCAAATGAGTTCCAGACATATTTCCTTGTAAATCTGAATAATCCTGTATATTCGCGCGTTCATATTTATGTGCATTTGTAAACATATATATATATATATATATATATATATATTGCAACGTATTTATGTGTGTTGCAAATATAAATTTATTTGTGTTTGCGGAACCCCACGATATTGGAGCGCCAAATATATAACACGTATTTATGTGTGTGAATTTTTATATGTACTTTAATTTGTATAGCCCCACGTTCTTTGGGAGCCAAATATATGCAACACATATACACAAATTTAGCGTGACCGGTCTCACGTTCAAGATTGACAAATTACGTACCAATATAACATTTAAATTGGGTTTCAGGTGTATCTGCAATAAGAACTCTATATAACTTGTAACGGTATTTCAAATTTATTTAATATTATTAAAAATTTGTGCACATGGCACTGACTTCGATTTAAAACATTCGTTATTATTTGTTATTATGCCGTAAGGCTTATGCTATATACATCCTTACTGACTAAATATTCTATTCTACTAATTATTGTATTAAAGAAAAATCTCATTTTCATACTACTCAGTCAATTAATGTGTTTCAAAATATCAATATTTAAATCTCTTTTTATATATTGTAATGTACTCAAAATATTAATAGTTATTGAATTTATCTTTTGGTTCTCAGTACTGTTTTATCTCAAATACTAATTGTTTTCATTTAAATGCTTTGTATTCATTTTATTTCATATTAATTTGAGCTCTTGTTACGTTAATCGTATTTCTAAAACATCTATGATTTTAATTCTACTTTACAAGAAACCTTGGCTCTTACTTTTAAATAAAATAGAAATGTCTTTAATTGTCTTTGAGTTCATTGTACGATTAAGATATAAATAAGTTGTTTATCACCTTATTGTCGTCAATCATACTCGATTATTTTGATACATCTGTAGTCGTCCTCGTCTCGCACTCCAGCGTCGGCTGTCTCTCTTCTACTCTTGTCCAGCGTCGGCTGTCTCTCTTCTCCTCTTGTCCAGCGTCGAATCACTCTCTCTTGTCCAGCGTCGTATCACTCTCTCTGGAACTCTCCTCTTGTCCAGCGTCGAATCACTCTCTGGAACTCTCCACTTGTTGTTTCTGACGTCAGTGGATCTTCTTATGTAATTCTTCTTATGTACTGCTGTTATTATTTAAAAATGATTGTATTTATAACTTAGTTACATAGTTGTATGTAACTGGAAAATTTAAATTATTTACAAAAAAATAAATACGCCGTGCGGACGGGCATAAGCTCCCGCTGCACCGTGGATGATTTAAGAAAGAGAACCACTGTAGCTTGTGTGTCCTATTTATACCCATGTCTTGGTCGACACCTGCAGTGGTACGAAATCGACATGTCAGAAACTGTCTCTGGATTCAGTTCCCCCACTCTTTGTCAATTTCGCTATTTCTTATATTTCTGCGAATTGCAGAGTCCTGTAAGTATACTCTTATACTTATCTTATAACTATTTTTACAACACATGTTCACTGTAATTTCAGACATTGCAACTTAACCCTTTCGATTTGTACACAGTTATTTCACTATTACACTCGTATGGTGTCACTTTCGCGTGGTTTTCGTACACAGTATTTAGTAAATTTTATTACATTTTATTGTGGTTTTGGATTTTAATTCTTAATTATAGTTTATGAATAATTACGGAAAAACAGTAATTGTGCAATTATTCATCTTGGGGTGGCAAACTCGCCTGCATAGACCTGCGTTCACACACACTAGCAAAATACTGGTGTACACACTTTCAGTTACATATGTGTGTGTGTGCACGTCGATTCAGGTCGAAACACCTGTTCATATTTTTGTCTGAGCCAAGCTTGCAATCCCTGACATGCTTATTTCTAATATATTATTAATTATTTACAGTTTATTAGGTAAATTTAAATTTTTATTTTCAATGCTCAGTACGTCACTTATTTGTACTGTCGCATTATCCCTCTGATTGGTAATAAAAAAAAATTTAATAAATTTATTTATTATAATTTTTTTTATTTTTTATTATTATTATACTTGAAAAAATGTAATAAATAATAAAGAATAATATTCGTCATTTCACCCTTAATTGGAGTGTATACAAATGTCTTACCTCCCCTCTTCACACGCTCACTGCTCGTGACCTTGTAGTAGGGTGGCTTTAACAAACCGCTGATCTGACCGGTTTCATTGACCTCGTCGTTTTCATGTGTAGAACTTCCTAAATGACGTTGCGTGGAGTTTACCTAATTCTTTCTTCTGTATCTCATCATATACGATGAAAGTGTTGTGTCCTACTCGCTGTCTTAACGTATACGGTCCATTATAAAGTCTGAAGAATTTCTTCGCCGTATTATCACTCCGTTTTCCCAGTGGATTTGCTTTGAGTATGTTTAGAACAACTTTGGTTGTGGGTCGCATAATTGGGTACAGTCGGACTGCCTTGGAAAACACATTTATATTTTTCTCGAAGTCCTTAATCCTAAGTAGTCTCTGCCCTTTTGACTTTTCACTCTCGCTTTCTTCTGTGTCCTTGTATCTCCATTAAGTGTTCGCTTGATCAGCCGTTCTGACAATTATAGCATTGATTATTTTCCATTCCTAACCCTTTCTTCATATTAATAACAACAATAACATCTTTTACCATTACTTTCTTAAATATTTCTCTACGCTATCATTCCTTACCATCAATAATACATTTCTTAATTAACCCTTTAAAATAATATTCCTTATTTCTTTTTATTTGCTATCATATCCTTAATAAATAACATTTCTTAATTATACTCTCTTATATTATTACACATATTATTTCTTATTATTAATAATTAATAGTTATATTATTTTATTTTAAAAATAATTATTCATTCATTCGGGTATTGAGTTCTGAGTTCAGTGTGTAGTTCGATCTTACACCCCTCATTATAACAATTACATTGTCCGTCGTCTACCGGACGTATATTGTTCCTTTGTAACATAGTCGCCGTGCTTACCATTGTTCTCACCCTCCTGTAAACAACGTCCGCGTTCCATTGTATTACTGCGATGTTTGTTTTTATCGTAGAAGTCACCTGTTCATAGGGTAACATTTTCGTTTTCCCTCTCTTTCTCTCGTAACAAATGCTTCGCTCTTTCTCAATTCTCTCGTCACTAGTTTGGTTGAGTGAACCTATCTGAACAGCTGTCGACGGTTTTTTCATTCGTCGTTTATGATAACCTCTGTAGTTTTCATACTTAATGTCATTCTTTGAAAAATTTACAATTTTTCTGTTAAAAAAATAAACCCTACGAAACCACCAAATGTAACTCCTTACTTTAAGTGCCAAGAATTTTATTTTACTGTTGGAACAGAAAACGGCAAAATATTTCACCGTCCGTAACTCGAAAACGAAGCATTTTTGGAAGTACACGTTTTGATAATACTAATAGTCCAAATGAGTTCCAGACATATTTCCTTGCAAATCTGAATAATCCTGTATATTCGCGCGTTCATATTTATGTGCATTTGTAAACATATATATATATATATATATATATATATATATTACACTTAATATTTATAATTAAATTTACCTCAAGATGTTATTTTTATCCTTTATTGGAACATGTTTCGGGTACTATCTTGTACCCATCCTCAGCCTTCCGGTTTTTTTGTCTGGTGAAGTACATATGTGTTGTTGGTTGACTATTATTATTAGCAGACAAAAAAACCGGAAGGCTGAGGATGGGTACAAGATAGTACCCGAAACATGTTCCAATAAAGGATAAAAATAACATCTTGAGGTAAATTTAATTATAAATATTAAGTGTATTATATACATCAAGAAACGGACTGTAGCAAAAAGTGACTAAATATATATACATGTGCCTTTGTGTGGTAACATGAATTCCCAGACATAACAAATGTAACACTAATAAAACATGTAACACTAATAAAACATGTACCACACAAATGCACCATAATGAACATTTGGGAAAATTTACAAATATACAAACATAAAACAGAAAATAAACTAATACCTGAACAAATACAAATCAACACAAAACATGACACAATATTCAAAGCACTCAACATTGAAAATACACAAAAACTAACACATACACCACTATCACACACAATAAAACCAATTTGAAATACCAGAAGCCAACAGGAAGCCACAATAATAATAGTCAACCAACAACACATATGTACTTCACCAGACAAAAAAACCGGAAGGCTGAGGATGGGTACAAGATGGTACCCGAAACATGTTCCAAATAAGGCAAAATAACATCTTGAGGTAAATTTAATTATAAATATTAAATGTAATATATATACAGTGGAACTTGGTTATAACGTCATTGAAGGGACCAAAAAAATAATGACGTTATGTCCGAGTGACGTTATAAAAGAGTCGTTATAAAAGACTCTTTTTAATCACTAGTAAGGAAGGAGAAATAAAAAAAAAAGATCTTTGCATTATTAACATTATTCGTGATATTTATTCTAAAGTTTACAAACTGCATTTCATTTATACAAACAGCATGAAGAATATTTTAAAAGATCAAAAAGAAAGTACATGTAACTTACATTTAGGCTTACTGTCGAAAGTAATCCGTAATTTTCTTTTGAACGCTCCTTTCTGAAAAATAAATTCTTTCTGTTGTGCTGTGGAGATGCTGCGCTGCATTGAACGTGTCGTCAGACGTCTCTCTAAAGCATTAAAATCGTGAAAGAGTTTCGGCGGCTCTCATTGCTTCCTGTACTGTCGGACAAACGATGTCGGCATCCTCCTCTTGCTCAGCATCTTCTTCAACACTATCTTCTGCTTCTTTGTTTTTTACTTCCGCGATAATTTCTGCGTCACTCAACACTTGGAAAGTTTCTACTTCGTCATCCACTGATGCATAGGAATCAAGTTCATTTCCAAATTTATTTACGTCGAATTTATTAATCCACTCCGAGAGCGGCAAGTCTTCGTCTTCGTCATCATCGGGTAAATTTTCATGTACGAGTACGCGCGCGCACATATATACGTTTATATGAAATTTAGAGTAAAATATCTGAGAAATTTTTGACGCTATAACAGAGTAGTACAATATTTAGTGACGTTAAAACCGAGAATTTTTATAATGTTAAAGATATCAGTTTGACCGGACTTATGACAAAATAACGCTACACCCGAGTTGACGTAACAGCCGAAGCCGTAATAACCAAGTTCCACTGTATATTGCAATGAGTAGAATATGCATATAATATATTACTGGGACTCAAAGCATATGATAGCATGTTTAAATAAAAATTTGTGTAAGTAAAGACATTAAATATAATAAATATATATTCCTCTCTTGGAGAGGAGGTTGGTCAACACTATAATAACTGAAGTATGACTAAGGATTCTTTAGCTCAGTAATAGGCAAACAGTGAGTGTCATGGTAATGATGATGAATGCGTGTGTGTGTGCGCGCGCGCGTGCGCACTCCCGTCCTGAACTACATATATAATGGTAATATGTGTCGGGAAATGATTAAAGAGACAATTCGACAATTAATAAAAGTAGTTACAGTTTTTTGTTTGGTAGCGTCAACGGAGGAAAAAGGCCAAAGGATATTATTACATTAGTGTCAAACGCCAAATTGCGTCAATATATTAGGTACAACGAGCAGAGAGGCAGAGTCTCTTATCGATCGATGGATCGAGATTTAATAAATATATTATCGACTGAGCGAGCGTCTCATTTTGGGTGTGAGTGTACTACGCCTAAACTGGGGGTAAATTATAACCGCGGACAGGTATTTCTGACGATTAAACTCTCTGTCCTAATAGATCATATTAAATACCCCTACTCAGTGTGTCCGCCGTTACAATAAGACAACGAGTAGACGGACGCTCGCGCGCGCGCGCGCGGTTAGTTAATATGGACGCCCTTCTAAACGTATACCAACCAACTCCGAAACAGTTCCTCAGAGAGGAGTCATTTTAAATAATTACAATAAATATTCCAAGGTGACGCTTGAAACGCCGTGCATACCAAATAGTTCACGCACGCACACTCGCACACATACACGCCTAATCATTTGTAGAAACTAGTATTTGAAAATAACAGGTACAAACGAAATCGTTCTAAAAAATAACACGTATAAATACCTGTTATTATAAACCTATTATACATATAGGCCTACCTGAATTATATAATTTGTTAAGCGGTTGAAATGACATTTCTCAGGGACGTGGCAGGGTATAATCTTCATGATCATAGAAAAAAACAAAACAGATATACGGCAGGAACTGAATATTATTAGTGTACTCGACAGGATCGCCCAGTATCGGTTGAATTGGTGGGAACATCTTTGACGAATTGATGACTGCCGCATCCCCGAACAACTATGGAATCTAAGCTGAGGGGACGGAGAGGTGTGGGACGTCCGAGGAAGCGCTGGAGTGACCAGCTCTGATCTTTGCCTAATTGAGACCGGAACATACCATCCTTGGTTTAATCCTTGAAGAAGATGATGATGATGATGATGGTGATGATATAATTTGTTACAAGAAATAAATTGAAACTAAAAGTATAACAGTGTTACTTTACACTGTGACTTTATTAAGCTGAAATACTGTTTAAAGGAAAATAAGGAACAAGAGAATTTACAGGCCTATCTCCCATTGAGAATACTAATTTAAATTCTTGGATTTCGTTGCCCATGACGTGTCCGTTACTTAACTAAATATCACTATTGTAATAACGACTCGGAACACTAAGTTTTTTATAAGTAAAATCGTAAAGATTTACCTTACAGCCTAAACCGGCTTTCACCTTTAAAAGGCTTCTTCAGAGGCTGCCGTAGGTAGCGCTGTCCGTCTTGTTGTTGGCGACGGGATAAATTTTCGAAAGATCGATGCTGTGTGTGTGTGTGGTGAGATGTGTTCGAATAATGCGTGCGATTTGAATTGTGTCTGTTCGTTTAGGATGTCGTTTTTATTTGTTTTTGTGTGTTTGTATATCCTAAACGAACAGACACAATTCAAATCGCACGCATTATTCGAACACATCTCACCACACACACACAGCATCGGTCTTTCGAAAATCTATCCCGTCGCCAACAACAAGACGGACAGCGCTACCTACGGCAGCCTCTGAAGAAGCCTTTTAAAGGTGAAAGCCGGTTTAGGCTGTAAAGTAAATCTTTACGATTTTACTTATAAAAAACTTAGTGTTCCGAGTCGTTATTACAATAGTGATATTTACTAATTTAAGTTTTCACTAGGAATAAACAAACTGACATAGACTTTATAATAAGCATATAAATTATAAGTATGAAACATATACATTAGCCATATACATTAGAAACATATACTAAAAACATAACAGTAAGTCGCAAGAGTGAATGGGAATAAAAAGAATTTTACAAACAACAATCATCTCCGAAATCACATTAACAAAAAGTACTACATGTCCCTATCAGCCACTCTGTACTCTGTAGGCTATAACACAATACTATTCGCTTTTTAAAAAGATACCAAGTTGGTGACTAATATAATATATAATTTGTTATTATAATATGTATTATATATCTCCATAACACACGAGAATAAATTGTAACATCAGAATTTTTTTCATTTAATAAAATAGCTTCTTCACTTTCGCATAGACGAATATTCTGAACCTCGCTGTTTTGCTTCGTTTCGTACTTGTATGGCAATCGGCACATGCGCAGAATCAAGTATTCAACACCAATAACTGTGAATTTGTACTCATTTACTCGTTAGTTCGGTAGGGGAGAGGTCCCGCAAGTAATCGGAACGGGTATTTCGAAGAACTTTTCAGTTATCGTTGAATCGGAACAGGTATTTCAACTTTTCAGTCACTGTTATATGGGTTCCACAAAAATAATTGTTCCAAAATACCTGTTATAGGTGTATCGGCCCACATCTTAGTTCATTTGGACTGTTCACATAATCATCTGTTCTGGTAGTTACTCGTACCAGTGTGCCATTTTAACCACTCATTTTAACCATCCATGAGCTGCAGAACTTGCTCCTATTTTCAACGAATTACGTTTATTATAAGTTTTTTTTTAACGATGAAGGGTTTGCAAGGATCGGTCAAAGAAGTATAACACAATTTCTTTATTATGTGTGCCGACGTTTCGACAATATTTACTATCATTATCAGGACCTGTGTAAGGATAGAAGAGAAAATATCAAACACAACAGATAAATTAGTTGAGTGAATGTGTTTGTCTATGTCGACACAATAATTAAAAATTTGTTAATATGTCGACACAAATAATTTAAAATTTGTGTTATACTTCTTTGACCGATCCCCTCGCAAACCCTTCATCGTTAAATTTCATTGATTGACAGTCACTACGAAATTAATGGTTTATTATAAGTATGGTAAGTTACAGTATTAAATAATTTTTTCATTAGTCAGGAAAATTACAAAAGGCCCGACTACTTTACTTTTTTTAATTACAGTAAGATTCCAACTAGAGATTCAGACAATATAAGCACGAAAGATTACAAACTATAGCAGTGTTTTTTTTTTCAATCATCATCACTTCATGGATATGATTCCTCCTGTTCCGGCCTCATGACTCCCGCCATTTTGTGACTGGCCTGCCGACAGATCTTCTTCCAACTGCTTTTAATCATATATCATACCAACTTTTGAAACCGTGCGTTGTCCATGTTTTCTAGATGTTGTTTCCAGCAATTTCTATAATTACGAATGAGTTCATTTAAGGAAACTATATCAAGTTCTCGTCTAATATACTCGTTTCTTATATGATCGAGTCGCGTATATCGCTTTACCAATCGCAAATAGCTCATTTCTGCAACCAGTAATTGGCACCAGTCCTTCCTTATAGTCCAGGTCTCGCATCCATACAAGAGTGCTGGTACTGCCATTGTCTTGTAGAATATGATACACATCTCTTGTCTAGCTTTTCTTTTCAATGTTGTTTTTTCCTTTCAGTGTTGTTGAAAGTTTTTTTTAGATTTTTTTTCGTGATGTTTGAGACTTGTCCTGAAGGGCAAGCCCCCTTCAGCCGGATGGTAGGATATTATGGGGAGACGCACGCCAGCGCGGGCCGGGAGGGAAGAAGGTGGAGGCACATAGAAGGTAGAGTAGTGGATGTGCGTGTATTTGTGTGTAGATGTAGATTGTATCCATATAGGTGAAGGAAGTGGCTGATGTAAGTGCCATTAATTTTAGTATATTTTTCAGAGCGGCCAAGACAGGGACGAGTAGCGCCAAAGCTGGAAGGAGGCGACATCGAGGGGTCAAGGTAGGCGGGGGACACAAAGAAGATGGCTAACGATTTGTTAAGAAGTTAGGGAAACTTAAATTATTGTGTGATCAGGAAGGGTGGCAGGTTGATTATGTTTGTTAATTGGGAATTATTGAGTGTTTGGTTGAAAGTTGAATGTTGTTCCTTTTCAGTGTTGTCAGAGGCAGACAAGTAGCAGCCCCACTACAGAGTAGCCCTGCGCAACACTCGTAACGTGACCAGGGGAAATTCTTTCTTATTACTGGTAAGCCTGAAGAGAACAACCCGAATAAAAATAACGGATTCAGACTTGGATCGAATACGGACAAAAGATTTGGAATTGCGGATTTTTTTTTTTTAAGTTAATGCGTAACTGACAAATAATTTAGTCTTAGCTTTTAAGTTTGTGTATGTTTCCACAGATGTCTGTTGCCGGCCGAAATCTAATTCTTTTCTCAAAAATACATAAATTTTTAGGTTTTATTTTATTAAAACTGAATTCAACAAAACACAACAAACTACTCACAACTAAACACAACACAACACAACTAAAACTAAACACAACAAAAACGGAGTTTACAAAATAGTATGTCCAGATTGCAATAAATTTTACGTAGGCCGGACGAAGAAAAAACTGTCTGAGAAGATACATTCAACATCGCAATATTTACAAATCTAATTTAGCCACACACTGTTTAAACAATAAACATAAACTTCCCAGACATTCAAAATGTTAAATTACTTAAAATGTACAGAAAGGTAACAAAATGAATATTTGGGAAATTTACAAACACAATATTAATAATCTACTAATTAAAGAACAAATTCAATTTAAAACAAATCAAGACGATTTATTTAAAATCATAAATTTATTAGAATAATAAAATAAAACATTAAATATATAATAAATAGCTGACTACATAAACATTACAACAATCGAAAATAGAAACGAAGTAAAATCGATTATGCGTTAACTGTATTGTAAGCGAAAAATTCAATTACAATTCAAACAAACCTCTGAAGATACAGAATAATTTCTGTGAAACGTGCATCTGGTGAAAATAAACTTACTTGCAGTGTATTTATTTGAAAATATAATATATATATATACATATTATTTATTTAATATTTATAATTACTTTACCTCAAGATATATTTCCTTATTTGGAACATGTTTCGGGAATCCAATTGTTCCCATCCTCAGCCATATTAATTTTGTAATATTTTGTAAAATTTTCTGGAACATATGCCCAAGAAAATAAGAAATGATAACAGCATCAAATCTAATTACGCCCGACACCCTGACTTCACACAATCATAATTACACAGACTTTACTTCCAACTTAATACCGTTGCGTGTATGTAAGAATGGCTGTTTCATGAATGCCTTGGAGGAGTTTGAAATTTATAGTGCATACTCAAACCTAAGCAGTCGTGATTTCGTGTTAATGATCAACTGAACTTGGGATCCAACCGCTTGTACGATACCGCCTTGAGTCTGGTCGCTAAGACTACGATAAGGTACCAACCGCTCAGTAGGAGATTGAACTTAAACGGGTGCGCACCCAAATTCGCGTACAATTCATATGCAAATTTGACATTTTTATTATGTAACGATATCGTAAGAGTGATATAGTTTTATTTTTTATTTTAATATCTGAAGATGGAGCATAGTCTCCGAAACGCGTAATAGAAGAGATTTACAAGAAGTCACAAGGCGGATAATTAAAGGTAAAATAATTTATTAATTCGATCAAGTGATTTGCATACCAGATTAAACATGAATATTTAAGTTTGTATGTTGTTGAGTACTTGTGTTTCGGTTGATTGTTGCTATGGTTTCCTGTTGGCTTTTGTTGTGTTTCGGTTGGTTGTTGCTATGGTTTCCTATTGGGTTGTGTTTTTTTTCTCTAATGCAACTTTATTTTCAACATGCTCCATTACAATATAATGTAATACTACATGTTATGTTATTCTTATTAATTGTTAACAAATATTAATTAATAAAAATTCAGTTATGAAACAATACAATAGTAATAACAATAATAACGCAACAATGAATAACTACGGTAAAACTAAACACAATTCGTGACCAAAACAGCCAAAAATAACAACAATACTATAACAATGTAAATCACAAAAGATCAAAATTTATACTGTTGACAAATATAAGAAAAGCTTTAATATGTTTTTTCGTAATCATATCTTTTTCTTGCATTGGCCAGACTCCACCACACATTGCAATACTTCTCCGGTAGGCCGTTCTCTCTTTATGTAAAATTTTACACTCATAAAGGAGGTGACGACCTGTCTGTTCTCCACTTTTGCAGCTACACATTTGGTCATCTGAAATCTTGAAACGATAAAAATAAGATTGTGTGTGTGTGTGTGTGTGTGTGTATTTTTATGCACTTTTTGCTACAGTCTATTTCTTGATTCATATATAATTTATTATTATTTATAAATTCTTTACCCCAAGATGTCTTATTCCATCATTTGGCACATGTTTCGGGAAGCGTATTGTTCCCATCTTCAGCCTTCCCGATTTCATAAAATCAGGAAGGCTGAAGATGGGAATAACACGCTTCCCGAAACATTTACCAAATAAGGGAATAAAACATCTTGAGGTAAAGAATTTATAAATAGTTATATATATATATATATATATTACATTTAATATTTATAAATAAATTTACTTCAAGATATACCTTTTTTTCCTTATTAGGAACATGTTTTGGGTACCATCTTGTACCCATCCTCAGCCTTCCGGTTGTTTCTATATATATATATATATATATATATATATATATATATATATATATATTATTTATGAATCGAAGAGCAGGTAAAAAATACACGAGAAATTTAAATAAACGTATGCAATAATGTGCAGAATTGTGTGATTACGAAGAGGGGGAGACGGATAACACCTTAACTCCAACATTTAATAATGTACACAATTTATTATTGGCTTAAAACCGCTTCGCTACATTGTACTGGTGAACATTGAACAAATTATTACGAAAACCACTTGTCCTGAATAAATAATATCACTTCACTCGCCGGAAATGCTTGAATTAATTTTCAATTTTTAAAATGCAAAACAGAGGAAAAATGGTAGTAAGAGAGAAAAGAGAGAGAGAGAGAGAGAGAGAGAGAGAGAGAGAGAGAGAGATAAAGTGAGAGAGAATCTGAGAATAAATAATATGAAGTTATTCAAATGGAACGAACCAGTGGATGTACATAATGAGGCAAAGATTCAATGATAAATCATATATATACGTATTTAATGATTGTTTTCCATAAATAATTGCGTTTGACACAGTGGCTACCGTAAGATGCGCCGCCGTCTATAATTAAGAGTTATTCCGGGCCGAGGAGGCGGTGGTGCGCCGAATACATCAAACCGTCCTCTTATTCTTCTGGAAGCACCAGCAGTAGTAGTTTGGCCAAATTATAAAGTTTTCTAAAAGAGAAATATTTATTATTTCATTAGACACGGTCTTTAAGCGATTTATTTCGTTCAGTCGAATTGTAGTAATACGGTAGTAGGACGCCCCTCTCGCTCTCTCTCCCTCTACCAATCAGTCGTAAACGTCCAAATTATTAATTCTCTGTTTTGTATCTTTGGATTTACCACAGACGTTCCCCCGGTCTGAATAGTTAGTTAGTTGGTTTATTTTATAATTTAATGAATATCAATTCATTCAAATGAAAGGGTAAGGAAAAAAAGTTTGAGATAAATTTGAATGTTTAAGCCGTGTTATTGGACGAAGTGGCACATGTGTGTGTGACCGGAATACAGATGTTTATAGAGACCAGCGTCTCGAGCGTTGGTATGTTGGTACCACTGGCATCGTCTATATCCGAAAACATTCTCATTCGAACCAAAGATATATTTAATCCTTCCCGAATATCCCTGTTCTTCTTCAGACCTCCTAAGATGTAACGGAAAATCCAGGGTTGAAATTTCATATAACACTCTGTGTACTGGTCAGATTCTTCCGTTAGTGAAATACCATAAATGTGTTCAGTCCACATTAACCCGGCGCTGCCACAATTAATATATTCATCTAGTGCAAATACCATGTAACATGATAGACAATGAAGAGCCCATAAACATGACAATACATCACAGGATACAAATAGGAAATAGGCCATATTATGCCAACAGCAGTCTATTGAGAAGCAAACTCATTAGCAGAATGATCACTGTTGCACACCACTATATAAAAATTATCCCGATTAGCACTTTCAAGCTTCACAGCTCATCGTCAGATCGGAATTGAAAGAAATTATGTGAAAACAAACCCTTCACCCCATCTCACCCCACCCTGCTCACACACAACAAGCTATAATTCAAATGTCCCTTCCCCACCCCCTGAGCCCTGTCGCTCCATCTGGACAGTTACATATTTTTCTAGCAAATCCTTGTGTTTCAGTGTTGTGTGTGTGTGTGTGTGTGTGTGTGTGTGTGTACATTCCTTTTAAACCTACCCGTCTCCCTCTTCACACACGAGGGTCAGTCACACACACCCTTATTTTAAAACCTCCAATTAGTACTATGCAATTTAATTCTTAATCTTATCTATCTGTCCTCTATCATTTACTTCTTAATTATGTTATAAAATATTTCTTCATTATCAAATTTAATTTTTGTATTAATTAAATTGTCTAATCCTTTTTCTCTTTCTTTCAATATTTCTAATTCCTCCCTCAGCTTCCTTTCAACTGTGTTATTTACTACTTTTACAATTTCGTAGTTTTCCAAAGGATTAACAAACTTATGGTTGTCTTCTATGAAATGTCTTGCTTATAACGAATTGGTTGTTCTATTACCTTCTCCACGTTTGTGGTCAGACAACCTGCATGCGAATTTTCGTCCTGTCTCACCTAGGTACACTTTGTTGCAGTCTTTACATTTTAATTTATAAATTCCGCTTTTCTGTAATGCTGGAATTTTTTCTATATTTTTATTCCTTATCTTATCAAATACCGTTTCACATTTTTTAATAGCTATATCTACTCCGTATTTATTAAAACATTTTATAATTTTTCTAGTATGTGAACCTATGTATGTCAATGACCCTGCATAATTCTTTTGTTCTGGTTCTATTTTAGCTTTTTGTATGTTAACCCTTTTCATAACTTTATCCACTATATTGGTGTTATAATTATTATTCCTTACAATTCCCTTTATCGTTTTTAACTCCCTATCTTTTGATTCGTTCTCTTTTAAACACTTCTGAGCTCTGTAACAAAATGAATTGATTGCCGCCATTTTATGTCTATATGGGTGGTAAGACTCTCTTGGTATAATTATATCAGAATACGACTCTTTCCTAAATATCCCAAACTGTAGTTTCTCATTATCTTTAATTTCTATGTTTAAATTTAAGTAATTTATTTTCTTACCTCTTATCTCTTTTTTAAATTGTAAGTTTTTATCCTTATTATTTACCTCATTTATAAACTCATGGACTTCTTCTATGCTTCCTTCCCAAATTACTAATACATCATCAACGTATCTAGACCATAATTTTATATTGTCTTTATACTTAGTGGTACTTATTCATTGTCTTTCAAAATCATTCATGTATATCTCTGCAAGAATAGGGGATAATGAAGACCCCATAGGTAAACCTTTTTTCTGTATACAAAACTTGTTATTAAACCTAAAATAGTTCTGATTTACACATTCTTTAATTACTTTAATCACCTTCTTTTTATACCTGTATTCTCCCATATTATTATCGTTTATTAACTTAATAACTTTATTTACTGTGATATTGGTAAACATGTCCTTAACATCCAGTGATATCAATTTTGTATTTACATTAATTCTAATATTTTCTAATTTTTCTATCAATTTTACATTATTCTCTATGTTGTATTTGTCCCAAATTCATATTTCTCTTTCAGTACTCTGCTAACTTCCTTTGATAATTTATAAATAGGTGCATTAATAAAAGAAACAATCGGTCTAATTGGTTTTCCTTCTTTATGTATCTTAACCTGACTTTTAAAAGTTGGTGCTGTTGGATTACTTTCTAATAAATACTTTTTCTTATTTTCTTCTATAAATGTTATCTGTTTCATCATTTGTTTTATCCTTGACTGGTACTTACTTGTATAATCATACTTTATTTCCTCATATGGTCCTTCCCTTATAAATTCTTCCGTTTTATTTATATATTCGTCCTTTCTCAGTAGTACCATTGTATTTCCTTTGTCCGCCTTCGTAACTATAATATCATTCTTTTTTATTTTATTCTTTAGTTTAGTTACAGTTGATTTGATTTTTTGTTCATTTTTTGAATTATACAAATTTTTCTTAAATATTTTATCTACTACATTCCCTACTTCCCACCTTATTCTTTTTTTATCATTTTCATTTCCTAGTTTTTGTATTATGCTTTCGCATTCAATAATCGTTTTTTCTTGATTTAATTCTGGTGGCGGTGCGTATTTTAAGCCTTTTGCTAACATTTATTTTTCTTCTGTATTGAAATTTATCTCTGTAAGGTTTATTACTCTTTTTTCATAGTTATTCTTAGAGAGGTGTTCCTTTTTTACTTCGTTCTTTCTTACTAATTTATTTAACTTATCTACCATTTTTTCTTTTCTTTTCCAATTTCTTTTCTACGTACCCCAAACCAAAATTATATAATATTTCTTCTAACTCTACATACGAGTATATTCTTAACAATTCTATATGTCTGTCATATAATTCCCTATTATATATATATTGATTAAGACGTATTGAATTCCGATCTGACGATGAGCTGTGAAGCTTGAAAGCGCTAATCGGGATACTTTTTATATAGTGGTGTGCAACAGTGATCATTATGCTTGTGATTTCAACCACTAACACAACTTTCTTCATCAAACTCATTAGTCGAAACATGAAATAAAAATATCTTCTTCTTCTTCTTCTTCTTCTTCTTCTTCTTCTTCTTCTTCTTCTTCTTCTTCTTCTTCTTCTTCTTCTTCTTCTTCTTCTTCTTCTTCTTCTTCTTCTTCTTCTGCTTCTTCTTCGTCTTCTTCTTCTTCTTCTTCTTCTTCTTCTTCTTCTTCTTCTTCTTCTTCTTCTTCTTCTTCTTCTTCTTCTTCTTCTTCTTCACCTCACGGAGTAGGCACTTTGCCTGTTCCGTGTTCACAGACTATCTCTCCATCTCACTCTCGATCTTCCTACATCTCTTGTATCAAAGGGTCTACATTGAAACGCAACCTTAGGTAGTCGTCCATCCTCCATTCTGTCCAGATGCTGTAACCATTCCCTGCGATATGTCTGGATCTTATCATTTTTGAAGAATACCTGAGCTCTTCTCTAATATCCTCACTGCGCAAACGATCCTGTCTCGTACAACCCTTCATTCTTCTCAGAAACTTCATTTCCAAAGTTTGAATCTGGTTTTTAATCTTCTTTGTAAGAACCCATGTTTCAGATCCATATAGTAAAACAGGCGCTGCCATTGTTTTATGAAATTTAAACCACTTAACAAATACGACACCTAATAAAAATATATAATAATTAATAAAATATATAATACAATATATATATTATTAATAAAAATAAGACACTTAACAGTTTGGTTGTTATTTATAGAGGGGAGACATGAACACTGATAAAAAAGGAACAAGAAACATTAAGAAGGTTCGAATGAAAGACCATAAGACGTGTTTATGGCCCGGTTAAAAAAGACTACGAATAGAGAATAAGAAATAACCAGGAGATAGTTGAGCCATTGAATCATAAGGGCATTGTAAGTTTCGTAAAGGCTCAACGAGTACAGTGGCTCGGTCACCTAGAGCGAATTGATGATGAAAGAAAATTCTGAGGGCGCAGGTGTATAAAACCGGAAAGAGGGACCGTGACCTTGGATAAGACGGTTGGATGACGTATCACAAGAGATCTCAGATAGAATGGGCGTGACGGGTACAAACAGATGGCAATGAACAGGGGGGACTTTGGAGAAGATTGGTATTGGAAGCCAGGGCTCACGTTGGGCTGTAGAGCTGAAGAAGAAAAAGAAGATGAAGAAGAGGGAGAAGAAGAAGAAGAAGAAGAAGAAGAAGAAGAAGAAGAAGAAGAAGAAGAAGAAGAAGAAGAAGAAGAAGAAGAAGAAGAAGAAGAAGAAGAAGAAGAAGTCCGGAAGTCTTCTCGAACTGAAGGCACCTGTATGACGTAGAGGTCTGCAGGTCGTCCTGTATGACGTGACTTGGCAAGTAACACGTGGTAAGATTGACCCCACGCCCTGTATAACATCATCTGGAAAGGCTGCAGGATACGTATAAGTTACTTGCTGCTCCCCCCCTTCCCAAACTGAATGCCTGAATGCCGCACGTACGCCCAGATTGGTTTCATAATGGTCTTACAAGGGAGGGGGGGTTTGTAAAGTAGGCTTACACGACCGGTGTCAACATTAGGTTGAAATAAAGCCGGGCTGTCAGGCCGCCGTGGTCGGTTGCTGACAGGTTGCGACATAGTCGGCTTACGTTTCGACCCAGCCACCGGAAATCTCCAGAGCCTCAAAAAGACAGAGTATACATACGGTATATGTTAACCGGTACATGTTAACAGGCAGTAAAATGCAAGAGAGGAGAGCACCCCTGGTAATTGGAGGACACAAATTCCAAAAGGTTGAAAAATACCTGGCTCACTAGATACCGAGGACAACATTATGACCGAAGAAATAAAAGCAAGGGTATCTGCTGGTAATAGATGTTTCTGCTCCCTACAACGAATATTTAAATGCAAAAACATAAGTAGATCAACCAAGATTCGTCTCTGAAAAACAGTTTTTAAGCCGGTGGTCATGTACGAGTCCGAAACCTGGACAATTACAGTGATAGAGGAAGCGTGGTTGCCCAGGTGGGAAAGAAAAGTCCTCAGGAGAATATGTGGTTCAGTGAACGTCCACGGAACATGGAGAATGAGGACGAATACAGAAATCCAACAAATCTATGGAGAATCAGATATCGTCACTGATATAAAGGAAAGTAGAATCCGGTGGACAGGGCATGTCCAGAGAATGTTAGAGGCATGCATATTAAAGAAACGTTTTACGGGGGGAGACTTGGTGGAAGAAGAAGGAGGTTCGGTCCAGAAAACGATGGTTAGATGATCTTGAGGACGGCCTACGCAAGCTCGGTGTAAGAAGATGGAGACCGGGAGCAGAGGATCAAGACGTCTGGAGGCGGATTGTCCAGGAGGCTAAGGCTCACCAAGAGCTGTAGCGCCAATTGAGAGAGAGAGAGAGAGAGAGAGAGAGAGAGAGAGAGAGAGAGAGAGAGAGAGAGAGAGAGAGAGAGAGTGAAGAGAGGGGGGATTGAGAGAGAGATATGTTAGCCGGACAATACCCGAGTACTTTGCCGGGTATAAGCAAGAAGGCAGCCGGTAACGCAAGGTTACCTTACCGGTCGCCTTGTTGCTTACACCCGGCAGAGTACTCGGGTATTGTGGGTATTGTCCGGTTAACATCTGCCGAACGTGTTCTCTGTCGCTTTGCAGCAACAATGAAGAAGATTCGCGGTGCTTTGGATCAAAACGGTAGCCGTCTGTGTCGTAATTTGCCAGCAACCTACCACGCCCTAACAGCCCGATTTTTATTTCATTAATAATAATAAATAATAATATAAATAATATATAATATAATAAATACTAAATAAGAGTGGAGTAGGATAGTAACCTAACAAAATTTAGACGCATCTGTGAAACGATTCATAGGTACCTGAAAAGTAAAACACGGAAGGATATCCGAATGAAATTTTATAAAACTGTGACTGTACCCACACTCCTGTATGCTAGTGAGACAAAGCAACCTTGGTAAAAGGGACGTGCAGAGGATTCAGGCAGCCGAGATGAAATTTCTAAGAGGGATGCAAGGTTGTTCTCTCTTGGATCGGAGACGGAACGAGGATGTTAGACGCGATTTGAACATTGTATGATTGCACCAGAAGATTGAAGGCTATAGGTCTCTGCTAAAACTATGGAATTTCAGGGCAGGTATCCTATAAGAACTAAGATAATCGTGAATAATCAAATTTTGGATCAGGTTAATCATTTTAATTACCTCGGTTGTAATATCTCATATGGAACTGATATTGATTGGGTTAGTAAGCTAACGAAATTTAGACCCATCTGTGGAACCATTCATAGGTACCTGAAAAATAAAACACGAAAGGATACCCGAATGAAATTTTATAAAACTATGGCTGTCCCCACAATCCTCTATGCTAGTGAGACATGGACTCTTGGTAAAAGGAACGTGCAGAGGATTCAAGCAGCCGAAATGAAATGTCTAAAACGGACGCACAGTTGATTGGATCGGGGAAAGAACGAGGATATTAGACGCGACTTAAACATTGTATCACTGCACGAGAATACTGAAGACCACAGAAAGAGATGGTGTAAACACTTGAATCGCATGCCTTATATCCGTCTACCTGTGGCTGCCTTGGTTTATCACCCTACTGGGAAGAGAGATGTCAGTAGACCGAGGAAGAGATGGGTTCCGGAATAGGTCTAAGGCCTAGTCCTTGGAGTGGTGATGATGATACGAGTGGAGTTTATTCTTCAGGGATATTTGACGTACCAAAGCATAAAGATTAGGCGTCCAACAAGATCGGAGGAGTTTCTGTTGAAGCGATTGATTTATCAGTGTTGGGGGGGGGGGGTTAAAACATTGTAACCATTTGGTTTCAGGTCATGCGTATTCCAGAAGAACGTTTCAAAGGAATACCTTATTAAATTAGCGTAACACAGGTATAATATCGGCAATCAAAATTCCTGCCCAGCTAACCTGAGGCTGTAGTGTTATAGCTTCTTGTGTAGGGATACATTATTAATTCGCCAAAAAATCCACGTATATATTATTTAAATTTATGTATAAATGCTTGAATTCTTGATGTGATAAAAAATTTCCTTAAACAGAGAACTTTTTCCACAATCTTTCTGAAGAAAAAGAGAAACAGACAAGATTGATCAAGACACTGGAAATACGCGAAAAAAATACGTTATTCTTTAAGCAATGTTTACTTACGATGGCCTGTATTTATTAAATTAAATAACAGAATTCGTAGACAAAAATGTTTTCGTCAACTTATAATTTATACGAAAAACTAACCCATTAACCTTTCGAGTAATTAATGAATTAAATGATTGAAATTAATATTAAGTGAAAACAAAATCAAAAAATGATAATAATCAGGTCCATAATAATTAATGAATATACATATTAATTATTTCTTGGAAAGAGATGGTAATCACTTGACAGAGAGTGGGAAAGAATTCGTAATTATTTAGCATTAATTTTGCGATAGATTAATTCTTGCCAAACGCTGTTTCGAACCCAAGACCGATGATTAATTACCACTATAATTTTCTAGGTCTTCTTCTTCTTCTTCTTCTTTCTCTTTCCGTGGTATCGTGTTTGTTTCCAAGATTTGGCTTATGTGATTTCTTCGACACTGCTTAAATTAATCACGACGAGTGCCATGCTGTTCTGAATCTCATGACTGGCCCAGTGCCCTGTGACATCTGATCAAATAATTAAATTTGACTTTTCATTGTGTTACAAACACGGAAAAAATAGTATTAGAGAGAACTGTATGATATACACACATTCCTACAGGGTCTTCAGGTCGTTCTGTTGATCTTTCTCATTGAAAACACACATATATATAGTATATATGTGTGTGTGTGTGTGTGTGTGTGTGTGTGTGCGTATATATATCGGCCTGTTAATAAAAATACAGTACTTGTGAGTTCCTGAATCTAGTTGTAAGTTTTAAATAAATATTTAGGTCTACTATATGATATCGTCCACTCATATATACTATTTGTTATTATACCACAAAATTCAGTTCTTATGCAGAACAAGTGCATGCACTTAAAAAAAATACCCACTACCTTCACACTAGCCAGTGTAAATTCGCGTCTACTTGGAAGGAAAAGTTAATCCAATTCTTTAATGTAACTTATTATATTTCAAACTCGTTTTGCTACAGTCCGTTTCTTGATTTATATAATATATTTATTATTTATACTGAAATTACCTCAAGATATTTTATTTTCCTTACTAGGAACATGTTTCGAGAGCTATTGTGCTCTCATCCTCAGCCTTCGCGATTCTGCGTCTAGTGAAGTACCTACGTGTTGGTCTGTCGCCATTGTGGTCTCCTGTTGGTTCCTGGTATCTCAAAGTGGTATTTTTGTGTGTGATTGTGGTGTATGTATTAGTATTTTGTGTATTTTCGATGTTGAGTGCTTTGAAAATTGTGTCTTATTTTGTACTGATTTGTATTTGTTCGGGTATTAGTTTGTTTTGTGTTTTATGTTTGTATATTTGTAAATTTTCCCAAATGTTCATTATGGTCCCTTTGTGTGGTATGTGTTTTATTAGTGTCATATTGGTTATGTCTGGGAATTCATGTCCCGTGTTTATTGCATGTGTGGCTCAATTGGATTTATATATTTCTGGTTTTTTGTATGCATTTAGTTGTTCAAAATAACGTTTTTTCAGCTGTTTTTTGTTTGTCCTATGTAACATTTATTGCAATCTTGGCATTCAATTTTGTAACACATAGGTACTTCACTAGACGCAGGAAAATAAAATATCTTGAGGTAATTTCAGTATAAATAATAAATAACTTATTATATATATATATATATATATATATATATATATATATATATTTGCTACTAGAGATGGCGTTGCTTTATTAGCGCTCTTGATCGCAACCATATGTGCCAGATGAATTTTGAACCCGGCTTCGGCGAACACTCAACGCTCAATTAGGTAACTAATTGAACACCGACGGCCGGTAGCAGGTCACGCCCTTAATATCCAGAGAAATATGTCCTTTGCAGCAGGAGCTCGCGACGCGACGTACGAAGGGGCCATTCGTCCCGCACAACCCTCGGGCTGCTTAATCCAAGTAGGCTATATAATCCAGATTATATATCTGTAGTAGATATGGAAAGTACAACTTTTATATGTCAATTAGTAATAATTGAGGCGTGGTTTCTTTGTCGAGTTACATGAATTCACAAAACTGTGTAGATATTTGGGGGGGGGGGTGGAGATATTGGAGGCCTGGATTGTAATACAGATATAGGCCTACATCTTATTAAATCATATAAAGTTGATGTTTGGTGCACAATATTGGGCAGATTTTCTTTCGCTGAAATGTTAACAGTGAGGTATATAGACGAATCTCTGTATACCTTGAGGAATAACTTGATAACAACATATAGTACTGTTCTGGAGCGGGTAAATAATTTTGAATATTCGGCCTGTAATGCGACCTCCGTTACAAACGATGACGCGAGGAAGAAGTTACATAAGTTCAACCAGATGTGTGAGATCATCAGAAGAACTCTCAAATCAAAGAGTATAGAAACACGCCTGAAGATTCTATAGTAAATGTAGCGAGAAGAGAAATTTACAGCAAAAACAAAGACGAACTCTGATATCAACAATAAATACTTTTCACATCATTATCACTCATTCCAAAAGACAATTAGGCAAACTCTCTCATTACCTAAGACCGTTTTTATTCGGTAAAGCAAATTGCCGGCCTGGTAGTGATCAGAACAGGTTGTACTAAACGTGTTATGCGCGATCCGACCCGATTACTTGCGCAGCCATTATCTAAATAACCGTCGTTCGTTCAATTTACATATTACGCGCTTTTTAATAGTAATCATAACAGGGGTCTTAAAAGAGACGAAAATAATAATCAATTCACAACAACGATCAAGTCTATTACAACGATTATTCTCTCATTCCAACAATTACGTCAATCGTCTCATTCGCCTGTGCCTTCGTAATATGTTAATGTGTTTGCCGTTCGTTCAGTCACAACTAATTTACGCTTTAGGTATCGAATCTGCGGCCATAAAACAATCGATGCGATTTGCATAACAAAACCTCTATGTGTGCGTTGCACGCTATAAACTCTGTGTACGGTACGCGCAGAACCACACGAGAGATAGAACTTGGCACGGATACATAATTCTGAGCGAAATTTACGAACTCGTAATGAGAAGTACCTACATAATGAGGCAACAAGAGCAGTGAAACGGTATGGTGTGGCGTCACACCATGTTTAGTGACATAATTACACTTGCTTGTTGTTGAGCGTTCCCAATCTCAGTTGTGTCTAATAACGTAAAATAGATTACGTACACATTGTTCAAGATTAATACTACAGAATACGGCTGGTGGTAACAGACAAATGCACGCCATCGTATTTTCCGATTTAGAACAAGGTTGTTGTGACAATATTCATAGGTTTGGTTTACAAAATCCTAAACGCCACACGTAGGACACGATAGCTCTCAATTAAATCTTTATTTGTTCGAAATTTGATAGTTCTACGAAGCCATAAAATTGTAATTCATCATCATCATCTTCAAGGATTAAACCAAGGATGGGTTTTTCCGGTCTCAAACAGGGAAAGATTAGAGCTGGTCACTCCAGCGCTTCCTCGGACGTCCTACACTCTCCGTCCCCTCGGCTTATAGTTCCAGAGTTGTTTGGGGACGCGGCAGTCATCCATTCGCCAAAGATGTTCCCACCAGTTCAGCCGTTACTGGGCGATCCTGTCGAGTATACTCATAATATTCAGTTTCTGCCGTACGTCTGTGTTTCTTCTATGATCATGGACAGCATACTTTGCCACGTGCCTGAGGAATCTCACCTCAGCCGCTTGGTGCGACTGGCCTGGCCTTTCGTTAAAGTCCAATTCTCAGACCCATAAAGAAGTGTGGGAAGGGCCATCATCTTGCAGAATTTTAGGCGTGTTTCTTTACTTACAGACTTAAGAGTTCGCCTAATGGTCCCGCACATACGGTTGAACTTATGCAACTTATTCACCACGTCGTTGCTTGCATTATAAGACACACTGTAGCCCAGGCATTCAAAATTGCTGACTTGTTCCAGGACAGTGCCATCTGTAACAATGTTTTCCCGTACGGGATCAGTTCCACGGAAAGCCATCATATTGGTATTAAGTGCGGATATTTGCAACCCAAAGTTTTTACAGGGTCGATTTAACAAATATATATATACCCATCTGCAATCTGCTTTCAGAGTCCGACAGAATAGCCTGATTCTGTCGCAAACAACAAAGTGCCAATTGTAGAGTGACCAATCATAAAATGTTCTGGAAGACACGTCTGACAGTTTTTTTTTGTGACATCGTCAATATATAAATTAAAAAGAGAAGGTGATAATGGACACCCTTGTCGTACTCCACAATTGATCAAGCCAACTCTAGAAGCTGTTCCCGGTCTTCCGGGAATCTTATCTTAGACTATTGAGATTTAATTCACCACATGAAGACTCTGTAGTGGTAGGTTTTTGGAAATTTCAAAATAATGCGATGGAAGGGTCCACAAAATAGGGGGCAAAAGTCTGGTAAAATCGCGAATTCCATGAGGAATATCAAATGGAAGATAATATACTCAAAATGATTAAATACCGGGCTGTTAGGTCGTGGTCGGTTGTCGGTATAATCTCGACTGCAAAGTTTCGTACCCCCCCCTCGGGGATCGTCTTCGGGCTGTAAAAGCGACAGAGTGCTGAAAAACAGTTACGGCAGATGTTGAGTTTCGTTCGGGCTAAGGACTGCCGCAACCGTTTCCTTAACAATCTGTCGCTTTTGCGACCTGAAGAAAATCCCCGAGGGGGGGTACGAAACGTTGCCGTCGATGTCGAGATTATACAGCGACCGACCACGGCCTGACAGCCCGGTATTTAATAATCTTAAGGAGATTGACGCCGACCGTGTAAGATTAACACTAAATGAAAGATAATTTGAACAAAACTCTGGATACAGTTTACAGTTTTAGAAATTTCAAAATTTTTTTGACTACAGGGCCCAAATATTGGATAAAAAATGTGAAAAAATTTTTGAATCCAACCAGGTGTCAGACTAAGAAGCACACTACAAAAACCAGATTTATTTGGAATTTCCAGCGTTTATTGTCTGATTTATCTACGTTTACTTCCCAAGTAATATCTGAATAATTTCTTAACTCCCTCATTTCTTATATGATCTCGTCTAGTACACCTTTTAACTGATCTCAGAAACTTCATTTCTGTTGTTTGTATCTTCTGTTCATATTTTTTTTCTTTATGACCCAAGTTTCACAACCATACGGTAGTGCCATTGTTTTATAAAATTTTATTTGGGTTTCTTTTCTACATTTGTTTCCAACGTTCTCCAAATCGTTCCACACATTCTTGTGAAATTCGTCACTATTATTATTATTATTATTATTCCGGCTGTACAATGTTCACACACTTTCTTGAACCAAAGATTACAGAAGTGATTGATTTCTCAGCTTCCACTGCTGCTTGTCCATCCAAACGGTTTCTTCAATTTCTCGTTCCATCAAAAATTCGTCACTTTATTTTCTATATCTGTATCTTGAGCATAAGTAATGTCAGGTCCAAGATAGTTGAATGTCTTACTTGTACTATGCATAACAAGGTGGTAAGACAAGGTTGTTGTCTGCCACCGATACTTTTTAACCTTTATCTAGATGATTTCCTCAAAAAATGGAAACAACAATCCCCTGACGGTATTAAAATCCACCGAAATAAAAGCTTGAAAAGCATTCTCTTCGCGGATGACCAAGCTATATTCACCACTTCAGAAGACGATCCCCAGCGAGCAATTTTACATCTTACATAAAATAGGAAAAGAAAATAACTAACATACCTGAATCAAAGACAAAAGTAATGACCTTTATAGGAGATGAACCGGTTCGGAAAAAATATGTATAGACAAAATAAATGTACTTAGGTCAAAATATTGAGCGATTTTCTGCAGCTCATGGAGCGTACGGGTGTTATCATCGTACGTAACATAATATTCGGTTAGTCAAAAAACAAAAGATTCAGGAACGATAATCGAGGTGATTTAGACGGCTGTGTTTTTGTAGTTAGCATTCATTAGAGACGAAACGCAGACGTCAAATAGCGATATAATCAACGTCCATTATTCACGCTTCGTCGTTAAATGTCATGACATTGTCTGTTGGGATACAGTTATAACTAGGCATGAATAAAATATCACACGCAAATACGACGCGCTTATGATACCCATGCCGAATGCAATCAGCTGTGCGTGCCGTCATGTGTTCGATTCTAATTGTGTGATCACACGCGCGGAGTGATTTAGCAAAACACAATCTCGTTGTGCTATTGAAAGCGTCAAGTTCTAGCGAAAGTGTCCCAGTAGCGGTACCCGCACTACATTTTCGATGTTTTGAGAATATGCGATTGTATCGATATACTACGACGTGAAGAAAAAGAAGTGCACTAATTGTAAATTGTTCTTTTTCTTAATCTAAAGCAAAAATACGTATTGTTTTCATTTATGAGGTTAAAGTGATAATGATTTTTGGTTTTTAGCTTACTATTTAAAGAAATAAAAGCCGTGGTTTGTAAATATATGACGTTTAATGTGTCTACATAAACTGAAAAAGAGAAATATTAAAACCAAAGAACATAACATATTTTTAACAAAAAACAACAGAAAATGTAAAATGAGAACTATAATTATTTTCTGAATTGTAAGATTAAAAAAAAAAAAAACGCATTAACAAATAAAAACAAGATTTGTTATTCGTTAGGTGGTCAATATTCTTTTGTGTTATTCAGTAAAATCTCGAAAACTTCACTGAAAGCAAATTTTTGCGAAACAAAAGCCGAGTATTAGTGAAAATAAAGAGTATTAGTGGAAAACGAGTTCTCCCACAAAAAGAGAGACATGTATAGTCATAGGCAAGAGAACCACTCGTCCGCCTTACTTTGAGCTGGTTGCTTTTTCTGTGATGGGCACATAAACCAAATATTATTGGAAAAACAAGTAGCCTACTGTTGGGAAACGAAATCCTTCAAAAAAAAAAAAAAAAAGAGAAACGTGTATAGTAACAGGGAAGGGCCACCCCGCCTTACTTCGACTTGTTTCTTGCACGTAGATTTCACAGAAAGCGAGTAGTGTGACGATTTAATATGCCTAAATCCCAAAAATAAAATTAAATAAAAAATTGTAATACTAAAATAATTTAATAAGGTACATAAGAACCCTCTCTCTATGCCCCAAACCGGTAGTAACATGCCGATTTGCCGATGTATCAGTTAATAAAATTAGATTTAAGAAACTCGATAAATCCATAACGACCTCGCGTTACATAAAAGAATAATAAAAGTATAGAGTGATGTAATTAAATTGTAAACAAAGTAAAGGAAAATAATTAATAATAATTAAGAACTACTTTTCGCGCTGAGAAACTAGGCTACCCGCGCGCGGACAGCACCATTACCCCTATAGTTAGTTAGTCCAGTTGAATCAGAGACTCCCCTGGTGATACAGCGGTTATGTAGACCGCTAGAAAATATTAGACATGTAGACTAAGTAAAACTTACGTAATTACCGGATGATGTGAACGTTGTGAATGACTTGAGTGTGCGGCGATGACATCTCTATAAATAAATAACATCACCTAAATGTGATGTTAAACTTCTAGAATGTAACTGTTAACCATAAGCAATATGTGCGGTACAACAATGTGAACACTAGTGAAAGTTACCACGAAGAAACAGACCACAAGAGTCTACAGAAGAGACAGACTACTCATCTTTAAGAATGACACCAAACTTCACCAACACACGATAGACAGAAGATCTCCCAGACACCCTGCACGAGAGATAGAAGCCCCGATTCGCCGAGGATATGTTACACACATGTGACACGGAAGTTCTACTTCTGTGGTTCAGAACTTAACTTTAACTAATATATGAAAGACACTTAAATAACAACATAAGAGTAAAGCAAAACACAAAAGACTGACCTAATTAGCATAAAATTGTAATTTCATGATAAGTAATAAGATGTGTTAAGTTTAATGAGTATAACACGCTAAAGTTAAATAAGCCCATTCTTCAGATGGCACAAAGTAAAGATTATTATTTTTAATATCATATACAGGAACACACAACTCGGATCCGAGGACAGTACAAGTTATGTTCACCCATGACTTACACTAATTACCATTGTACAAAATGCGCAAATATTTATATCATTAGTATACACATTACTAATTTTCTTCTATGATGCTAAAACAGTGTGTAATAAAGAGTTGTCATGGTCCAAAAAGGTGAGTGAATAAATCTACAAACCCCAGTCATAAAATTCCTCAATTCACCGGATCCTATTTAGTGTTTGTTTATATTTCAGATAGTTATGAGTTTGTGAATATTATGGCAGCCTGTTTAATTGACCTGAGCCAATTAACTAGGTTCCCGATATTATAATGCCGTCCCGACGTTATAGTAGGCCTATTATTTTATAAGGATATTGATTTCCAGGTGTAATTTTAGTTTGCATGTTAACGTAACAACGCCAACGTTTGGCGTCACAGGCACACATCATAGTTACATTATTGCTAGAAACATTTTTCGTAAAAAAATATGACAATGAAACACGATTGCAATCTTCAACAAACTGTTTTATAACATACACAAATAAATTTTAACGCTTTCTATTTACTAACTAAAATTATATGCGATATTCACTACATATCGACGCCAATAATCGCATAATCGAAATATCGAAAATGGGAGCGTGTATGGATATTGAGACCGTACCTAGTAAGCTCCATGAATTGCAAAACTCGGTCACTATTTCGAATGAAAATTTACTATTTTTTGTTCACAAAAGTAATAACGGAAGAGCAATTCTTCTGTAAACGCTAATAATTCCAAACAATCAGATTTGTGGTAAAATTCTCTTTACTGCGACATTCGGCTGGATTTTTACAATTTGAAAATTCTAGATCCCATTTTTGACCCTGGGGTCAAAAAAGATTGAAATTTCCAAAACGGCTCACTACATTCATTTATTATTCCGGCTGTACAGCGTTTACACATTTTCACTATATTTATAATTCGGTTAAAATTCTCTTTAAGGTTATTGATTGATGACCCGTTGGGCACTTGGTGATGCATATTACTACATAGGTTTTTAAAAACACACAAACACTTGGTAAGTTTCACGATTTATTATTAACCTCTGACAATTTTTTCAGCCTATTGGGCTATTCTCAAAGAGCTGCTAACAACAACTAAACAAAGGAAGTGTAGGTGGTGAAAATGTGTTAAGGGTGAGTATATAGACAAGTGTGTGGAGCGTGTATGTTGGAGGGGGTGGAGGAACTGTCAGGGATAAATACTCAGGAGAAAAGGTCGATAAATAATCCTGGTGGAGGGCAGAAGTGCCCACCAGTACCAAGTTAGGCAGTAAGGGAAATGATCCTGGACCGGCCCCAGGCTAGTACCCCGTAATGGAGAAATTAATTTAATTCACTCATAACTTTCAAAGAACACTGGCGGACGGAGATTTGAGGAAGACACGGCTGAAGGATATTTGAAAGCGGAACAGGCAGCACCTTGCCTGTGCCGTGTTGCGATGATGATGATGATGATGATGATGATGATGATGATGACTAAACAGAATAATCAATTTAAATACTTGAGAAAGACGTGAAGAGTAAAATTTTTTGTATTTATTTATCAGGTCGCTACAACAACATCAGTTATTAGCGACCACAAAAATCATAATAACTAATTTGTAAATTATACAAAAATACTCGTACAGATGCAGTTAAATTACATATTAAACTAGACGATGCTAAGCAAAGATAAACATTGCAACAATATATTCAGGGACTTGTACGATTTAAACAGTACATTAGATATTAGTTTAAATATTAGCAATTAAATAGTATTGTAATGCAAAATAAAATGATAAATATTGCCCTATACAACACAAATATTATAAATATATAGCATGGAGATATATAATTATTAATTAATTAATTAATATATATATATATATATAAGATTATAAGTAATAATAATGATAATACATAATAATATATGTAACAAAAAATAATATATAACAGTACACGTAACAGCAAATAGTATATATAATAAATCAAACAGTAATACGAATCTTGACTGCATATTAATCCACTACAATAATAAAATATATAAATAATAATAATATATATAATAACATAATAATATAATATAATATAATAATATAATAAAAATAATATATAACAATACATGTAACAACAAATAATATATATAATAAATCAAACAGTAATACGAATCTTGACTACATATTAATCCATTAACTTAAACGGTTTAGAAATGGTTTAAATTTTAATGTTTTTATGAATTTATTAGTCATATACCTATATTTTTGTTGTCCAGTGTATCTCCTCTATGAGGAGGAGTATTTCGGCGGCTGCTGTCTTGTCGTTTAAATTTATTCTAACGTCAGAAGGGATATTAAATTTGGTTCGCAGATGATGGAGAGCAGGCCACTCTGAAACGAGATGGAATGTTGTCAAAACCGTGTCACAGTGATTGCATCTAGCAGGAGGTTCGTTCGTGAAGATGTGCTTGTGAGCCAGCAGCGTATGGCCGATTACGGAGTCTTGTTATGACCACTTGATTTCTTCTGGATTCTGTAGCAAGTGTGGGGTACAAAGTAAAATTGTTCAGGAAACTATCGGGAAACGAAAGAGTAAGCGAAAGAAAAACAGAGAGAGTGAGAGGGAGGGATATATATATATATATATATATATATATATATATATATATATATAGAGAGAGAGAGAGAGAGAGAGATTATTGTAGTGATTGGAATGAAGCGACCAAGTGTAATGTTAAAACGGTAGTTTGTCTAACGATAGTCTGATTGACTACTCAGGCAATGTCAGGCGTATAGTTAACACACACACACACACACACACACACACACACACACACACACACACACACACACACACACACACACACACACACACACACACACACACACACACACACACACACACACACACACACACACACACACACACACACACACACACACACACACACACACACACACACACATCTAACTATGCATATATTTCTTGTAATTTACAGCCGTGGGTACGTGACACTATTATTAAAATTACAGCTGGTCTCTGTCTGCAGTCAGCTGATTTCAATCATTCGTTTGCATTGAATCAGCGCTCACGTCTCGTGTTCGATGCTTAATCCAACGGAGCGGTATGCCTATGTTCGTTTATTGATCGAACCGTACCTTGTTACATTGTATCATTTGTTTACCCATTTAAAAACTATTCGCAAATAGACGTGAAAGCAAAGTCAGTAAACAAAGTAGAGATTCTCTAAACGATCCTGCACCGACCAAGAGACCAAATTTAAAAGGTACAGATTTTACTTTTTAATAAACTTCAAGTCTAAATTATGTTAAAATGATGAAGAATCAATAGCATGAATGCATTTGGATTATTTGTTTCGGCATTATATTTTTTTTTTAGTTTTTAATTAATCAGTTTTATGAAAGTAGAAAACCTATATTTTTGCTATGCTGGTTCAATTAATTAATTATGTATTTTGAAAGAATATGAATAATTTTAAGACTGAAGAACGTAAATAATATTCAGATTCATGAGTCTGAAAAATGTATGCAAAAATAAGTAGAGCTTACATGTTATTGGTAGATATTTGAAAAATATATAGTCATCAACCAGTGTCTAATTTCCTGAGAAAGGGGATTAGCCGTCAGAAAAAGTGACCCTCTAATATAGCACAAGTGGTTATATTTCTTTCTATTAGTGAGCATTTTTGTGTAATACGATCTTATTTGACTTCGTGAAAACCAAAATTTTAATTAATTTGGTCCATAAATGATAATAATGTTGATAATCCAAGTCCCTGTGCTTTCCATTTTCGTCATTTATCTTCTTCTGGTAGTTCCTATCCGTTTCGGATGTTGGATATCTTAGACTATTTTAACTTTCTGTACTGGTGCACGGAATAAGTCAGTTGTATTCATGCCAAACCAGGTCCTTAAATTTCTCAGCCATGAGATACTCGGTCGCCCGACTCATCTCTTTCCAAGTACTTTTCCCTGTAGTATGGACTGAAATAAGTAAAATCTCTGTTCATTTCTCATGAGATGTCCCATATACTGAAACTTTCTTATCTTCACTGTGTTAATAACTTCCCTTTCTTTCTTCATCTTTCTAAGAACTTCAACATTAGTTATATGTGCTGTCCATGAAATGCTCAGTATTCTACGGTAAAGCCACATTTCGAAAGATCCCAATTTTTAGTTGTGGCTTCAGTCAAAGTCCAAGATTCTACACCGTAGAAGAGGACCGAGAATACGTAGCAGCGAAAAGTCTCATCTTTGCGTTTATTGTTAAATCGTGCCTTTTGAATAATAATTGACTAATTCTAGTGTACACTGCTCTTGCCTTTTCAGTTGTGCTCTCTATTTCTTGAGAGTGGTCGCATAATTTATACTCATTTATACAAAGAGAAAATATTTCCTTAATTCTTATAGTGAAAAATCAAAGAAAAAATGTACGATCTCTCAACCGAGCTGACCACGATTCGATTCTTTTACATTGAGTCGAAGCAACTTGAATTGCTAATCTTACTGAATTTAAATTAGATTATGTAGAAGTTATTAAAAATTTCTGTTATTATAAAAGTTGATCAAACACTTGGTTTCCCGTGAAGAAACATCTGAGTATGATACAGGCGATGCCGAATCGAGGGGGGTTAAGCCCCGGGCCCCGCTTGTCGGGGGGGGTCCCATGCCTGAGGATTTAAAAATTATCATTTTCGAACGAATAAATAACATTTTTCGAGCAAGCGAAATATTAAAAATCGCACTAACAAGGAGAGTACCTGAATTGCGGACCACGGATTTAAATGAAACTTGGGGACATGTTTAGGTACATAAGGTTATGGTAAAAGCCAAAGCAGAAAAATTTATTTGTACTGTTGGTTACTGTAAAAAGATCCGCTAAATAAAATAATAGTAAACAGCATCCATTTAATCAGTATAAAATATAAAATCTATGTGAGTAAAAATACGGTTTAAGAACAACATTTTGTTTATTATATTTATTAAATAGTCGTCTGAATAAAGTAAAGTATTGTGCAAAATGCGAAAATTTCATACATGGGCCCCTGCTTTTAAATAGCCCCGGGCCCCCCCATACCCTTAATCCGGCCATGGATACAGGCATCGTAGATGAGATTCTTGCGATCTGCTGAAGGCTCCACACGAATGTAGACATTTGCAAAGAGTTGAACATTTATAATATGCAAGATCGTATTGCAGTAAACAAAGAGAGATGGTTTGCTCATCTGAATAGGATGCCGGATGGGAGGGTGCCTAAGGAAGTTTGGCAATAGAAGGCTATTGGACAAAGAAGCACAGGAAGACCTTGGAAGCGTTGTTGAATGGATGTATTTGCTTTGGGACCGGACAAGACAATTCTATTGCTTGATGGAAGAAGAAAATGTTGAAGGATCCGAAGAAGAGATAGTTTCTGCTGGCATGTAAACAGAACTCCACAGGGTAGAGCAACATGGAAGCTTGATTAGTCAAAATCTGTCGTTAGAGAATATTTATATTTGATGATGTTGATGATGATAAAAGGACTTCTCTCTTATGTTTTACTTTATCGTCATCATCATCTTCTTAACGGTTTAGGCTTTAGCCGCCTGTTCCCATTCCACAGTCCGCCAACTATTTTCTTAGGCCTACCAACTTTTCTTCAGCCTCTAGAAAGATGGTAATCTTTCGCCATCTTTGGTATTCTATTTCCTTCCATTCTATTTATGCGTTTAATCCATTTTCTTCTGCATTCTTTACAGCTTTTGTTTCATTAGCTGCAAAAAATATGTAAATAACTTTTTATCTCTTCATTTTTTAAATGATCTCGTTACTACACCTTTTAAGTGATCTCAGAAATTTCATTTCTACTGTTTGTATCTTATGTTCATCTTCTTTCTTTATGACTCAAGTTTCGGAACAATACAGTAGTGTGCGTGGGCCCACCTTACCTAAGCTGCCCACAATCGTGTATAATTGATTTCGTCTGACGACGATAACTAAAATGGCGTTTAGTTGTTCCTTCTCTTTAGCAACAATTGGAATTATACAGTGAAGATTTCCTACCTTCTTTGTGTTGTGTTTGGCCACTGTACGTCTGCGTCTCCCGTTTGTCCCCCTTCTCTCTCTCTCTCTCTCTCTCTCTCTCTCTCTCTCTCTCTCTCTCTCTTGTTTGCGTGCTTATTCGCTGATATTCGCCCACGTTCGTCGGCCACGGCGATCATACAAAAGCGTGTGATTTTTACATGGAATTGTTTTTCCTTCAATTTAGGTCCTTTATATGTCATTGTTTTTTTACTTTTTTCCATACTACTGATGTGTTGAATCATTTTCTTCTGTATTCTTTAATTCTTTCATTAACTGCAAAAATAACTAAATCACTTCTTATCTCTTCATTTCTTCTATGATCTCGTCTAGTACACCTTTAACTGATCTCAGAAATTTCATTTCATCTGTCATGGTTTCCGACGCCACTGTTGGAATTGTGAGTTGTTGATTGAGACCATCGCATAGGGCAACCCACCCTATGCCGGCTAGATTTTTTATCGACCTTCTATGGTCTACATCCGTCGTGTTCTGTTATAGGACCACCTCAAAAAGGGTGTGGCTCTTCACCACGCACGACCGTTTTGAGTAGGTAGAGGCTCTGGTCCAAACGGCTCTACAGTATGTTCCGCATATGGTACTCCTGAAAACATCCTAAGGTTTTATTTTATACCTCCGTTAAATTAACAGCCAATTAAATAGTTATTGCGTTACTTAGTTTAGAATTAATTTTTTTTTTTTAATAAAAAAGTTACTGCTGTAAAGTAACCACACAGAAAAAAAGTAAAAGGGAAACATAAGTGCTTAATTAGACACTTTGCAGGAAATAATACTGACGAAGCGGTTCACTTAGAGTACCATCACATACGTACTTTGATATAAATAGCTGAGAGCTGTAAAGATGGACATTCGACGCACTAACGGTAGTCTGAGGTCGATTCCCGTGCAACCGTGGCATCGATACTCGAGATATTAATTTGCCATTGCTTCCTTAACTAAAGTATGTATAACTAGGCGCACAGCTGTTTACATTCACACTACCTGCGGCGCATGATCAAACGAACGTCGAACGTACTTGGAATTTTTAAAATTTTCATCAGGTGCCCAAACTGACGCCGCAGATTCCCAGAGAAACAAAAACTGACGTCTATAATTAAATTAACATTTTAACATTGCAATCGAAATTAAAAGTATCGGTATGGAGAACCATACATGACTTCCGTGTTCTAAGATTTATATTTAAAATCATTTTCGGAATGAAATATTTCCATAGAAACTACTACTTTCTTCAGATTTTCACGTTAGCTCACTCGATTTCACTGATGATGGCAGTCGATGGCACTGCCGAAACGTCTGGTTTTGCAGAAAACATGGTACCACGGCCAAACAGCCCAGGAAAGAATTTTAACAACAAATTACTTCTTTGTTGCCGATAATGTAGTACACATATAAAAAATTATCCCCTCCTCCTTCAACTATCATTTTCATTTATGGAAAATTACCCCCTCCACATTTATAGATATTTCATCTACCTTTCTACAGTGGATTATTGTGACCTTCTTTTTAGGATACTTTATTTATCAAAATTAAGTACTTTACTCTTGTTGAAACATAAAACATTGCACGTAAACTACCCCTTCCCCTTAACCGATCTTGACCAAACAATAGGCTTTGAGTCCTCTGCAATGTAGGGACGTATACGAAAAATTATTTGATTCTGTTTGAATTTGCGGCAGTTACCGTTCGTCATAGAAAGAATTCTACACACACACACGCGCGCGCGCGCGCGCGCGCGCAGACACACGGACACAAAGACACACACACACACAATACACACACTTCTCAGAAAATGACTTTTCTTCATGTTTCGAGGGTAGTACAATCAGAATCAGCCCTTATCTCGAACATGATTTTCTTCGCCATCACCATACTTCCATTTTCCTTATGTGGAATATGGAAATAAAAACTGAAAGTCGTGTAATAACTGGCACTGAAACTTTTCTAAAACACCTACCTAACCTTTAGATCAGTGTTGCCACCTTTCCACTTTTGCTCATCTCGACATTTATGATCAATTTTTTTTCTTTTTTACTTCCATGTTCCGTAAGGAAATGGAAGTATGGTGATCGCGAAAAAATCGTGTTCGAGATAAGGGCTGATTCTGATTGTACTACTCTCAAAACATGTAGAAAAGTCATTTTCCGAAAAATGCCTGTGTGTAGACTTTTTATCTATGGCAAACGATAACTGCCGCAAATTCATACAGAATCAAATAATGTTTTACACATGTGACCGAGTTGTAGAGGACTCAAGGCCTATTGATTTTGGTGAAGATCGGTTAAGGGGAAAGGGTAGTTTACCAGCAACGTTTTACGTTTTAACAAGAGAAATGTACTTAATTTTGATAACTAAAGTATCCTGAGAAAAGGTCATAATAATCCACTGTAGAAAGGTAGACGAAATATCTATAATTGGAAAGGTTAGTTGAAGAGGGAGGAGATAATTTTTTGCATTGATGTTATAAATTTGTTCGACCGAAAACTTAAAAAATTTCAATAAAATATTAACAACAATTGATATCGTTCTATGCTATGTCACCACGGATACGTAAACAAAATAATTGTTCTTTTTCAGAAATTCACAGATAACAAACGCTGGGCGGTATTCGCTTTCTTTCGCGTTGTTTAAATAAAAGATAATTTAATCAAATTAATTGTTTATTTAAAAAAAAAAATTAATAACTACTGTAGCTAGAATTCGCATTTTGATTATCTTTCTCAGTGTTTTTTTACCAAAAGCATGCTGACATATTTGGTTTCGCTCTGAGCGTAGGCCTACAAAATAAAAATAATTTTATAATTAATTAGAACATGGAAGTCATGTGGTTCTCCACACCGATTTTTCATTTACTTTATATTGTAACTAGTTACAAACTATCAATCAATTTTATTAATTTTATTCTAACAAGCATGTGCACAGTGTGTAGAATGTGTTCTCAATGGCGCACTCCTCAATCGCGTTACTTTATGGTGGCCGCTTCATAGCTGCGCGAAAAGTGAGGGTATTGGGGAGACTCAGTGTGCTCAGTAGTAACACTTCATTTCAAAAACGTCCGTCTTACTGTTGGCTGCAGCCTTATTGTTGCTTAATGCGTGCTCTTGACTATTTAATTATTACAACTCGGGTTTTACACATTGTTGGCATTTCCAGATTTCATTGAACGAACTACTATTTGTAATTTTACTAAGTATTACTCGAAATTGTACCAAATATGTATTTGTAATACCAGAACAATGGTATTTGTTACATAATGTAAATAATAACTAATTACAGTATAAAGCAAGCAACATATAAATACTAATAAAAGAAACAGAGAAACATAAGAAACAAAATCTAAAATGATCAGAAATATGCTTTATGCAAGTGCTGCATAAACGTAAAAACCCTACGTTTTTAGGTTTATACGACCTAAACGTAAAAAAGTGGGTAAAATATATGTAACCATGCATACAAATTAAGACTTTATATAAAATATCGCATACAATTATTCATTATTTTCGCATTGAATACAATTATTAATATTACAAATTGTAAATTAATATGTGGAAAATTAAAATCTTTCAGAAACTCCTGTTGCTGACTGTATTCGTTTTTGAACCTTTTTTAGTGGAATACTAATTCCATTTTTTTCACCTTTCATAAATTTACACACATTAGATATGCCTTCCCGAGCTTGGCTATATACAATCTTTTACCTAACTTCGATTTAATAGGAGGATTTTTTTATGATTACGTAATTAAATAAAATGCGCTGTGAAAGTAACAATATTTTAAGCAAAATAAAATTCAGTTTAACAAAACATGATATCTGAAAACAGAACTACAGACAATATCAAATGAAATGTAAAATGTAATTAGATTATTTATCACGCGTCACAGTCGCAAACTAAATACCAGTAACGATAAAACTAAATAATTAAATGAAATACAGGCGTATACGGTAAATGTTTCAGGGCAAATGTTTTTGAAAACGCACCAACACTTATGCTCTCAGTGAGACGTGCCGTTACACTGATAAAAACAGGGCTCTGCGCATATGACTTTCACCAAGGTTGCCGGCCACCATAAAGTACACAAGTAGTAGTTTGCGTGTCGTCAATGTGCAGATATTTCTGTAAACACTTCATTTTCCTACACCAGTTAGAACGGTTTCTGTCTCAGCCAATCGCCGAACAAGTTCAGTATTGTCAAAAATTTTTAACGTTTTAACACTTCATTATTCAGATGTTAAACTTGTACAACGGTATGACGTCCACAATAACAGTGGGAAATAGAGTATCAGAACCGTTCAGAGTATATAAGGGATTACGACAGGGATGTTGCATCTCCCCCACGCTTTACAAAATTTACGTTGCGAAAGCTCTAACCCGCTGGAAGAAAAAATACAAAAGGATGGGTACCGAAATTGACGATGACACATGTTTGAGTACCCTGCAGTTTGCAGACGATCAAGCGATATGTGCAAATGTAAAAGAAGACCTGGAATATATGACACGCAAACTGAATGAAGAGTATGACAAATTGAGATTAATGATGAACATAGAAAAAACCAACTATCTGTGTCGGAGTAGAAACAGCAGATTTAATATTAGAAAACAACTAACGTACAAAAAAGTGCAACAGCTACAAACACTTAGGAATAAACTTTAATGAAGAAGGAACAGATGATGTTGAAAGGAAATGAAGAATAAACAAAGCAAAACAAATAATTATATCATTGAATGGGATTCTATGGAGCATAGAAATCGGAAAAGGAAGGAAGAAAAGTGTATACGATAGTCTGATTAAAAGCACGTTGATGTACGGATCCGAACATGTACGGATGTACGGATGGAGAATAAAAGAAAAGGTAAAAGGAAAGTTAGAAGCTACAGAAATGGATGCTTTGAGACGAATTGCTAGAACTTCAAGGCTAGAGCGAATACAAAATGAAACGATCAAAGAAGAAATGAGCGTACAAAAGACAATCATCGACTGCACTGAAGAAAAACAACTAATCTGGTACGGAGACGTACAAAGAATTACCCAAGAAAACATGGATTAGAAGATCAACGAGCAATAGAGGACTAAACGATGAATATTGCAACGACAGACAACAATGGAGGTTAGGCATCGGATAACGTCGTAAGACGTTTTGACCCAGAATTAATAATAAAATAAAAAAATTTCGACGAAACCGAAACATCGAAGCATGATAATGTTTTATCATGTTTTCTATATAACTATATAACAAATATTTACTACATAACAAATATATTTACTATATAACAAACATTATCATGTTAAAACGACAGAGACCGATTTATAGACTGTGGGGAATCGAAAGTGTGGAAAAATATAGTGTTAACATCACCTGGAGCGTTACATGTTTTGATGACGTTACACATTTTGCATCACGCATTTTGTGGAATGACCCCCAGCCTAAAAACATTATCATGTTAAAAAGTTATTCTGATGTTTATGAAGCCTTTTAATAATAAAATATGCCCCTAAGTTCCGGAGCGCCAATTTAATAATAAAAATTGATTTTCTACTGTTATCTTTTTAATGTCCCGCGTGTGGGAGCCAATTTATAACATTTTACTAACATTTTACAAGTTATGACAATTAATATGCCCGACGTTGTGTGCGTCAATTTATAACAATTTTCTTTTGTTATATTTTCAGCATAAATTAATTGACATATTTTAAATTATGTGTATTTTCTCTTTTAATTAGTTAAGCCCCACTTTTGTTGTGGTGCCAATTTAACAATAAATACTTGTTTATGCCCAGCGGTTGACACCAATTTAACTTTTTATTTTTATGCTCTTTATCTCAGGGTAAAATATAAATAAATGCTCAAATTTTCTTATAAATTGTTCTTCGATTTATTACAATTAGCTATGATTGATTATCATACTTTATCATTTACATATGAACTATATAAATTCTAATCAAAATATAAACATATTCATTTTCATAAATCTTATTTCATTACTCATATTCATAGCTCTAATAATTTAAATATTGCAATTCTTGTTCAAAGACAAAACTTTTAATAATAATTTTCTTAAATTATTATATATTACGACATTGTTAATTATTGATCTGGATTCATTTAAAATCGGTGCTTATAGATAAACTTAATTTCCATAATTTCCTAATATGATTTAATTTTGTTCTAAATAAAATTTTATCTTAATCCTTTAATTAAATCTTATGAGTTCTTTAAGTGAACAGACAGTGGACCTAATACTAATTATAGCATGAAAATTTTACTTGCGGTATGTATCCGAATCTGGTAGCGGTTCATACTGTGTGGTTGCATGTTGATCGTCTGACGTAACTGCGATATTTCCCTCTGGATTAGCAGATTGTAACGTGGTCTCCTTTGAGTCACAAGACACTGCACAACACCAAACTTCACTCTCTCAAATTAGTTCGCGTTAATTGTTATTATAGTTATTCGCTTCTACAGCCATTATTAATTATTATTTATTAACTGCGTTATGGTTTGAATTACTGTTGTTACGGGTTTAGCTCGTTTCGTAATGTTACTCGATGATAAAGTTATTGTTGCGTATTTGCACAACTAAATTACAGCGTTATTTGATTATAATTTGTGTTGTATTAATTCACTTGTACGTCACTAGTAAAATTACAGTTTTTCTCTTTACCGAAATCTGTTCTAGTACGAGCTTACTTTTCTAACCATCGTACCGAATTTCTCTAAGTCCAATAACTATGGGAATCTCGGTCGCGGACTTACACTCCCGTTTCCGTCAAAATTTTTAGTTAAACTCCTCGAGCGCGCCTTTCTCGCGTTCCTATATCGAATTCCATATTTCTCCCACTTACTTCTGATTTTTCTTACGCTGTTTTCTAATTGGTTCTACTTTACGACTCTTCAGATTTAGAGACCACCTATTTTTCCGAAAGAACTTCTCTGATAGGCCTTTGGATTCCCACCAGATTCCTTCCCTAGGTCACTACACTGAGGTCGTTGTCGCTGCTAGATACTGTAGCAATAATTCTTGCCTGTCACTTTTTTGGAGTAAACAAAACAACCCTTAACTTTCTCGTCAAGTATTGTTTTCGTGCACTAGGTTGTTCTAATGGCATCAACTATTGTTACTTACAGGCCTTACCAAACTTCCTTTCAACACTTCTTGCTTGTGTTCGGACATTACTCCGAGCTTTCTCTCTTCTCAGTAAGGTCGAAGTCCTGTCGCTGACCGTTTGAGTCTTTCAATAACATATACCTTTTTTTGTTTCGCTATATGCAGCTGGCGTGTATACGTATTCTGGTCTATTGTTAATACCTACAGCTGCTCTTCAAATGAGTTCGTTTACTTCTGTGCCCTTTTTTCTACGGATTTGAGGTAGTTGTCAAAGTTTAACGTTTCTTAGTATGGAGAGCGATGAACTCAGCCTATTTGCCGTGAGCGTGTTGGGGCTGATATATGATTTTATTGCCTGTCAGTCACCTCTGCGTTTCACACAACAATTCCCTGTTACGGCGCTTAAAGATACATCTCTAATCAAAATAAGAAATTTTCAAAATTTCTGATTTTGGCGTTATAGCCTTTGTTCATATTTAGCTGCAAACCGTTTAATCTCTTCACTAATTTTCAGGTCTCGATGGTGTCATCGTCGTTGGTTACATACAACGGTGCATTAACAATACTGCGAAGCACTTGTTCACCAGGTTTTCTTGGATTTTATTCCAGTTCTTCGGGTTTTTTTGTTGACACATTGTTTCCACCTAAGCTTAGCGTCTGGAGTCATGCGTTGGGGGGGGGGGAGGTGACGAACTGGACCGGACGCCCTCCTCAGCTGGTCGAAAAAAGTTGACGAATTTTGTTAATCTCTTAATTTTTCTGCTGCTTTATTATTTTTTTTCAGCTTTGTACACTAATATAGGTCTAATAGTGACAATTCTTTAAATATACAAACAGGTTTAGTACACAGAATTTGCTTATACGTTTGAAATATATGAAAGTCAGTTTGGTCAATCAGTATTTCGATAATTTTATTGTCTTTCTACCGTTTACTTTAATGGGACTGATTTCAGGATGCTATCACAGGTTTTTTAACCACTTTAAAGATAGTAACGTTGATTAGGCTTAACTTGTTTTTTCTTTTGTATGAAGCCGACTCGACCGGTCCCCCCTCCACAAGGCCAAATTCTAAATACCCCACTGGTCATGCCCAAATATTTCCCGAATTTGCGTGTATGTAGAACATGCGTGTAGAATTATTTGATGATTGACTAAGATAGGTAAGAGCTCTATAATATTACATTAATGATAACAAAAATAATTTTAGCATGATAATGTTTTTAGGCTGGGGGGTCATTCCACAAAAATGTAACGTCATCGAAAACGTGACGCTTCCACACTTTCGATTCCCCACAGTCTAGAAATTTGATATGTAAACGCATCAAGACAGAAATAAACGCTGCTGACATTGAGTTTAGCAAACGTTTTATGAGAATAAATTTGGTTTTACATGCTCTGTTTGTGATCGTCTGTGGTTTGGAAATGATTTACGTAATCCACCAAACGTAATCCACATTATAGGCCTACGTTTCAAAAGTCTACAAACATTAACATGCTGCGATGTTTCGGTTTCGTCGAAATTCTTTGAATCGTTAGGTGCATAAATAGAGAGAGGGAGATAGAGAGAGAGGGAGAGAGAGAGAGAGAGAGAGAGAGAGAGAGAGAGAGAGAGATTTTTTTAATAGTACTTTATTCGTCTTTTGCTTTCCATAGTCGGATAAAAGTCTGTTCCCGGCCATCAGTCCATTTCCGTTGCTTACCAAAGACTATCCTATGCCGGGATCTATAAACTAAAACTTCCCTCAGCAAACTTTCTCTCCCTTATCCTTGGTATCCTCTACTGTCTCGATCTGCACGTTCTCAATTAAATTCTGATATCCTGATTTGTCATTCTGTCCTCCCTGGAGCTCCCAACCAAATGCAGCTTAACGTGACTAAGATTATTATACTCCGGGGGGGGGGGGTCTGTTAGACCGTGGTCCAGAAATTACACTTGGTAAAAACAGTGGGGATAAAAACAGGCGACACAGATTAGGGTGAAAGACAGCCAACACAAATTATGATAAAAGACAGGCGATACTGATCGGGACAAAAGACAGGCGACACAGTTTGTGATAAAAGACAGGCGAGAGTTCTAGAACGTCCGCAGGACGATGGTACAAGAGGGTAGTTAAAAAAAAAAAACTTCAGACAGCCGACCAAAAGGTAGATGGAAAATAGGGCGAATAACATTGAGATGTAGGAACTGCACAGAATAATGGAACTGGTTTCAACAGTCGTATCTTTTAAGTTGAGAGAAGAAGATGGAAATGAAGAAGAAAAAGAAGAGAAAGATAAAGGAAGAGGTGTGGAGGAGAAGAAGAAAAAAATAAGGAGAAGAAGAAGAAGAAGAAGAAGAAGAAGAAGAAGAAGAAGAAGAAGAAGAAGAAGAAGAAGAAGAAGAAGAAGAAGAAGAAGATTCCTCAGGCTTTCACGGCCGGTGTCAGATGAATTGTTCATGATATCCGGGCTGTTTGGCCGTGGTCCATGGTTTATAACAAAACCAAACGTTTCGGCAGCTCTACTGGCTGCCATCATCAGTGGTATAAAAATCAAGTGAGTACCTAATGGCATGGCTTGGTGCGAGCCAATCATACACCATCTTTATTGTGATTGGCTGATGGTGTCATTTTTACTGTACGTGGGACTTTGCTGAATTTATAAGTACAGGTAGCATGGCAGGACAGCTTTAGCCTATACCACAGTACTGTGGGCCTGTACGTAAACATCCGGCGTGCAGGATTTTTATACCACTGATGATGGCATCCAGTGAAGCTGCCGAAACGTTTGGTTTTGTTATAAACCATGGTCAATAACACATCGCGTTTATATTAGCAACATCACTTATTTGGAAGTTGAACGATTCGCCTTCGCTTCATAGATAGAAGCTTAATGTTTGTGTATATATACGTTATATTATATGAGGAGCCGCAGCAATTTACGGTTGTCAAGCCCGAGCGTAAACGTAACGAGTTACGTGTCAGAATATTAAAGCGCAAAACATTAAGGAGAATCTTTGGATCTGTCGAAATCGAAACGTGGTGACGCGGGGCTGAACTATGAACTAAATGAAACAGACGAATACGGAGGTCAGTACAGTATGCACAGAATGTCATGGGGAAGTAGATATCGGTACTGCACAGAATAACGGAATTGGTGTCAACATGAGTATCTATCAAATTAAGAAAGCATGAGAAAAGATAGGAAGTAGAAAAATAGATGCTGGAGAAGAAAGAGATGGAGGAAGCGGAGGAGGAGGAGGAGGAGGAGAAAAAGAAGACGAGTATGATGATGATAATGATGGTGATGATGATGAGGAAGAGAATAGAAGAAGAAGAAGAAGAAGAAGAAACAGAAGAATACACAAACAGACTAGTGGGGAGGTCAATGTTGGAGACATTGTTACTACACAGAACAACGGAATTGTTGTCAACATGAGTATCTATCAAATTAAGAAAGCATGAGAAAAGATAGGAAGTAGAAAAATAGAAGCTGGAGAAGAAAGAGACGGAGGAAGAGGAGGAGGAGGAGGAGTAGGAGGAAAAGAAGACGAGTATGATGATGATAATGATGGTGATGATGATGAGGAAGAGAATAGAAGAAGAAGAAGAAGAAGAAGAAGAAGAAGAAGAAGAAGAAGAAGAAGAAGAAGAAGAAGAAGAAGAAGAAGAAGAAGAAGAAGAAGAAGAATACAGAAACAGACTAGTGGGGAGGTCAATGTTGGAGACATTGTTACTACACAGAACAACGGAATTGTTGTCAACATGAGTATCTATCAAATTAAGAAAGCATGAGAAAAGATAGGAAGTAGAAAAATAGAAGCTGGAGAAGAAAGAGACGGAGGAAGAGGAGGAGGAGGAGGAGTAGGAGGAAAAGAAGACGAGTATGATGATGATAATGATGGTAATGATGATGAGGAAGAGAATAGAAGAAGAAGAAGAAGAAGAAGAAGAAGAAGAAGAAGAAGAAGAAGAAGAAGAAGAAGAAGAAGAAGAAGAAGAAGAATACAGAAACAGACTAGTGGGGAGGTCAATGTTGGAGACATTGATACTACACAGAACAACGGAATTTTTGTCAACATGAGTATCTGTCAAATTAAGAAAGCATGAGAAGAGATAGGAAGTAGAAAAATAGACGCAGAAGAAGAAAGAGATGGAGGAGGAGGAGGAGGAGGAGGAGGAGGAGGAGGAGGAGGAGGAGGAGGAGGAGGAGGAGGAGGAGGAGGAGGAGGAGGTGAAAAAGAAGACGAGTATGATGATGATAATGATGGTGATGATGATGAGGAAGAGAATAGAAGAAGAAGAAGAAACAGAAGAATACAGAAATACAGAAACAGACTAGTGGGGAGGTCAATGTTGGAGACATTGATACTACACAGAACAACGGAATTGTTGTCAACATGAGTATCTATCAAATTAAGAAAGCATGAGAAAAGATAGGAAGTAGAAAAATAGATGCTGGAGAAGAAAGAGATGGAGGAGGAGGAGGAGGAGTTGGAGGAGGAGGAGGAGGAGAAAAAGAAGACGAGTATGATGATAATGATGGTGATGATGATGAGGAAGAGAATAGAAGAAGAAGAATAAGAAACAGACTAGTGGGGAGGTCAATGTTGGAGACATTGATACTACACAGAACAACGGAATTTTTGTCAACATGAGTATCTATCAAATTAAGAAAGCATGAGAAAAGATAGGAAGTAGAAAAATAGATGAAGAAGAATAAAGAGATTGTGGAGGAGGAGGTGGTGGAGGAGGAGGAGGAGGAGGAGAAGAAAAAGGAGACGAGTATGATGATGATAATGATGGTGATCATGATGAAGAAGAGAATAGAAGAAGAAGAAGAAGAAGAAGAAGAAGAAGAAGAAGAACAACAACAACAAGAGGAAGAAAAAGAAGAATATGATGTTGATGATGATGAAAAATTGTGTTGCAATAGACAACAAAGACAGTAACATATTATATTGTATGTATTGTAGAAACAGTACATATTTGCAGGCCTATTAAAGATACATGCAAACAGAAATATTTATTTAAAAAAAAAAAACATAAAACTAGAAAAACCTGTGATCATTTGTGTTACATAAGAGCGGTGAAAGAGTTTTTAAATTGCAGAATGCCTCGTCGTCTAATGAATAAGCGATTAAGAAAATTATATCACAGCTCGCTACTAAAATTCCGTCATAATTACTAGAGAAAATTATTTTTGCTTCGGGCATTAAGCTTGATATTACCTAATCTCAAACTGTTTTCTCTTTAATTCTAAAAAAAATGAATGCAAATGAAACTACAATTAAAAGTAGACGACAATTATTATATTCATGGAACATTGGGAGCCAGTAATAGTACATTCTTTATGGGTCTGAGAATTGGACTTTAACGAAAGGCCAGGCCAGTCGCATCCAATCGGCTGAAATGAGATTTCTCAGGCACGTGGCAGGGTATACTCTCTATGATCATAGAAGAAACACAGATATACGGCAGGAACTGAATATTATGAGTATACTCGACAGGATCGCCCAGTATCGGCTGATTTGGTGACAACATCTTTGCCGAATGGATGACTGCCGCCGCGTCCCCAAACAACTATGGAACTATAAGCCGAGTGGACGGAGAGGTGTGGGACGTCTAAGGAAGCGCTTGAATGACCAGCTCTAATCTTTACTGCCTATTTGAAACCGGAACAAACCATCCTTGGTTTAATCCTTGAAGAAGATGATGATGATAATAATAGTATATTAATGTTTTTAGTTTGGGGACTAAAGTAGAAATGAGCTGCAGAAATTTATGGCAGATGTCTGAACTCAAGTCTCTCGACCGGATCATTGATTTGGTGACAAAAGTGTCGAATGTGCTAAACTCATTCTCCAATAACACTGCTTTTTAATTTCATTTTGTATTGAACAAATAACATCCTTACCCAACACAAATATCTTGACATGTTTTTGTAGCATTTCCAACATTCTTGGCGCGCTCTCTTCTTCTTCTTCTTCTTCTTCTTCTTCTTCTTCTTCTTCTTCTTCTTCTTCTTCTTCTTCTTCTTCTTCTTCTTCTTCTTCTTCTTCTTCTTCTTCAACGGCGCGACAACTCATTACTGTGTCAAGGCCTCCTTTAACAGCCTCCGCCAGTTGTCCAGGTCAAGTGCAGCTGCTCTCCAGTTCCGGGTCTCAAAGATATGGCGCGCATCATAGTTCACACCGTCTTCCCAACGTAGTTTGGGCCTACCAACTCTCCTGCTGCCATAGATCTGTTCTGCGAGTGCCTTTCTTGGTATTTCATTCTCCCCCATTCTGATCACGTGTGCAGCCCACCTGAGCCTACCAAGTTTTATAATTTTCACAATATCTGGTTCATTCAGAATAGTGTTCAGTTCTTGGTTGGTCCTTTTCCTCCATTCACCTCCCACACATATTGTACCATAAATAATGCTGCGGTTGATTTTGGGTTCATGAACCGGGGGAGCGGTCGTGGCGTAGTGGCTAGCGTGTGGCGCTGCTACGCTGTCGGCGCGGGTTCAATTCCCGCCGGGGGCCATCTGATTTAGATACGACCGTTCCCCCTCGCAAGGCAATGGCAAACCAGCGAGAGGTATCCTGCTTAGTATAAACCTCCCCCAACTATGCCGTTCGGATCCGGCGTTAAACTGTAGGTCCCATATACCTGTGAGAGTCTCAGTACCACACGCACCACGGGTATATGCGGGGAGGGTACAAACCAGTCGAAGACTGAAGGACTACGTGAACCAGCAGGCTTGACTCAGAGTTTCTAGAAATAGTCCAGGTCTCAGAACCATAGGTGAGAACTGGGTAGATCAGTGTTTTATACAGAAGCATCTTGATGCTCCTGTTTCTGGAACACGGTCTGAGACAAAAGAAGCACCTATTAGCTGCGGTGATTCTTCGCTTTATTTCTTCGTTGTTTCCCCATGGGAGAGTTAACTTGGCATCCTAAATAAACAAAGTTCTTGACTTGGCACGCTCTCTGATCACGCAAAAAATCAAAAAATTTCACATTTTCTGTTTTTTCTATTAAATTATAGAGTGTTTCTTTCTGAACATTTTGATATATAATATGTGGTATTTTGATTGCTATAAAGCAGTGAAAAAAATTAATAATACTGAATCGGGACCTGGTAAGGTCTATCTTTTACATGTAAAACTGGTAAATTTGGTGCACACTTTTCTCAAAACCTACTGGAGATAACTGAATGAAATTTTTACCATGTATTCTTTGCATCTTATAATACACTTTAACACAGGGACTTTGTTATTTAACTTTTTTTTACAAAAATATAATTTTTTCTTTGAATGTAACTTTTTTGTTTATAAAATGTTTTGATTAAAAATTTCTAAAAACACAATTTATGACTCGATCAAAAACTCCTTGCGGTAAAGTGTGTATCAGGTGGTAAGGAAACCTTGGTGAAAGTTTCATCCTTTTATCTTAATTAGTTTTTGAAAAAAGTGTGCACCAAGTTGAAAAACACAGTTATCGGCAAATCGCAATAGAAGGGTGGCAAAAAATAAAATTAAAAAAAAATTCACATTTTCTATTTTTTTTTTATTAAATTATAGAGTGGTTCTTTCTGAACATTTTGATATATAATATGTGGTATTTTGGTTGCTATAAAGTAGTGAAAAAAATTAATAATACAGGAATGTACATGAAAACTTTATAAGGATACCTTTATGCCAATTATTAAAGTTTAAATGTTCATTGAATTCACAGCACTGGAAATTGCCTGCTCACCACATACTGTGAGCAGTGACAAGTTAAGGTTTAGTAAGGTCCTTTTATATTTTTATTTCAACAAAAAAGCAATCTTCCGCAGGTTCGATTAGATCTTAGCGCCAACATTTTTTGTCACTTATTTATTATGCAGTCATTGAAACCTGATACAGACTACACTAAATACTAAGGTATACTAGAAAACACATCGTTAACATTTCAAAATTAACCCCAAATAAAATAATTCTTTTTCAACCTTAATTCACATCAATGATTACAACTAAAATATAGTATTAAAACTATAAATCCTTATAATAAATAAATAATAAGGATAATAATAATAATAATAGATAATAAATCCTTTACTTTTCATGGCGTTACAACCCAGCGTGGGTTTTAGCCTGCTCAATGACTTTCTTTCATTCCGCTCTCTCATTATATATCCGTCTCTTATCACCTCACGTTCATACTTCTCAAATCATACTCCACGTCATCCAACCATCTCTTTCTGGGTCTATCTGTAATTCTTCTTCCTACCGGTCGTCAATCTGCAGTTCTCTTAGCCATTCTTCTGTCATCCATTCGCCTTACGTAGCCCAGCCACTCAAGCGTCCTACTCTTAATAAACCGGACTATGGCGGCACCCTGAATCAGTTGGTCCAGTTCATGGTACATCCTCCAATAGCCATCTTCGGTTTGTAGAAGTCGAATGATTTTTTTGTAACACTTTTCGTTCAAATATTCTTAGATGTTGAATGCTCGTCTGTGCTGGTTAATGTCCACGGCTTCGCATCCGTATGTTACTTCCGGTCGTATAAGACTTTTGTATACAGTCAGCTTCAGATAATGTAAAATAATTAATCTAATATTTTGAAATCGTGAAAATTTCAGTAATAAACAAATCAAGTCACTTTCTCATCACAGTTAAATCTAGATATACTTTTTGAAAATTAAATAAAAGTACAAAAAAAACATATGCTTCAGAAACCTGGACAATTACAAAAAAATAGCGAGAGACTTCTAGGTTGCTGTGAAAGACGGATTCTAAGAACAATATTTAGAGGAGTACAAAAAAATTGAATGTTGCGCAGGCGCTATAATTATGAACTATACCATCTTTACAAAGAGCCGGACGTTGTCGGGATAATCAAAATACGCAGGCTACGATGGGTTGGACACATAGAGAGAATGGAGGAAGGACAGCCTAAGAAACATATTTTCTACCAGAAACTAATTGATAGTAGAAATAGGGGAAGACCCCTAAGTAGATTCAAAGTCCAAATAGAGGAGGACCCCGGAAAGCTGAACATAAGAAACTGGAAAGCCAGGGCATGCAATAGGGAGGAATGGAATCGACTCTTGGAGGAGCAGGCCAAGACCCAACAAGGGTTGTAGAGCCACGGTTGATGATGACAAATTAAATATCTTCTGGTAATGGTAGAATATCGTGTGGTTAAAGTTATTATTAACGATATGCAGGATGATAAAGTTTTCCAACTGACCTTTTATACATTAGCCAAGATTTCAAATGGTAAAAAATTGTTTTTTTTTTATATACTTTTTTTCGTCGGTGGACAAATAGTTATAGAATTTAGGACAGAAGACATAAATAAATTTGTTATACATATATTTCATTTTTAGCTAGGGGTATCAAAAATCCCTTCCTCTAGACAATACTACCCTTGTACACTAGTAGGATACTCTCTACTGCATGATGGTAGACGGCAAAGTTATATCGTTACGACAGTCTCAGAGTTGTCGTCGTATGGTACAGTAGAAAACACAATACAGACACCAACGAAGTCATTAATAGCCAGCTTTAATTACTCACAAATAACAATTCGTAATCAACTAGTACAAAATATTAAGTTTTATTTACAGTACCAAGCCACTTGTACGACAATCAAATAAACTACGTTACTCACCGTCAGAGGCTTAATTCTTATACTTGCGATGTTATGCTATACTCAACATGTTTCGGGACAGCTTGTCCCATCTTCAGGAGTAAAACACATACCCTTCAACCTCAATGGAGGATGAATCATTAAAATAGTGTGCGTTCAGCCGGCGTGAGGTGTGCACCTTGGAGCCTACACGTGCGCTTAATGTTGTAGTTTCATTAATTTATTCAATGTGTGTTTTGGATTTTAATATTTTATTATGTTTGACGATTCATCCTCAATTGAGGTTGAAGAGTATGTGTTTTACCCCTGAAGATGGGACAAGCTGTCCCGAAACATGTTGAGTATAGCATAAGATCGCAAGTATAAGAATTAAGCCTCTGACGGTGAGTAACGTAGTTTATTTGATTGTCGTACAAAATTCAACTTAAATTTGTCCACACGCAATAATAATGTCAACTATAAAGAATTCCGCACTAATTATAAGAAAATAACACTTCGCTACAATACTTCGACAAACACTCGATCCGCTTTAAGGAAATCGCTCACGTAACTGACCAACAAGCCGGCTGCTATGGGTTTTTATAGGTAGCGCACGTCATCTAGAATAAACTTAAAATCTTCAATTAGGTGTGCCATCTAATGCGTATCTCAAGTGCTCTTGAAGAATCTGGAACCTACTTGTACGCGGCCTTGACTGAGGCTACACCTCTGCTTGACTGGGGGGGGGGGGACGCGCTCGGTTGTTAGAGAGGGTTCTCGTTACAATATGTTTCCGGATTTTTTTTGGGACATCTGCCATACGTTTCTACTCTCACAATGACGATCGCTCGGGGCGTCGACAGCCAGTGTAGGAGAGACACTGATTTTAGCATCAGATCATAACAAGTAAGAGATCTGTTGTAACGAGTCTTGTATAGTTGCACGCCTAACTAATAATGAACTCTGTATAACCAGTGTTTCGAAGCTGTTATAACAATATGGAGAGAGAGAGAGAGAGAGAGAGAGAGAGAGAGAGAGAGAGAGAGAGAGAGAGAGAGAGAGAGAGAGAGAGAGAGAGAGAGAGAGAGAGAGAGAGAGAGAGAGAGAGAGTTTAATATACGGTGTGTAGTGCCTACAGTTAACGATGCGCTGTAATAGCTTTGCATTTACGCTAAGGAATCTCGCTACGCTACTACAGGATGTCAATTAATATACACATACGTATCTTACTTCTTGTTTCGTATGTAATAGGATGTCTTACCGTAGAAAATTTTGTCTTTTTTCAAATTTACTACTACTACTACTACTACTACTACTACTACTACTACTACTACTACTACTACTACTACTACTACTACTACTACTATTATTATTATTATTACTGCATGTGTTATTTTGTGTTAAACAGAGTCGGAGTCGAAACGGTCTACTCAAAGCCAGCGAGCGGCGAATTACCTCGGAGTGACGATCGACACCAAGTTGAGCTTTTTTGAGCAGATTAGGTAAACGGTGGACAAGGACCACAGGGAGAGATGTCGTTTAGTCGGCTCATGGCCAACATTGGTGGCCCGAAGTTAATTGGAAGAAAACTTTTTTGACGGCAGCTGTCCAGTCAGTAGTATAGCGTCTAGGTGTAGGCAGATTCGCCGAACCTTAAGATATTCGGCAAGAAAGTACCCCAAGTCCAAAGACGAAGTGCTGTTAGAGTTGCAGCGGCCTACCGCACGGTTTCCGAGCCAGCTGACTTGGTCGTTGCCGATTGACCTTCTCGCAAAAGGAACCTAAGGTGGTGGTCTTTTAGAGGAAGAAAGAGGTAGGTGGTTAAGCTGCACGCCGAGAGGCACGAAGCCAGACGCTGGAGAGCTGGCAGAGAGTTTGAGAGCAAGAAGACCGAGGCCGCTGGACAAGAAAGCTTATCAAGCAGGTGCAGCCGTAGGCAGAGAAGAAGCATGAAGAGATCGACTATTACCTCACCCAGTTTCTGGATAGACACGGGTATTCTCGATCTTATCTGAAGAATGTTGGAAAGACTAGACTGCCCGGGAGCTACGGACGATGTCAGTCATACATTCTTCGCCTGCGACAGATGGGAGACGATAATAACAAGATAATATTAAATGCAGGAGATCTCCCCGGAAAATGGTCGAAGCAATGATTCGACGGGGAGAATACCTGGAACTGTATGGCACGTTTAGCAGAAGAGATTCTTCTTCGGGTAAAAAAGATAGACTTGGACAACATAATATAGAATTAGGCATAACAAATCAGATGGGAGCTCTAGGGATGAAGAACAATAGGCCTAGCCCGAAGTAGTGTATCAAACAGTTCCAGGATAGAGAAGTGTTTTTTTTTTTTTTTTTAGTGGGTAGGGTATAATACCCAAACCCGCAGACGCCGGAAGTGTGGACCCTTCCTGACATTTGTACAGGAAATTGTTTCACCTGCCCTCGTAAAAAGAATTGTGTTAAACAGTATACATTAAACCTTTTACTCTTTAATTCACGTTAAAAACTTGGTAATTTTTCTCTTATGGTATCATTCTTTACACGGTCAACTGTAGAACATCATTTAAGTCGTCTTAAGAACCCATGAATTTTACTGTCTTGTTTCCTTGGTTGTGTCCATCATTCTCTCATCCATAGGACAGTACAGGCACTGCCATAACTTTGTAAAACTTTAATTTTGTATCTCGACGTACATAATCACAAACGAAATATCATACCGATAATTACGTACATTTCTTTACCTCTTAAATCAATTTGTGTTGTTTTTCAAGAATGCAATTTTGCAGTTGCGTCTGTCGACGGACAAAAAAAAAATGAAGAAGAAGAAGAAGAAGAAGAAGAAGAAGAAGAAGAAGAAGAAGAAGAAGAAGAGCCGGTAGGGAGGAGGCATCGTCAGTGAATCCAATTTTAGAGGCCACAGAAGACGCGGCCGGTACGCGGCAGAAGCCCATCGGATGCAATTAACCGGTCGGAATGTTGTGGTAACGGAGAAGCTCCTCTCGCAATAAATAAATATGCATTATTATCAGAGGCCGCCGCCGGCCAAACTCAAGCCCGCGCACGCGCATACATAGTATACACAACACATAATATATACGTGGCAAATACATGCGTACATAGTAGATAAAGTGTGAGTAGTTTTCTCTACTGCCGTTAACGTAAAGCTGAAATGTATTCATTTATATTCATAGACAAAGTAACAATATTAGTGGCGAACGGTAATTATCATAGAAAGGGATAATGGACTGTATGTGTGTATAATCCACCTGCACATATGTATGTATACAATTATAATTTGTGTGGTGAGGTCTGATGAATGTGGTAACCTTTCACCTTTCGCGTTGGTAGTAGTTAACTGTAATAGTTACAGTGAGTATTGCACTTAACACTGACAGTCGTAAACAATGTTTTTTTTTTTTTTTTTTGAGGGGGGTCTGAGGTTCGATTCTGATTCTTGTTAGGGCCAGATTCAGGCTGTTCTAAGCCCCCTTCAGCTAAAATGGGAAGGAGATTAGGAATCGCACGCCAGTCCAGGCCGGCCGTTGAGAAGGTAGGGGTAGAGCATGTTGGAGTATTAGTATTTCTACGTAGTTGGTAGCCAGGTGTGTGAAGGAAGAGGCTGATGGAGGCGCCAATTATTTGTGTTTATTTATTTTTCATGGTGTCCAAAACAAGGGACGAGTAACACAGGTCGCCAAAGCTGGAGGGTGGCGACAGAAAGACGTCAAGGTAGGGGGGGTACAAAGAAGTGGGTTAAATACCTGGTAAATAGGTAGCGGGAAATTTAAATTATAGTATAATCAGGAAGGTTGGCAGGTTAAATATAAACATTGTGTCAGTTGGTGAATCGTGGTTATACATTGAAGATGGCGTCAAGAGGAGAGCCCGAAACGACTGTGATTAACAACATCAGTGGACCACGGCCCAATAGAATAAAATTCTTCACAATTGAAGAATAAAACTCAGAGGAAGACACAGCCAAAGTTCTATAAGGTCGTCGCTGTGCAGACTTTAATGTACGAGGGTCAGTTGAAAAGTTCGCGTAGCGATATCTATAGCTCAGTGGTAGAACTAAAATCTTTCATAGACACATACAGCAAAACAGGAGTATATAATTTAAATTGTAATGATTGTCACCAATTCTACATCGGCCAGACGGGAAGGTCTTTTTCCTCCAGATTTTCAGAACATCTAAAAGCCCTCACCACAAACTACATACATTCCACATTTGCCACACATTCACAAAACGAAAACCACAGTCACACAAACATAGAACACAACATGGAAATATTACACTACTTACCTAAAAGTAGAAAACTAAACACAGCTGAACAATTTGAAATATACAGATATCACGCACTACAACCGAACAACATATTAAATGAACAATTACATTATAGATCACATACACTATTCGATACACTGATCCCAACACACAATTTGAACCTCAGCGCCAATTCCCTCCCACCATCAACCCCCACCACACACACCTATAGTCCATAACCGTTATTCTGTAAAATGACATTCAGTATTTACTCCCACTGAGGAAGAGGCACATCACCTTGAAACGTATGGGGAAGTGATAAAGAAAGTAAGTTCATATTGTGAAAGTTTATATATATATAATAATATTTTATAAAGTGAACGAAGACGATGAATCAACAAGATAATATAAAATCTTTCGTGTGCCGCAAGACGTACATTGCGCGTGAACACCTGTTAATTTCCAGATATATCTGTCAATTTATTCACTCTTTACCAGCTGTTCACGCGTCGTAACGTGAAATTTTCCTGTCACGCGTGTTTTTAAAATGCACAAAATCAAACTACGTGTTGTGATTACTACTCTGATAAAAACCTTTTAGCGCCAATGGAAACTCATACGACAATACAGGGACTGGCATAACTTTATCGTCATCGTCATCAACTTTAAGGATTAAACCAAGGATTTGAACTTTGGTCTCAAATAGGTAAAGATTAGAGCTGGTCACTCCAGCGCTTCTTCGGGCGTCCCACACCTCACCGTCCACTCGGCTTATAGTTTCATAGTTGTTGGGGTATACGGCAGTTATCCATTCGGCAAAGATGTTCCCACCAATTCAGCCGATACTGGGCAATCCTGTCGAGTATACTCATAATATTGCTACGACAGCGTAGAACAATCTAGGCGTTTATCGAATGTCCCAGAAAGATCTCGACGTAAGCGTGTGGTGTACGTGCTACTAAACGCATGTTGCGAGAATTTTCTCGCACTTTGCCAGCCTTCGCTCGGGCGCTCGGACTGTGTCAAGGCCGCAGCAATTACGTAGTTCGCGAGAGATAAGACGCAGTTTGGAAGCTTCTGGTGTGTGTAGCGTAACTATAAATACATCGCGTCGCGGCCTTAGTTTTTCAGTTCAATGCGAGATTTTTGACTGTGCGGTTCGAGAGTATTAGTGCGATATATTTACAGAGCGGTTCGGGTTATTACGGTGTACGTTCAAGTAGTTATTAGTGAAGTGTTGCGTTTTATATTCGGACGGTATAATTGTAATACAATTGAGTTTTAATATTAGTGGACATTTTATTGCGTATGAACAATTTCATTTGATTTGTTGTAGACACTGTGTTGTTAATTACGAACTGTTTTACTATAACAATTAAAGGTGTGATTAGTGACTTAATTGGTGTCTTGTGCTTATTTTGTTTCCACTGTACCTACGACGATCGAGTAGACCGTCGTAACAGTGGTGTCAGAAGTGGGATAGAACGGTTAACAGTGGAAACAGTGGACGCTTTGTACAAGACGAGTGTGATTCGTAATTAATCGATAAACAATGGATGCCAGTCAGATGATGGAAAATTTACAGGCGCTGCTGTTGCAGACAGAAAAACGACAGGACGAGAAACGCAGACAGGAGGCGGAGGAAGCAGAAAGACGACAAAAAGAAGAACGAATACAAGAAAGAGAAGAAGCAGAGAAACGACAGGATGAGAAACGCAGACAGGAGGCAGAGGAACGGAAGCAGGAAGCAGATGACATCAAGGAGTTAATACAGCAGCAAAAGCAGACACAAGAACAAACCGCTGCAGAGTTGGGTCTCCTATGAGGTGAGCTTAATAAGCAAGTAACTAAAATATCGGAGGTACAAGAATCAATGACATTAAAAATAGCTGAAGTAGAACAATCTGTCTTGACCGTTGAAGAATCGATGTCTACAAAAATATCTGTTATAGAAGAATCTGTTTCAAATAAAATATCTGCAGTAGAAAACTCAATGGCAAACATAAGAGAACAAATTAAAATTGAAGTTGAACAGTGCATGAAGATTCAACCAAAACAAATTTCTGAACAGACTGTACCAGTGATCAAGACAGAAAAATACACAGAAAATAAGTTGACAGAGAAAGTCACTTTGCCTGCAGTAGGGACAGTTCATGTCAAAGCTCCAACCTTTGACGGAAGCACTCACTGGGCAACGTACCTCCGCCAATTTGAAGCTGCTGCATGCGCAAATAATTGGACAGAAAAAGACAAGGCTGTTTCACTTGTTCTTGCATTAAAAGGACCCGCGGCAGAACTACTACAGAAAGTGCCACCTGACAGCCAGAACACCTATGCCGAGTTGATAAAAGCTCTGGAATTACGGTATGGTGATAAACATTTGCGAGATGTGTACTGCACCCAGTTGAGAGCAAGGCGACAGCATTCCGGGGAAAGTCTTCAAGAGTTTGAAGCAAGTATCGACAGACTAATTAGACTGGCCTATCCTGAAGCGCCAGAAGATTTTCGAACGCGTTTTGCGATGCAGACATTTACTACCGGTGTCCGAGATAACGAACTACAGCAAGTGTTACGAATGGCAAGACACCAGAACAGTGCGGACGCCCTGGTACATGCTTTGCAATTTGAGGCCGCCAAATCAGCGTCTGGTTGGACAAGTCATAAAGTGCGCGAGCTAAAAGATCGCGACGGCACAGACGATGAGGAAGAAGAACAAGGAACAGAGACTCAACGGTCGGCGCCACAGAATAAAATAAGAAAGGATGGAAGACCGAAGTGTTATCGATGTGGGAAACCTGGACATCTACAACGAGATTGTCGGGTTAGAATTCAGCAGCAGGGAAACGAGCAATAGTCGGTGCAACGGGGCGTGTGCTGACTAACTGGAGGAACGAAGCCCCTAGAGAATACGCAATTTCTACGCTTCAGAAAAACACCGGGAGCTTGGTAGTTACCGGATTTGTTCAAGAAAGGGCAACCTCGATTACAGTTGACACAGGCGCAACAGTTTCTATTGTGCGCCCCGACGTGGTGAAAGATCTCAAGCCAATCTGGTGCTCTTGCAGCTTGCGAACAGCTACTGGACGGCCTGTAAAAGTGTATGGAAAAGTGGAGATACACCTACGCCTCGGTAGACTTGAGTTTAATCATCAAGTACTTGTTGCAGACATTGTGGATGAAGCAATTCTTGGTGTGGACGTTATGAACGCATACGGATTTATAGTCGACTTCAAAAACAATGTCTTGAGAATCGGAGGCGAAGAGGTAATGCTATCAACAATGACGACAGCAGAAAAATCGATGGACGTCATAAACCAAGTGGCCGTTACTGTTCCGCCAAACTCCGAAAAAAACATCATCATGGTTAGAACTGCGGTAGATACTAGGGGCAATCAGTGCTCTATATTCGAACCCCAGGTAGTCAGCACACCGGGCATTCTAATTGCCAGAAGTTTAGTAAAACCTGACGAAACCGGAAATGTACCTATTAGAGTGGCGAATATTTTGGATCAAGCTATCACTTTAGAAAGCAATACGCTCCTAGGCAAATTGACTCCTGTGGCCTGGGTAGCCGGAATAACGCAACGAAGACCCAGTTCTTCGGATACTTCTAAATTACCAAAGGAACTGCAAGAATTATTGAACAGATCTTCTAACGACCTCTCAAGTGGTGAGGTAAAAGAACTCGGGCAGTTTTTACACGAATTCAAAGATTGTTTTGCGGTTCGGGGACAGTCACTGGGAAGAACCTCTCTTGTGCAACATTGCATCAATACCGGGGATACAACACCGATACGCCAACCTCCTCGTAGGCCTCCATTATCTAAACAAGAGGAGATGTCTCGGTTAGTACAGGACATGTTGACAGAGGGAGTAATTGAACCTTCATCAAGTGCTTGGTCTTCCCCTGTAGTGCTGGTAGCGAAGAAGGATGGTGGATTGCGTTTCTGCGTAGACTACCGGAGGTTAAATGACGTTACAAAGAAAGACTGCTATCCATTACCTCGCGTTGACGATACACTCGACACGTTGTCCGGAGCACAGTGGTTTTCCACATTGGACCTGAAGAGTGGATATTGGCAAGTGGGTCTTCATCAAGAAGACAAGGAAAAGACCGCTTTCTCGACCCCAAGTGGCTTATTCCAATTTAACGTCATGCCATTTGGACTCTGTAATGCACCGGCAACATTTGAGAGATTGATGGACCTGGTACTCCGAGGCCTGACGTGGAAAACTTTCCTTGTTTACTTAGACGATGTCATAGTGGTCGGGAAGAGTTTCGAAGACCATTTAGAATACCTTAAGTAAGTTCTAACTAGAATTCACGGTGCACAACTGAAGCTGAGCCCGAAGAACGTTTCTCTATTCCAGAAGGAAATACAGTATCTGGGCCATATGGTTTCGGCATCGGGTGTTAGCATGGATCCTAATAAAGTAGACACCGTAAGAGACTGGCCAGTTCCGAAGAATAAACACGAAGTTCGGAGTTTCCTGGGGTTATGCTCATATTACCGACGTTTTGTGAAAGGCTTCGCTACTATTGCTAAACCACTACATGAGTTAACGGAAAATAAACGAAACTTCCAATGGTCGAGAGAGTGTGAACAAGCATTTAGAACGTTGAAGATTGCATTATGTTCGCAGCCAATTCTCGCTTTTCCAGCTTCCGAAGGGAAGTACATCGTAGACACAGACGCAAGCAATACTGGTCTAGGAGCAGTTTTGTCTCAAGTGCAGAACGGTGAAGAACGAGCAATAGCGTATTACAGCAAGACGCTTTCTAACCCAGAGAGAAATTATTGTGTTACAAGAAGAGAGTTGTTGGCAATTGTCAGAGCTTTGGAGCACTTCCATAAATACCTCTATGGGAGAGAGTTTTCACTACGTACCGACCATGCTGCACTTGCATGGCTCTTGAGATTTAAAAATCCGGAAGGACAGTTGGCAAGGTGGCTCGAACGTCTGCAAGAGTACAACTTCATGTACAACATCGGCGGGGGCGCCTGCACGGTAATGCAGATGGCTTATCACGAAGACCATGCCCGGAAGGTTGCCGACATTGCCACAGAAAGGAAGAACAAAACCCAAGCGAACATGTTCAAGCCATCACTGTAGATTTCCTGGCTGATGGCTGGACAACACAAGACTGTCGACAAGAACAGATGACTGATGAAGACGTTGGACCGATCTTGACAGCAAAAGAGGAAGGTCGCCGCCCGGATTGGCAAGATATCTGCCATGGTTCCGAAGTGCTGAAGGGCTACTGGGCACAATGGGAATCTCTCACCTTAGAAAACGGATTGCTGAAAAGGGCTTGGGAAAGTGCAGATGGACGAGACGTGGTCATGCAGTTGATAGTTCCCCGAAGTAAAGTGCAGTCTGTTTTGAAGGAGATGCATGATGGAACATCTGGAGGCCATCTTGGCGTTAACAAAACCCTTGACAAAATACGGAAGCGATTCTATTGGCTTCATCTTCGCCACGACGTAGAGGAATGGGTTCGGACGTGTGAAATATGTGCTGCAAGCAAGGGCCCACAAACCAGAAGCAGGGGAAAAATGAGACAGTATAACGTTGGACAACCTTTCGAGAGAATTGCCATAGACATTGCTGGACCATTCCCAGTTACTGACGATGGAAACCGGTACATCATGGTTGTAGGTGACTACTTTACTAAGTGGGTGGAAGCCTACGCAATTCCAAATCAGGAGGTTACCACTGTGGCAAAGCAGTTAGTTCACAACTTCTGTTGCCGTTATGGAGCCCCTATGGAAATCCATACGGATCAAGGGAGAAATTTCGAATCAGGAGTGTTTAAAGAATTATGCCGTCTACTGGGAATTCGAAAGACCAGGACAACGCCTCTGCATCCTCAGTCGGACGGGATGGTTGAGAGATTCAACAGGACACTTGAGCAGCATCTTTCGAAAGTTGTTGACGAGAACCAAACAGACTGGGACCAACGTATACCACTATTCCTTATGGCGTATAGGTCATCAGTACATGACACAACCGGTATGACTCCAGCAAAATTGGTGTTTGGGCGGGAGATTCGTCTTCCTGGGGACTTGATGTTTGGATCACCTGAGACTCAGTCCCAAGAGCCAAAGAACTATTCCTCGCAATTAGAAAACCAACTGCGAGAAATGAATCGCTTGGTAAGAGGACGGCTCAAGATTGCCAGTGATAAAATGAAAACTCGGTATGACATTCGCAGCAATAGTGTGGGTTTCCAAGAAGGAGATCAGGTCTGGTTGTTCAATCCAAAGCGCCGTCGTGGTCGCTCACCTAAGCTTCAGTCTAACTGGGAAGGACCCTACACTGTAAAAAAAAGGATTAACGATGTTGTTTATCGGATTCAACAGGAAGGACAGCGAAAGTTCAAGGTCGTCCACCTAGATCGCCTGGCTAAATACAAATTTAGAGACGCTTTGCCAGTTCGGGACGAACAGGCTTAAGGAGGGGGAAGTGCTACGACAGCGTAGAACAATCTAGGCGTTTATCGAATGTCCCAGAAAGATCTCGACGTAAGCGTGTGGTGTACGTGCTACTAAACGCATGTTGCGAGAATTTTCTCGCACTTTGCCAGCCTTCGCTCGGGCGCTCGGACTGTGTCAAGGCCGCAGCAATTACGTAGTTCGCGAGAGATAAGACGCAGTTTGGAAGCTTCTGGTGTGTGTAGCGTAACTATAAATACATCGCGTCGCGGCCTTAGTTTTTCAGTTCAATGCGAGATTTTTGACTGCGCGGTTCGAGAGTATTAGTGCGATATATTTACAGAGCGGTTCGGGTTATTACGGTGTACGTTCAAGTAGTTATTATTGAAGTGTTGCGTTTTATATTCGGACGGTACAATTGTAATACAATTGAGTTTTAATATTAGTGGACATTTTATTGCGTATGAACAATTTCATTTGATTTGTTGTAGACACTGTGTTGTTAATTACGAACTGTTTTACTATAACAATTAAAGGTGTGATTAGTGACTTAATTGGTGTCTTGTGCTTATTTTGTTTTCCACTGTACCTACGACGATCGAGTAGACCGTCGTAACAATATTCAGTTCCTGCCGTATAACTGTGTTTGGAGAGTATACCCTGCCACGTGACTGAGAAATCTCATTTCAGTCGCTTGGATGCGACTGACCTGGCCTTTCGTTAAAGTCCAATTCCCAGACCCATAAAGAGTGTGGGAAGGGCCACCATCCTGTAGAATTTTAAGCGTGTTTCTTCACTTGCTGACTCAACAGTTCGCCTGATGGTCCCGCGCATAAGGTTGAACTTATGCAACTTATTCAAAACGTCGTTGCTTGTATTATATGAGTCACACTGTACCCCAGATATTCAAAATTGTTGACTTGTTTCAATCTGACGGTACCATCTATAAGAATTTTTGCCCGTACGGGATGAGTTCCACGAACAGCTATTACCTCGGTCTTAAGTGTGTCTTAAGACTCAAATATACATAAATTAAGTAGATTACTTTTCCTTTCTGATGCAGACATCAGCATGTATTTTGTTTTTTCTGATATTGACACTGAGGCCTACTCCAGCGGCTTTTTATTCAGCGCCTTGTACACCTCAGATAACCGTTGTCTTAATCTGGCTATTATCACAACATCAATTGTTTAAGGTTACTCCAAGTAATGCAGAGTTCATGCTTATAAAACAGAAAAGAAACAGTCCGCTGCGGACGATGGCCGTTATTTATAAAAATATTTTATTATTATTATATTTTTGGCTTTTCTCCTCTCTTCCCGCCGATTAAACCCGGCCTATAAATTAGCGTTGATAAAATTGTTATATTGAATACAATCTCGAATATCAAAACACGAAAACAAAACAAAAAACAAAACAAAACAAAACAAAAAATGTATGAGAATAATATGAGAGGATGCGAAGAAGAAGAGGGGCAGGCAACAAGCAATAAAGAAGCAGCTGGCTGGCGAGATGGATAAGATAGAATGGCGAGTAATATTTCAGCGCGGGCGGGCGCGCCGTTTGGGCGGCTTCATAAATTATTTTCTGATAAAAAGCGGTAGAAAAGCAGTGCACTGATAACGATCGCGTAACAAATTCCCACCTGACCTCAGACACTTCGGACCGAATTACGGACGGGACCGAATCAATTGCCGGGGCCTTTGCATAAATTATATTAACGAAGAAAATGAGTTATCTCTTACGAGAGACTAGTATAAGGTGTAGGCCCCTACCAGTATGTGGTGGATCCGAATCCTTCTGCGCTGTAATTAATATTGACTTCTTCTTCTTCTTCTTCAAGGATTAGGTTATATAAAGCTGTTCCGGCGCCCATCTCATCATCGGACGACCCAGGTCTCTTCTACCAATGGCTTTATAGTTCAGCACCACTTTCGGCAATCGAGCCTCTGTCATCCTTTGCAGATAATCCCACCATTGTCTTCTGTAAATTGAAATAATTTTAAACAGAATTATCACTGTGGCACTCCACTATAGAAAAATTATTCCGATTAGCGCTTTCAAGCTTATCAGCTCATCGTCAGATCGGAAATAACAAGAGGATGAAACCAAACTATTCACCCCCCACCCGTCCCACTGACCACACACAACCCCGTAAACAGGCTATAATTTATATGTCCAACCTCCGAGCCCTTTCACCCCCGTTGGGCTCAGAGGTTGGGAAGGGACATTTAAATTATAGCGTGTTTGCGGTGTTGTGTGTGGTCAGTGGGACGGGTGAGGATGTGAATAGTTTGGTTTTATCCTCTTGTTATTTCCGATCTGACGATGAGCTGATAAGCTTGAAAGCGCTAATAGGAATAATTTTTCTATAGTGATGTGCAACAGTGATAATTCTGTTTGTGATTATAACCACAAACACAACTTTCTTAATTAAACTTCTGAAATAATTTTATTTATGTCCTTTACTTCAAGTCCTGCTCTGATATCCTCATTCCTTATTCTATCTTGCAATGTATAATTTAAAGTATTTCGAAGAAACTGCATTTCACTACTCTGAATCTTGTAGCATTCCTTTTTTGGCATGATCCACGCCTCACTCGCATAAATCAATGTGGGTATTGCAATTGTCTTATAAAATATAGGCCTAATCCTTGTGCTGTGTCTTGTTTCATTTTTAAGACTTCTATGAATCGTACCACAAACATTGCTAAATTTATTTATCTCCTCCTTTATATCATATTCAGATTCATAGCTTACTGCACAGCCGATATATTTGAAACGGCTTACTTTTATTGATTCTAGTAACTTATTACGTAAAAATATTCATTCTCTTTGTACTGATAAAATGACCAATTTATTCTTTATTAAACAAATTTAAATATAGTGCCGTTTGAATAGAATTAGTGACGAATATTTTTTTATTGATCGCACATGCAAATGGATTAAGCAAATAATCTCTGATCTTTACAAATATGGAAATGAACTCTATTTTAAGAAGAATTGGTGACTTTACAATTATTAAAAATAAATTGTTCGGATACCGGATCAGATTATTGTTTTTTATGTGTTTCCTGTTGTTCGATGCGGTGGTAATCTCCACCCCCCCATCGAAAAACTCGATCAGTTTAAATACCGTAGTTTGTGATTTTGGAGCAGAAATATTTAGCCCATACGACGCCTATTATTTAAATTCTAAATTATTTTTCTCTTTAACAAACATTTTTCAGTTTTCATCAGAAACGATAAGGTGTTTCCTGGCTACACAAAGAACGACGATCTTCAAATGAGCACCAGTGTGTTTTCACTTCGCTGTCGTAAATATAGAGGTGTAGGCTATATTATGTATCTTGCACGACTGTACAGTAGAGATTTGTGGCGGAGCGATATTCATCTGGGAAGTCTTGTGCTGTGTGTCTCTACTAACGGCAGAATTGCCGCAGATGACACTTTGTTAATCAAGCCAAGCGTTCGCCAACAAATTATCTTAGGTACCGTATATACAAAACGCGTTTATGAATACGTTTAAACTATGCTCGGTCGGTCGGCCGTTAAGTTATCTGCTTGACGAATAGTTAGCCGACGAAGACTCGATAAGAAAGCTTTCACTGACTTACAACTGCGGAACTTGAATTTATTCCACCCCAAACAAACAGAAAACCTGTATAACTGCCAGCGCGCGCGCGCGCGCGCGTGCGTGTGCGTAGGTGGATGACACACGACGCACGGCCAGCTGTTACAATACGTGGAAAAAATCTTACAGCGATACGAAGGGACACTTAAATATTGGTGTTGTTATCAAGACCGTGAGAATGAAAAGATGGAAAGAGCACAATTGGGAGGGGGGAACCAGATGGAGGTAGTCATGAGGCCAGAACAGGTGATGAGTGATGATGATGATGAATTCACTTGACAGCGAACTACAATCATATGGAAGTAATCTATACGAGTGTCCTCAGAATACGTGTAACAGTGTCATCAGCTTGAAAGAAGTTAGGAGGTCTTGCGTTCTGGTATGTGCGTTGTCCTGGTCGCAGCCTGACGAACGTCAGGTTCTTCCAGTGCAGTACGATCAATCGTTCGCACCACAAGTAGTTAGGATGCGTGTCCTCTTTGCACGATATAGAGTGCAGGAAAGGAGTTGTTGATTACTACAGC